>OY992885.1:102053595-102092816 GCA_963921405.1 Cepaea hortensis | reverse complement strand
AAAACATGCTACTGAAATGCAACAGGTAAAGTCAGTATTTGACTTACTGCACTACTGAAAAGCAGAAGGTAAAATCAGTTTTTGACTTATTATACTACAGAAAAGCAACAGGTAAAATCAGATTTTGACTTATTATAGTACAGAAAAGCAACAGGTAAAATCAGTTTTTGACTTATTATAGTACAGAAAAGCAACAGGTAAAATCAATGTTTGATTAGTCTTATTGTTTTTTCCTTTGTTGGTGTTCGCTTGCTTTGAACTAGAGCGTAGTCCATTTACATCTACTAGTACTACTAGTTCTAGTGTGCACTGGACTTATTTTGCATGTGGATTCCTTCTCTATTACCAGTGTTCCTCGCCATCAAGCGAACCACTCAGACTTCTGAGATACTTGTAATTTACATCACCAAATAAAAAATCAAAGACGAGGATCAGTTATTCTACAGAAAAGCAACATGTAAAATCAGCATTTGACTTGTTATATTAAGGATTAAACAGACCTTTTCAAGAACAATGATTTGAATGGTGTCCACTGCGGTTAGTGGGAGCGTCTGTGATGGCGATGGCGGGGCTGCAACAACATACGATGGAGAATGGGAGGTAGCAGAGCTTTCTCGTCCACTGGAGGCGGTGTCCGTATCCGCTGATCCTTTCGTGGATACTACCGAGCTGGAACTAGTCTGAAGTGACAATGGGAGATAACATTGCTCAGATACACTAGCCATGAAATGATAGGTGTTGACTCTCATCCGATCAGTTCGAGCTGTACCACAAAATAATAATAAGATCCATGCAAGACATGCTAGGAATATCAGTTGGCGGGCATAATATAAACAACCCGCATTATCTTGATGACATATTTTCGGTTGATGAAAATGAAACACAGCTTCTATAATTGACAAGTATCTTTTGTTTTAGTGTTTGCTCACTTTGAACTGAAGCGAATCCATGTATGAGCTACTACTTCTAGTGCACTGGACTGGTTTTTACATGTGGATTAGCTTTCCCTATAACCAGTGTCCCTCGCCATCAGGCGAACCCATTCTGACTTCTGAGGTGCTTGTGATTTATGTCCTCAAGTCAAGGATCACAAGTCAACATTTTAATCCAACTTATTGGTATAGAGGTTGAACCCGCTACCTCGGTATCACCACACCAAAAGAGCAAGTACTTTTATCCAATCAGCTATGCTGACTTTCAATGATAAATATAATTGCAACAGAAAGTCAAAACAAAGGACTCAGTCTGAATAACAGAGAAACAGAAGTAATGGTAATTAGACAGAAAAAATGTCTTTCCAAATGCAATATTAATGAGAATGGAACCAGTCTGAAACAAGTTAATTTAAGTATTTGGGTTCTTCTATAACAGCAGGTGAAAGATGTATCAAGGAAGTTAAATAAAGAATAGCCTAAGCAAAAACAGCATAACAAAAGATGAAGAATATTCTCTTCATTATATCTTTGTAAATCGAGGTGAGAAAAAGAGTTCTTGTGAGCTATATTGAATCAATCTTATTGTATGAAGTGAATCATAGACATTTAGCCAAGCAGTGATGAATTATATGGAAGGTACACAGATGTGGTTTTGTTAGAAGAACAACATGGATGGATACAATGTGTAATAAAGTTAACTCAAAGAGAACTGATAAAAATAAAAAAGCGTCACACAAAGCACGAGCTCCATAGCTCCATCGACGACTCCCAGGAGTCTCTGAGAAAAATGCACCCTTTAACCAAAAGACCACTTTGCCATGGAGCCGACTGATTACTCCATCGGAAGTAAGCAGTCCACACTCTTTGGGCATGTCATGGGAAGTGGAAAGCTATAGTACGTCATGACAATGGGAAAGCTGGAGGAGAGGAGAGTCAGGGGGAGACTGTGAGAGAAGGTGCTGGACAGTTTGACTTCATGGCATGGAGGAACATTGGCATCAGAAAGAGACAGATGGCTGTGGACAGACATGATCACCAACGCCACAATGCATGGACCATAAGAAGTTTGGCATTGCATGAGACAGAAGGCTGTGGGCAGACATGATCACCAACACCACATGGCATGGACTATAAGACGATTGGCAGTAAACGAGACAAAAGGCTGTGGGCAGACACGATCACCAACACCACATGGTATGGACTATAAGAAGAAGGAGTGGACAGTTATCAGCACATGAAATAATGCCAACTATATGTAAAGTGAAGCTGTGGATTGCCAAGGCACTTGATGATGATAATCATAATAAAGAGACTACATGAAAAATATAACTGACCAAATCTTGTTCCAACATAGCTTGATTACAAATTGAGTCACACACTTAACCTCTGGCCACAATAAAGAAACCAAAAATATATACCAAGAAAGTAGAAATCAAAGCTGTTTAAAAAAGGAAGTAAAACAGACGTAGTGATCTGAAATTACAGAAGAGTGATTACTTTGTGCTTTTAGTGCCAGACAGCAGTTCAGACCAAATGAGAAAGGTGATTTATATTTGGTCGCAAACCAAAAATAACTGAATCTTTTTTATGTCTGGGTTAAACGAGGGCACACGAGCTGAAACTCGAACAGTCAAAATCAATAGCAGCAGTGTAGTTCCACTCAATAACCAGTCTCAGCTAGATTTAACAAAAAACAAAAAAAAAAAAACAAGAAAAAGGAGATTTTATGAACTAGATTTGGGTGGCATGGGAAAGAGATGGGGAAGAAATAATAAACATAGTTATAGAATGGAAAAGAAAGAGAGAAACTCAAAACATTGTTTTCCTGTAGTGAATTTTAATAGTGAAAATACAAACATTAGACTGCAACATTTATTGCCTGGTATATTTCATTGCATTAATGTTTATTGTATAGAATGTGCAGCTACAACAATGTTTGTTGTATAGAATGGACAGCTACAACAATGTTTGTTGTATAGAATGGACAGATACAACAATGTTTGTTGTATAGAATGGACAGCTACAACAATGTTTGTTGTATAGAATGGACAGCTACAACAATGTTTATAGTATAGAATGGACAGCTACAACAATGTTGTATAAAATGGAAAGCTGTAACAATGTTGTATAGAAATGGAGAGCTTCAACAATGTTGTATAGAATGGAAAAAGAAAAAAAAAATACAAAAAAGTAGGCAGAACTAACCTGCCAGTAAGCCAACCAATCAATTTCTCTCTCTCACACACTCACTCACTCACACATACTCTCTCTCTCACTCACTTTCACACACTCTCTCCTCTCACAAACATCCCCAAAAAGCAGCTAATTCCCAACAACCGGGAGGTTTGACTACAAACACACAACAGCTGGGAGGTTACAAACACACAACAGCTGGGAGATTTGACAAGAAACATAAAACAGCTGGGAGGTTACAAACACACAACAGCTTGGAGGTTTGACAAGAAACATACAACAGCTGGGAGGTTACAAACACACAACAGCTTGGAGGTTTGACAAGAAACATAAAACAGCTGGGAGGTTACAAACACACAACAGCTGGGAGGTTACAAACACACAACAGCTTGGAGGTTTGACAACAAACATATAAAACAGCTGGGAGGTTTGACAACAAACATGCACCAGCTGAGAGGTTTGACTACAAACATACAACAGCTGGGAGGTTACAAACACACAACAGCTTGGAGTTTGACAACAGACATATAAAACAGCTGGGAGGTTTGACAACAAACACGCACCAGCTGGGAGGTTTGACTACAAACACGCACCAGCTGGGAGGTTTGACTACAAATATACAACAGCTGGGAGGTTTGACAACAAACACAAGACACGAGCTGGTACACTCACATCAAACTGTGCAGTCCCTCCATAAACCAGTGGTTTGACAGCCATGTGTTCAAGAAAGTCTTCCCTCCTGCAAGAGAAACAGATGACTCACTCAGAATTAACTCTTCCACTATCAAGTAGCAGTTTTTTAAACTCATTCTATCCAAAGCAATGGTTACTTGAAAGAATAATTGCTTGCATCTTTAAAAAAAAAAGCAACAAAAAGTTAGTTGTATATCCTTTTCAGAACGTTGTAGTAATCCCTAGCATTTTTTGGCTGTTTGTGATCTCTTGGCAAGTTTACTTTCAATACTTTGTCATTGCTTTCTGAACAACCAGACTTCATACCATTGTATGAAAACCAGTGCATGACAGTCTACTTCCAAATCGGCTGCAGATGTGTTTCAAATGCAGTACGTGGGATTGTGAATTGAGTTCGTAACTCCTTCGCCACAGAACCGGTTTAACCCTACCAGACCTGAGGCCCTGAACCTAACTGTCCCCTATACCTGGGCTCCTGAGCATTAAAGAGGAAAAAAACCAACATGATATAGAAAAATGTTAGTTACATGCAAACAAGTGGTTAGAATAAGATGTAACTTGGAGACATTGTAGAAAATAGGTCTACCTTTCATCTAGCGCCAATATTCCACCTTTGTGTGCCAATCCAGTCTGAATAAACCAAAGTATCGATCAGCTGTTGGATTGTGAAAATCCTAGACCTACTTCGCTTTCTTGTTGAAGTGCTTGGTTCATCAAACGCACGTTTCATTGTGAATTTTCAGAATTTGTTCACGTTAAACCACACAAAGTCAATTCAAACCTATGGGGGGAGACATTTGCAATGGCTAACCATGAGGTTTGACCACGGCTGGTTGGTTATTTTTAGTTTGTGACGCTTTTTTTTCACGTACTAGGCAAAATACCGAAAATTGGGTACAGCGGTAGATTAGGAAATTACCGAAAAATCGGTTCAGCGGTCTGGTAGGGTTAATCTGAGGTCTTAAGGGCTGAAAATAATAGTCCCGTGGGAAAGAAGAGTTGAGATAACAGAAAGGATTTCATGGGTTAATATGTAAAGATAACGCTGACCAATACTGTTATAAATGAGGTTTGCCCAATTCCTGTCTTCGGAATTCAACACTAGCAGGTCCTTTGCAGAATGTCGCTCTCATGGCTCGCCGATAAGACTCCTGATCCCCCGGGAAGGTTAACCCGGTCAACAAATGCCCGCAGAAGTCGGATGTGTCGGCCTAACGGCGCAAGAATGCAGCTCTGCTGTAAACAGGCACAACGCAATCACGTCCGAAGAAAAAAAACTCTGGATGAACGAAGAAGAAGAAGAAGAAGACTCCTGATCCATGGAAAGTTCCTATGCATTATGCATTTTTATGCTCAAGGTGTCTTTAATGTTCTGTTTCCAGCTCTGTGTTGGTCGACCCCTTGTCTCTTGTTCCAGAACCATGTCTTCCATCACTGTTCTATAAATTGTGGGAAATGAGTGCAAGAGATCAACACAGAGTGAGAGAGAGAGAGAACGAGAGAGAGAGAGAGAGAGAGAGGAGAGAGAGAGAGAGAGAGAGAGAGAGAGAGAGAAAGAGAGAGAGAGAGAGAGAGAGAGAGAGAGAGAGAGAGAGAGAGAGAGAGAGAGAGCAAAAGTGAGAGAAACTGAGCACCCCTGACACAAACAAGGAACATAACTCTCTCACCTGTGAGTGACCAGCTTGACCAGTGGGGTGGTCACACTCTTGATCACTGCTGAAGCATTCAGGTGACTAAGGCCGCTGAGACTGACTCCATTGACCTGGAAGTAAACAACCGCCAGACGTGACCTTCCATGGTATACTAATCCTAGTTAAACAAATGTTGTATGTCCTTGGCAGGACTCTGCGATCAACCCTGGGTTGAACTTTTTAAGGCAACTTAATGTTCAATAGTTTACCATTGCTTTCTGAATGGGAAGTCAGTGTTTAAGTCCAACTTAATGCCAGTGTAGACTTGAACAGCCTACCATGACAGTTTAATGCATATCACGATCTTTCACTTTTGCAGCGCAGCGTTGTGGAGAGGGATAGTTGGCACTCTAGCGCCCTATGGATGGCAGTGGACAGTGTCATTCTGTATGATTGTACAATGTCTTTGATGTCATCAAACCATTTTATTCTCAGGCGTCCTCTTGTTCTCATAGATCTTCTTTGATGTAGGAACAATGCTGGTAGTTTATGGTGGTGTCTTCTAACGAGATGGCCAAACCATCTGATCTTCTGTCTTTCAATAAATGTAGCACAACCTTCTCATAATCATGGTCAGGCAAGAATGAGGCAGCGAGGAGTGACGAGGGGATCTGGCCGATGCTCAATGCTCAGAGGAAAGGCGAGACGGACATATAATCAGATTGCTACTGGTACAATTGGTGTTGGAACTCTTCACTGGCTGCTGAGGATGGAGACGCAGTGCCTATGGGAATGCCCCAAATGCTGTATGTCGGTTCCTAGATCAATCCATCCATCCATCCATCAAGCATCTCATCTCACAGGTGTGTTGAATTTGTGTAAGTGTGATTTAGATAATGTCCAAGTTTGACATTGGTAGCATAGGGTTGGTGTGAATATGTTGTTTATTATCTGTCATTTTGTTTGGCACTTGTGATAAATATTTAATATGTATCTCTGAAATAAAGGCACACTGGTCACTGTTTAGGATGTTAAACTGATAATGGAAAGAGTGCTGTTGGATGAGGGTGTAATGTCAACTCTTGCCATTTGTTACGGGAGAGACAGGCTGGCCAACTATTCCTCTATACACTCAGACAGCTACATGAGGGAAAGGCTGGCCAACTATTCCTCTATGCACTCAGGCCTGTTAAATGTGATGGTTTAACACTTCACAACATACCTACAGCAAGAACTTTCTGGGCACATCATGAGGAAAAATACACTTGATAACTTTGTGACAACTGGCAAGATTGATGAGAAAAGAGCAAAGTGAAGAGAACAAGATGAATACCTGTATGGCTTGGCTGCATGATATAATGGAAACAAGAACACAGCCCTGATTCAAGACTGGTGATCATCTGAGATGGGAAACCATGCCTACCTTCAACTTTGGGATCATGAATGTTGTGTGGAGGAACACATAAATCATCATGGCTAGGAGAGAAAAGGTGCTGCAAGGTATGACCAGAAGCCCTGCGGACACTCAGTACTTCAAGGACAGCCCTGATGGACACATAATCAAATTGTAACCGCTATCATTAGTATTAGGACTCTTCGCTGGTTGTTGAAGATGAGGATGCAGTACGAATGGGAATGTCACGAATGATTTGTATCAGTTCTAGATTCAACTCAGCTGAACTCAACCTAACAGCATGTCATATAATGATGAAAACAATAAAAGGATACTTGACATACTCTGATGAGATTTGACATCATCATCATCATCAAGTGCCATGCCAACTGGCATAGGTGTTCATGACTCTCCACAGATCTCGGTCTTTGGTTTTCTGGATCAACTCTGCAGATGATATTCCTCTATGCTACCATTTCAATCCATCCATCCAACATCATTTCTCTTGGTCTGTCTCTGCCTCTCTTCCCCTTGATCTTTCCAGTTGTCAAAGAATTCTCCAATGCCTCTCTTCTCATCACATGACCGAAGAAAGCTGTTTGTCTCTTTCTTATGGTTGTATATCATGTTCTGGTTTCATTAGCCTCTTTTTTTTTATTATTGTACATAATGTTCTAGTTTCACTAGATTCTTTATTATTGTTGTACATAATGTTCTAGTTTCATTAGACTCTTTATTATTGTTGTACATAATGTTCTAGGTTCATTAGCCTCTTTTTTTTATTATTGTACATAATGTTCTAGTTTCACTTGACTCTTTATTATTGTTGTACACAATGTTCTAGCATCACTAGACTCTTTCTTATTGTTGTACATAATGTTTTAGTTTCATTATACTTTTTCTTATTGTTGTATATAATGTTCTAGTTTCAATAGCATCTTTCTTATCATTGTATATAACATTCTAGTTTCATTAACATCTTTGTTATTGTTGTATATAATGTTCTAGTTTCATTAGCATCTTTCTTATTGTTGTATATAATGTTCTAGTTTCACTAGACTCTTTCTTATTATTGTACATAATGTTCTAGGTTCATAAGACTCTTTCTTATTGTTGTATATAATGTTCTAGGTCCATTAACCTCTTTCTTATTGTTGTATATAATGTTCTAGTTTCATTAACCTCTTTCTTATTGTTGTATATAATGATCTAGTTTCATTAGCATCTTTCTTATTATTGTATATAATGTTCTAGTCTCATAAGCACCCTTCTTATTGTTGTATATAATGTTCTAGTTTCATTAGCCTCTTTCAGGCAATTGTCATTAGTTACAGACAACAACCAAATTAAAGCACTTACCTCCAGCAACTCATCTCCAACCTGGATCCTGCCATCTCGTTCTGCGGGGCTGTCAGGCTGGATCCCTGCCACAAACACACTCATCTTACTTCTGTCCTTGTTGCCAGCAAGTCCCAACCCCATGCCTGCGATGCCCCGGTTTAAATCCACCAGCTGGACCAGCCCGGGGAGGTCAGTGTACTTTTTCTGGATCCGTTCTGTAAAATATAATCAACATCATCATCAACATCATCAAAATCATCACCAACAGACAATATGATCATCAAAATTATCACCAACACAGAAATCATGGTCATTGTCATCATCATCACCATCAAAATCATCATCATCATATTCAAAATCATCATAATCAAAATCATCATCATTATCATCAAAATGATCACCCTCATCAAAACCATCATAAAAATCATTATCATCATCCTCAAATTTATCATTAAAATCATCATCATCCCCATGATCATGATCATCATCATCACCAACACATCATCATCCTTTCTTTGCTGTCTTTATTTGCAGAGAAACCCCCGGTAGCAAATCTGCTAGGCATTATAAGATATGGTGACCAGTTCTGGAATTCCCTAACGTTCCTTCCAAGAAATATTTACTTTTTGTTGTTCGCTTGTTTTAAATTCAAATGTAGTCCATACACGTGCTACTACTTTTTTGTAGCACTGAACTGATTTTGTGTGTGGATTAGCTTTCCCTATTACCAGTGACCCTTGCCATCAGGTGAACCCATTCTGACTTCAGAGGTACTTGTAATTTATGTCCCCAAGACAAGGGCGAGAAGTTTAGACCAACTGCCTGGTGTAGGGGTTGAACCTGCGATCTCACCATCAGCACACCAGATGTTTGAACAAGTGTTTTTATCCATTCAGCCAGGCTGACCTCCTTACAGAGGTATGCTGACCTTACAAGAGGTATGCTGACCTCACAAGAGGTATGCTGATTTCACAAGAGGTGTGCTGACTGTACAAGAGGTATGCTGACCTTACAAGAGGTATGCTGACCTTACAAGAGGTATGCAGACCTCCTTACAACAGGTATGCTGACCTTACAAGAGGTATGCTGACCTTACAAGAGGTATGCTGACCTTACAAGAGGTATGCTGACCTCCTTACAAGAGGTATGCTTGACCTTACAAGAGGTATGCTGACCTTACAACAGGTATGCTGACCTCCTTACAAGAGGTATGCCAACCTTACAAGAAGTATGCCGACCTTACAAGAGGTATGCCAACCTTACAAGAGGTATGCCAACCTTACAAGAGGTATGCCAACCTTACAAGAGCTATGCTAACCTTACAGAAGGTATGCTGACAGAACGTCCAGGCCTGTCACATAAGCCATAACACTTTACACATTCAATAATTTCTGGTGAATACAGTCCTATGCTGCTACTGGTGTGTGAAGTCTTCGGTCTTCACATATTCTAAGCCATGACAGAAAATGAGGTGACTAGTTCCCTTCCTCGCTGTGCTTTCTTACCCAGAATATTCCCATAAAATTATCTATTTCATGAGGTTGTGTCGATCCGATAGATTGTTCTCAAGTGAGAACAACAGAGTTGAAGCACCATATACAATCTATCCCTCCCCCGATGAGTCCCCATCTTGCCGTGGTGGGGGAGCTTGCGTGTCCCATCGACCCCATGAGCTTGCCGATGGATGAAAACTACATATCGGACAGCTCGTGGGATAGGGACCAGACTAAGAGAGACACAACCTGCTGCTCTGCAGGTAGACTGAGGATAGCAGTCAAAATCAGGCAAACGATGCCATAAATCTCAGTGCGGACATAACCTCTAAGGCTCCCAGCCGGGGTGTATGGCTGAACGTCTCTAAGCCATAAACCCTCAGAAGTGAGAGCCTGGCCGACACAAACCTACATCAAAATTGTGGTGAGGTGCTGAGCAAGCTACATGCTTAGTACAGATACTCGTTCGATGGCTCTTAGCTGGGGGATATGAGGTACCCCCAGATGAGAGGGCCTGACCGTTACTCGCCCACAGACGCACGGAGGTAAGGTGCTGAGCCGGGGGCACATGTAGCCTACCTCGTGAGCGAGTACAAAAGGTGGAAAAACACCTCGGTAGCACATCCCGTAGATAGTCTGTAATCGTACTCATGGAGTGAGTGTAGTCAAAGGTGGAAAATTGTCTCGTTGACACGAAATGGAACGCCTGTCTTGCGAACCCATTACGTGGCAGCCCGAAGTGAAAGCTTGCTGTGTGGAAGTCGAAATAAGAGTCTCGAAACCCGAGGAAGGCTAACCTCATCAAAAATGCCCGCTGAAGCCAGAAGTGTCAGCCTACGGGCGGCAAAATAAAAATGGCACTACGCAATTACGTCCGAGTGAAATGTCTTTCGTGACCGGAAAAGGTCTAACTATCTTCCCTCGTGCTAGGAACAGCTACCTAGTTTCCGAATGCCGCTCTTGTTCGGAACAGCTCTGACTAGGTAGTTTCTGAATGTCCGACGTGTCTGGAACAGCTCTGATGGACACAACGACAAGCACATGTCCGAAAAACTCGCTGAGTGGACATTGACTGCAGACCAGTCTGGTCTGTGCAGGAACGGCCCGGGGCGAACGAAATGCTCAATATATTGAAGTGAGGAATTAAAGCAGCCATGAGCAGGACGTGACGATTCCCTCGGTGAGCCCAGAACCAGGGCGCTATGTGCCGGCCCTGCAATTATGGAAGCCACCCTGGATAGCGGGAAATGCCATGGACTGTCCCTGCCTTCCTTTGAGGGACGACCGTTGTCTTAACCGTTCCAACTTGGCCAGCTGGGTTGTGGACGGTACCGCAAACAGTGAGAGTCTCCCAGGAATGCTACCTGGTCAAAAAAAGCACACCGGGGCCGGTTGTGTTGGCCTGCGGGTTTCGGCCCAAGGGCGCATAACAGACACACCGCAATCACATCTGAAAAAACACTCCGGATGATCGCAAAGAAGAAGAAGAAGACAACCTATCCTGCTGTATGCATGTGAAACATGGACAATAAGCAGACAAACAAGCTGAGAAACATCTAATGGCAGTGGAAATGTGCTTTCTGAGGAAACTGCAAAGAATACCATGGAAAGAGAGAAAAACAAATGAGACAATTCTACAAAAAACAATATAAAGCAATATCTGCTATAACGAATTTGTACCTGGCAGCATTGCTTGTTATCATACTTCTAAAATTTATCTGTATCTGTCAAAAACAGCTGCTAACCTGTAGCCATATCTCATAAACATGCAATTTCACAGTAAATCCAACTTTATGACTGCTCATACAGTTAAGAAATTAATGTGGTGGTTTCCAATTACTTTCCACAGTCATGCTGATAAAGAAGAACAGACAGAAAACAGAAAAATTAACAAGTTGACATACTCTTTGTATATCCAAATTCGTCCTCATCCTCACTGTCACTGAAAGACTCGCCTGTCAATCTGGCATCCGCCTGTTCAAAACTCTGTGGATTTATCATGTGAGGTTATTCACTTCATAGACTGGTATGTCACATTATTCAGTCCAATCACAGGTATGTCACATCATTAAGTCCAATCACTGCTATGTCACATCATTCAGTCCAATCACTGGTATGTCACATTATTCAGTCCAATCACTGGTATGTCACATTCCGACATTGAGTTCAATCACTGGTATGTTGCATCACATAATTAAATCCAACCACTGGTATGTCACATCATTCATTCTAATCACTGGTATGTCACATAATTCAGTCCAATCACTGGTATGTCACATAATTCAGTCCAATCACTGGTATGTCACATCACTCAGTCCAATCACTGGTATGTCACATAATTCAGTCCAATCACTGGTATGTCACATAATTCAGTCCAATCACTGGTATGTAACATCACATCATTCAGTCCAATCACTGGTATGTCACATAAGATCCTTCAGTCCAATCACTTATATGTCACATAATTCAGTCCAATCACTAGTATGTCACATAATTCAGTCCAATCACTGGTATGTCCCATCATTCAGTCCAATCACTGGTGTGTCCCATCATTCAGTCCAATCACTGGTATGTCACATCATTCAGTTCAATCACTGGTATGTCCCATCATTCAGTCCAATCACTGGTATGTCACATCACATCAGTCCAATCACTGGTATGTCACATCAATTAGTTCAATCACTGGTATGTCACATAATTCAGTCCAATCACTGGGATGCCACATAATTCAGTCCAATCACTGGTATGTCACATAATTCAGTCCAATCACTGGTATGTCACATCACATCATTCAGTCAAATCACTGGTATGTCACATAAGATCATTCAGTCCAATCACTGATATGTCACATAATTCAGTCCAATCACTGGTATGTCACATCACATCATTCAGTCCAATCACTGGTATGCCATTTTCATTCAAATCACTGGTATGTCATGTCATTTCCAATCACTTGTATGTTACATCATTCATTCCAATCACTGGTATGTCACATCAATTAGTTCAATCACTGATATGTCATATAATTCAGTCCAATCACTGGTATGTCACATTATTCAGTCCAATCACTGGTATGTCACATAATTCAGTCCAATCACTGGTATGGCACATAATTCAGTCCAATCACTGGTATGTCACATCAATTAGTTCAATCACTGGTATGTCATATAATTCAGTCCAATCACTGGTATGTCACATTATTCAGTCCAATCACTGGTATGTCACATCACTCAGTCCAATCACTGGTATGTCACATAAGATCATTCAGTCCAATCACTGGTATGTCACATAAGATCATTCATTCCAATCACTGGTATGTCACATCAATTAGTTCTGTAACAGTAAAGGAGTACTGGGGTATTATTAGAATCTAGTGGGAAACAGATACAGCACGATTGAGCATCGAGAGTGAAAGGGTGGGAGATGGTCAATCGTGACGTATTGTGTTGGCTAGGGCAGTTTACATCCCGGCTCAGAGGAAGAAGGAGCCATGTTGTCATCATCAAGAGAATAAACGATATTTGAAATTGAACTCACGTCTTGTTAGTCTCTGTACACTGTTACAGGACTCGAAATGTTGCCCAGACCAGGATAAACAACTTCAATTGTCGCGGCACATGGCGGAGGTACTGGGCCACTATATTTGATACAGCCACTACTTCATACTGCGCTTGTTGGGAAAATGCGGTGCCCTTGACACTGGCACGTTATCAAACCTCTGCTGAACAGATTTCAAGAAGTTTCTACAAGAATCTGTATGCGGTTGTGAAGCCCGCTTTGCAGGTTCAGTTCCACTGTCTTTATGCGGTTGTGAAGCCCGCTTTGCAGGTTCAGTTCCACTGTCTTTATGCGGTTGTGAAGCCCGCTTTCAGTCAGATCTCGGTCGTTTTCGAGCCTTACTGGTGGTGAAGTCCAGTACGCTCTCAAATCGTTTTCAAGCCTTACTGGTGGTGAAGTCCAGTACGCTCTCAAATCGTTTTCAAGCTTTACTGGTGGTGAAGTCCAGTACGCTCTCAAATCGTTTTCAAGCCTTACTGGTGGTGAAGTCCAGTCCGCTCTCAAATCGTTTTCGAGCTTTACTGGTGTGTGAAAGCCGCTATCACTGTCAAGTCCTCGCCGGGCACTGTAGCATTGTTGTTCGAACGGCTTGCTAACGGGATTGATTTCGGCGGACGACATGGGGATACCTACTTCTGATAGTACCTCCCACTGTTGCAGGGACTTCAAAGTTGAATCGTTGTCTGAACTTTAGAATTATCAAGGGGCTTGCCATAGCCGTTATCTGAACTTTAGCATTATCAAGGGGCTTGCCATAGCCGTTATCTGAACTTTAGCATTATCAAGGGGCTTGCCATAGCCGTTATCTGAACTTTAGCATTATCAAGGGGCTTGCCATAGCCGTTATCTGAACTTTAGCATTATCAAGGGGCTTGCCATAGTCGTTATCTGAACTTTAGCATTATCAAGGGGCTTGCCATAGCCGTTGCCTGAAAGTATCGCTTCCAAAGGGCTTACCATGGCCTGAATTTTGCTAGTTTCAGATCGCCGCTTACGTTCTCGCTATCTCAAGACATCGACGACGTGCCCCACCCGGGGTGAAAACAAAGGCTAGATATCTCAGATGGGACCCGACCAGGGGTTGAAGATTATCCCGGCATCCCTAGAGAAGTGACGAAATTACTTGGGAGAAGAGACAGTCTACCGGAACCCCGCGACCGATTCTTCAACAGAAACAGGCTCCTGGTGATCGAACGAGACGAGGAGAGTACGTGCTTGAGTCCGGAAACAAAAAGAAGGTGAAATTGTGTAGTTCTCAAACCCAGAAACTAACTATAATTTTCCAAAACAAGTGAGTGTATTCCTTAAATTAAGAAGTTGAAATTGTGTGGTTCTTTGCTTGCTTTGTTTCAGTATATTTCAGCATGGCGGAACAGGACACCTCGGCACAGGTTTTGACAGGCGTGGGAACAGCAGTGGGCCGGCTTAATATGGTGATTAAACAACAAGGGATGGCAACAGAAATTGTGAAATTTAGTGGACAGGCCAGAGACTATAAGAAATGGGTCACCTCCATAGAAAAATATGCCTATTTAATCTCAGCAACAGATGAAGAAAAAATGAGATTGGCTTATCAGACGGCAACGGAACCGGTCTCGGATCATATAAGAAGAAAGCTAGAAGCTAGAGTAGATGAGACGTGGGAACAATTCAAAGAAGACCTAGCAAGGAAATATGCAGAAATAACGGATCCACAACATGCATTTTCGGTGTTGAGGCAGGCTAAACAAAATAACGGAGAGACGGTACAATTGTTTAGCGATAGATTGATTAACCTGGCTGAAGAAGCATTCTTAGGACAGAATGTACGAGGAGAGGAGGTGGAAAGGATGTTAGTAGGGATTTTTGTGGATGGCATAAAGTCTGATGGTTTGAAACTTAAATTGATGAGGGAAAACCCTGAGAGGTTATCACAAGCGGTGGATATCGCGGTACAAGAAGAAAATTTGAGACGTAGGTTTAGATTAAGAACAGGACGAGAAGTGGGAAGCAATCGAGATGACAGAGTTGAGGAACCTATGGAAATAGGACAAACAAGATTCGGATGGAATAGGAGAGGAGGTATACAGACGTTACAAGGTAGAAATAGACATGATAACGAGGAAAGAAGAAATATGAGATACCCTACAAGAGAAACAGTAGTTAACACAAATAGTACACATATTGTCTGTTGGATTTGTGGTCAACGGGGACATGTTTCTCGGTTTTGTAATAACAGGCGTGTCCAGTCGAATACACAGGGTAGACATGACAATAATAGGGTGAGTAGGAATGTTGTAGATGGATACAGGAATTTTACAGGTACAAGAACACAGGAAAATCGGCGCCCTACCTATTAGACAGGACCTATGATAGGAGGGTAAATAATAAGGTCCCAAGGGTTAGAGAATATGTTAATAACAGGTATAATAGGTCGAACAGAGAATATTTTCAACTAGATGAAGTCAAGAAATTTATAGAAGATAAAACAGATTATAGCTCTTGTATATTAGAAATAGGAAAGTATAGAGTTCGTACGTTAATTGATTCGGGAGCTCAGGTTAGTGTAGTAAAAGAAAGTTTTCTATATAACATAGTAAGAAATTGTAGAGTATTTAAGAGTCATAATAATTTATACTCTGTTACGGGACAGAATTTACAAGTAGTGGGACAAACAATGATAAATTTTAAGTTAGGAGGGATCAACATAAGACACCTTTTTCATGTAGTGAAGGGTTTAAATAGAAACATGTTAATAGGAAGAGATTTTTTAATAAAAAATGGAGTAAGACTTTTCTATGATTTACACAAATTAAAATTCAGGGACGTCTATATAGATATGCAAGAAGACATGCATATATCAGCACTAGTTAGAGTTAAAATGACAACGACGTTAAAACCACAGTCGGTTAATTTGATACAAGTGAAGCTGAAGAAAAACCCATATTATGTGGAAGGAAACACAGTAAGAATCACTGAATTACAAGAGGAAATAATTGATGAGCCTGGTTTGGAAGTTCCGGATGGAATAATAGCGTTAGATAAACACTTAACCTTTCCAGTTATGGTGATTAACAACACAGGTAGAGAAATTAAATTATACAGAGGGTGTGTAGTAGCAAAATTAGAACGTAACGTTAGTGAAATATTGGCAACGGATAGAGTAGAAATGCCGGGAACTAATTATTCACAATCTTCTAGTGAAAGAAGTAATAACAGACGCGGACGCGGAAGTAGAGGAAACACACGAATGGATGAATTGATCCATCCATTAAAAAGAAATACAGCACAAATACATTCACTAGATAAAAAGACAAGAGAACAGGAATTGTTGGCACAGTTAAAGACTTCACCAGAAAATAAAGAAGTGTTGGAACAGTTTATAAAGGAGAATCAGGATGTGTTTGCAATTAGTGATTTAGAGTTGGGTAAGACAAAAACGGTAACAATGGAGATAGATATGGGAGACCATCCGCCGATTAGCTTAAAACCATATAGAACTCCCTTAAGAAATAGAGAAATTGTAGAAAAGGCAATAGAAGAAATGTTGAAAGCAGGGATAATCACAAGATCAAAATCAGAGTGGTCATCTCCGGTGGTAATTGTGGCCAAACCTGATGGTTCGAGTCGATTCTGTTGCGACTATCGGGCGTTGAACAAAATTACTAAAAATGTAGCATATCCACTGCCAGTGATAGATGATATTTTGGGGTTGCTAAATGGCGCTACATTTTTCACGACGTTAGACGCAAGAGCAGGATTTTGGTGTATCCCGATGTCGGCAGACGCGCAAAGAAAAAGTGCTTTCTGTACTCATATGGGTTCTTATGAATTTTTACGTATGCCTTTTGGAGTCAAAACTGCGCCATCTCACTACATGCTCTTAATAAATGAAGTTTTGGAAGGTATGCAAAGGTTCGCTCTTGCTTATATTGATGATATTCTGATTTTTACTTCTGGAAATGTGGAGGATCATTTGAAACATATAAAGTTAGTGTTTGACAGGTTAAGAAAACATGATGTGAAGTTAAAGCTCAGTAAATGCCAATTTTTAAAGACAGAAACAAAATATTTGGGGTATATTATAAATAGAGAAGGTATAAAACCAGACCAGGACAAAATAAAGATTATTAAAGAGTTACCTGCTCCAACTAACGTTAAGGAGGTACGCGCCTTTATAGGAACATGTGCGTATTATAGGCGGTTTGTCCCGGCGTTTTCAAAAATAGCTGAACCTATTACAAACTTAACAGGCAAGTACGCTAGGTTTAAGTGGGATGATGAGTGTCAAAAAGCGTTCGAGTATTTAAAAAACAGTTTAACACTGGTACCACTGTTGACGCATCCAGACTTAAACAAACAGTTGATACTGTACACAGATGCTTCAGACAATGCAGTAGGAGCATGTTTGGTGCAACCATATGAAGGAAAAGAGTCTGGAATACCAGGGGTTAAAAATGAAAGGCCTATCTACTTCTTGTCGCATAAACTTAGCAGATCACAAAGAAAATGGACGACTATTGAGAAGGAGGCTTACGCAATACATTACGCTCTTCAAAAACTAAATTACTACTTACATAACGCAAATTTTGTTATTAGAACTGACCATATGCCTTTAAAGTCTTTTTTAGAAGTTCCAGTGCAGAACAGGAAAATACAAACGTGGGCATTGAACTTACAGGGATACAATACGAAAATTGAGTACATTCCAGGTAGGATTAACACATGCGCTGATTTACTGTCTAGGATTCCCTATCCACAGTCGTCAGGTGACACAGAAGATGAAGGAGAACCAGAGATTGACGATCGAAATTGGCAAGTAAATATTTTAGATTCTGCTATAATAAATAGAGAAGAATTTGATAGTCTACCATCGGATCAAGAGTCTGAACATAGAGAAGAAGACCTACAAGTAGCACAGTTTAATATGAAAGAAGAACAAGAGTTGGACCCAAAAGTCATACAAATAAAAGAAAAATTACGAGAAACAGATGATAACAAATATAAAAGGAATTATTTGGTTTTACAAGAGGATGGACAGTTATACTATATGTGTGAAAGGAATGAACAGCTAAGGAAATATATTCCAAAACATTTAGAAAATGAACTTTTAAAAGCATATCACGATGAAAATGGACATCTCGGTAGAGATAAATTGCTGAAAGCACTTACAAGTAAATATTATTGGCCAAACTTGTTTAAATCTACTTGTAAGTATGTAGATACGTGTGAAAGGTGCAGATTAAGGAATATGAAAACAATTAAGTGTCCCTTACAAGATACAGATATTCCTCAGTTCCCAATGCAAAAGATTAGTTTAGATATATCGGGTCCACACCCCAGGACATTGTCAGGAAATGTGTATTTAATTCATATAATAGACGTCTACAGTCTTTGGCCGGAGGTTTATGCAATTCCAGATAAGAGTGCGGATACTGTCATTAATATTATTTTACAGGAGTTCGTACCAAGGTTTAGTTGCCCACAAAGTATACTTACAGATAATGGTAGAGAGTTTGTAAATAAAAAATTCGAAAAGTTAGTAAAAGATTTAAATGTAAAACATATAAAGACCTCATTTTATAGACCTTCTTCAAATGCGAAAAACGAGCGTCAACATAGGACGTTATACGACATTTTGGCAAAGATTATTGATGAACATGACAGAGATTGGGATTTATTTTTGGGACCTGCCCTTAGCGCCATTCGTACAAATCAAAATGAGAGCACGGGTTTTTCACCATTTTATTTATTACACGGGAGGGAACCAATATTACCTATAGATAATCTATTAAAACCTAGACGGAAATATATGGGTGAAGAGTTTCAAGAGACCATAATACAGGAAATGCATAAAGCACACGTAAGATTAAAGAATAATATATTTAAAGCTAGGGAAAGACAGAAAAAGTACAAAAATGTAAATACAAAATTACAGGAGTTTAAGGTAGGTGATAGAGTTTATTACAAGAAACATAGAAGAAACTCTAAGTTTGATGCTCGTTGGATTCCAGGGTATTACGTTTTGGAAAAACTAGGTAATGTATCGTATATTATAAAGAACCAGGTCACAGCACATATAGTGAGGGCACACGTTGAACACTTAAGAAGAGATGAAGATGAGATAGAAAATAATAATTATAATAATAATTATTATTCGGACACGAAATTTTTGGATGAACAGGTTGTCAGAGGAGCTACAGTAACCCCAGGTCTTAGAAAAGAACCAGCACAAAATCAGTTGCTAGCAAATCCAGGTTACGAAGATACTCAAGAACAGACAATTCCGAAAAGAATGGAAGAAGAAGGGCTGAATGAAACTCATTATGATAGTATAGAAGAAGACATAGGTGCTCCATTTAAAAATACTAGACAAGCAACGAAAAGAAGAATGGACAGTCAAAGAGATAAAGAAGTGAAACGACAGAGGAGAATTAGAGATTATTCAACAAGCGGAGAAGATATGCCTCTACTAGAAAGATCCTTAAGAAATAGGGATCGACAAATTAGGTGGGATGTTGAACGGAAGAGATTGGCGGCAGCTGAAGAGAGACATACAGACGAAGAAGAGGAAATGGATGAAAAGTCAGAGTCTAGTAGTAGTATGGAAGAAACTAATAAGTTGTACGAAGAAGAAGATATTGATGTAGAATTGGCACTTATTCAAAGAAATTTGGACTTGTTGAAGAAGCGGAAACGTGGGAGATAGATATTTGAAAGTACTGCAGATGGCAGGAGTTAGAAGTGAAAGGGATGCCTGAAGAAGCATACGGTAGAAGTGGTCTTGAGATATTGATACAAAGGGGTGAAGGTATTTTTTCGTTACTGTTGGTAATGCCGTGTTTCCAAGGGAAACCAGATCACAAGTTCGTTGATAAGTGGAGGTTGGCTACTACGTTGAAGTAATATTGAATTAGTGGCCACATTACAAATGAAAAAAAAGGATTGAACATGTAGTTTACAGTGCTCACTTAAGAGGTTATTTTGGATGTTATGTGCTGTTGGGAGTTAGGAGATAATAAATGGTATGGTAAATGTTGATTACTGATTTGTTTAGATAGATGGAACAGATGTGATTCTAATTGGACTGTAGTTAACAGATATACAGATGGACAGTGAAATGTTTAGTTTTTTCGGTCATAGATATACTGGAATGACCTGTATAAATAGATATACGTTGTTTTACTTAGTATGAGGGCCCAATGTTGGTGGGTCACTATACGAGGTTGTAATTGCTTGAGTAATGAGTCATATATAATAAGTTTTTATGATTGAGTTGGTTCTGGAAAATGATGGCTAATGTTTAGTTGCTTTAGTCCTTCATTATAAGTTTTTTTTGTTTTGGTTTTGAAAAATGATTGTGGTTAGTTGTTTTATTGAGTTAGAATAGGATGATTGTGTTCCTAGCATTTGAGTTGATAAAAACTATTGGGCCGTAAAAGTGTCCAATAGTGATAGCTAGAAGTAAGGTGTTTTATTCTGATTTGATGCATGTTATTTTAAAAATGTGTTTTTCCTTATATTAATTTGGAGTTATGACGGCTGGTGTGATTTGATCTTGATTACATAAATGGTTTTGTATATTAAGTTACTTGGTTAGTAAATAAGTTATGAAGTTAGTTAATTAAGTTTAATTTTCAAATATAAGAGTTTTGCTTAAGGTTTTCGTTCAGAAAGGAGTTAATAAAAACTAAAATATCCACTGATATAAGGTAGGGGGAAGCTTAGATAACCTGAATGTTGAAATAGTTAAGCAATGCTGTGCATTCATAAATTAGTGGGAAATCAGGGTTGGTGAACGTGTGTACACGAATGGATAGACGTATCCAGGGCCTGCACACACGTCACTGTGTTCATAAATGGCAGTATGGGAAGTACGGGGGCAAGAAATAGGAGCTGTGAAACACCAGCTTTAATTTTATTAAAGGTGTTCATAAAATATGAACATGGGCTCAGGGTAGAAGGTGAGATAACGAAAAAGGAACAGAATTGTGGTTGGCAATGTCAATGTGGAATGTATAAGCTTTATGAAAACTTATGCCAAATTGTTTTATAACGAACAACGATGTATTTCATAAGGTGTTTTAAAAAATTATTTTACAAAATTTTTTTATTAGCAAGGGAGGTAAAGGGTGAGTGTCTTAAATGTGCATTACTGTATGTACATGTGGTCATGTCGTGTATTTATTCTTTATGCTTCTTACTAGGTGCGCACCGCTTCTTTACTTTTTCTAACTACATTGTTTTTGTACGTCCTGGGTTTTGAAAGAGTGGGAAATTTTATAAAAAAAAAAAAAAGGTTTCGATAAAGAATTTATGAGCTGGTCTTATAATATGTATATTTGATACAGGAAACAGGAGGAGCTAAGAAAGAACCAGAAAAGTAGAAATATATAGTAGATAGCTATATAATTTTGGGGAAATAACAAAGGAAAGAAGGACTATTTGGATTAACAGGGTTACCATACGTGGTATTATACAAAGAGAGTTCGAAGAGGAAGTATATGGGAAGGGGTTACTATAGCACACCATATCACTGGGAGAAGAGTTAAAAGATATATTATTTACTTGAGCTGATTTAGGGAAGATTAGAGGAAAAAGAGGGAATAGAGTAAGGGGATTAGGAGTAAAGATTTTTCCTTTATAAGGAAAATTCTTTAATAAACATGGGGAGGTGTAACAGTAAAGGAGTACTGGGGTATTATTAGAATCTAGTGGGAAACAGATACAGCACGATTGAGCATCGAGAGTGAAAGGGTGGGAGATGGTCAATCGTGACGTATTGTGTTGGCTAGGGCAGTTTACATCCCGGCTCAGAGGAAGAAGGAGCCATGTTGTCATCATCAAGAGAATAAACGATATTTGAAATTGAACTCACGTCTTGTTAGTCTCTGTACACTGTTACAGTTCAATCACTGGTATGTCATATAATTCAGTCCAATCACTGGTATGTCACATTATTCAGTCCAATCACTGGTATGTCACATAATTCAGTCCAATCACTGGTATGTCATATCACTCAGTCCAATCACTGGTATGTCACATAAGATCATTCAGTCCAATCACTGATATGTCACATTCATTCAAATCACTGGTATGTCACATAATTCAGTCCAATCACTGGTATGTCACATCACTCAGTCCAATCACTGGTATGTCACATAAGACCATTCAGTCCAATCACTGGTATGTCACATTCATTCAAATCACTGGTATGTCATGTCATTCATTCCAATCACTGGTATGTCATGCAATTCAGTCCAATCACTAGTATTGTCACATCATTCAGTCCAATCGCTGGTATGTCACGTCATGTTACATTATACCGTCCAATTACTGATTTTGAGTATCTGGGAACTTTGTCTTAAAGCATTAAAAAAAAGGCATCTGTCCCAAAGCTTGTCACACTAATCTGGAGTGCAAAGGAACTGAACCCGCATTCATCATTGAAGGCCAAAGAGAGCTAACTTTAACTGTCCATGTAACAGGTAGTGTGCTCTCATAAATTAATGATGTACCTGATGTGGTGTGCTTATTGGAGAGGAAGTGACTGAACTCTGAGAGTGGACAATCGACTCGTCGATGGACTTGGCTGGCTTCAGCTGTGAGGATTCTACATCACCCGGCTGGGAGAGAAAGGAAAACAGGATTTGGTACAAAACCAATGTAGTGTGTGGTGTGATGTGACGCTGATGTGATATGATATTAATGTGCCATGATGTTGATGTGACATGATGCTGATATGAAATGATGTTGATGTGACATGATGCTAATGTAGAGCAGATGTTTATGTGACATGATGCTGAATTATGTGACATGGTGCTGATGTGACATAATGTTTATGTGACATTATGCTGATGTGACATGATGTTTATGTGACATTATGCTGATGTGACATGATGTTTATATGAATCTGATGTTTATGTAACATGATGCTGATGTGACATGATGTTTATGTGACATTATGCTGATGTGATGAGATTTGACATGATCCTGATGTGACATAGTGGTGAGGTGATGGAAAGTTATGCAAAGAAACATGATTCAGCACGTACCTGCCACAGTGTGTCATGTTACTTAAAACCACATTTGAAGTGAAGCTGATGAAATACAGTCAAATAAGGAAATGATTGCTGACTGACAAGTTGTATGTGATCTGTTCTGTATGGATGTGAATGTTCTTATCCATTTGGCCATGCATACCTCCAGTAGTACACAGTGAAATGAGCAACACACAGTCTGACTTACACATGAGGAGAATGAAAGACTCTGCACGACAAACACGATCGGACTCGAGGCGTTGCGAATGACCTCAACAGCCTCATCATGGGTTGCATTCCTGACATCCACGCCGTTTACCTGGCCACAAAAATATAGAATGTTACCTCTTTTTCTTTTATAATTTTCTCCACAAGGTTTTGTGCTATAACATACAAACAGTTACTAACAGATAATAATTACAACAATGATGATGATAATAATAAAAATAATGGTGATGAATATAATAAAAACAATGGTGATAATAATGATAATAAAAACAATGGCGATGATATTAATAAAAACAATGGTGATGATATTAATAAAAACAATGGTGATGATGATTATAAAAAACAATGGTGATGATAATAATAATAATGAAAATAATAATAAAAATACTGATAAAATAATGTAAGCCCATTTACATGCTATTAAGGAATACTGGGGACACGTTAGTCCCACATGATCCTGTCGCCCAGTTACTGAGTTAGGTGTGTGGAGCAACACTGTGAGCTTTGGATTTCATTGTGGAATGTTTTTGCATCTCATCTGTGGTGGTTTGTATTGTGAACTGCATCTTCAGAAAAATGACGGATGGTCCAGTTGCTGAAATAGTTGGCTCTGCCTTATGCAGTAATGTGTGTGCAACTGCTGGTTTTCGAGTGACTGTCATTTCCATCGATGATGAACTGTAATTTTAATGGTGGCCTGTTGTCTTGGCATTCTGGGAGCAGCTTATTCATGTATGCCTGTGCATGTTGTTGGTTTCTGGTTTGTGGTTTGTAAAATTAAGTTCCAACTTTTCACATGGAACAGTAAGGAGATTTTTGTGTGATATTCACTGGCACAGGAACAGAACATTATGGGGTAAACCTTTGCCGTGTAGTTGGAAACGCGACTAATGACTAGTCTTACATTTTTGATGACCAAACTGGCAAGTCAGGGGTAATATTGCAAATATTACATCGGTTGACTTTACTTGATCTCTGGTAGGCATATGAGAAAGCCGGGTCAACTAGTGTAAGCAAGTTTGTAGAAAGAACAAATCCAAATATGCCCCCCCACTTAGAATTGAATACAAGAATAGTAGAAGAGTGAACTAATTACTGACCACCACAGCAACAACCGTGATCATAAATCATCATCATCTTTCTCCATCACCTTTTGCTTCTAGCATTTCCCTACAGAAAAGTAATACCCTTATTCCAAAACCTCATAGGTATCTTGCCGATTTGACAGACCACAGTTTGTTACACCGTGCTTAAAAAAAAAAAAAGGCATAATAACTTCTCCATAGCAAAAAGCCTGGGATGAATTGTAGAGACCATGTGACGTCCATGCAGCATGATCCCTCTCCTGGCCTGCCTAGTTTACTCCAGAGGAAAGGTAACATCAATTTATCTGGAACAAGACAAGCTGCAGAAGCTGCCGGATCAGCAAAGCAGTGCTCCTAACGGTCGACCTGTCGAAGCTTCCATCCTAGACCAGTTACCGACCAAGACTTAGGGCTTTGTCTGCCCTGCCTTGACATTTAGTCTATAGGTTGCGTTTCCTCGCACCAGGATAAGGCTTTTAAATGACCAACAACTCAAATCGAAAAAGAACGCAAATTGGTCCGCTTCTCAATTTTTTTTATTTTTTTAAATGTTGCTAATCCCTTACAGGATGTTGCAGTCAACACCAGCATTTCTCAGCTGCCGTTGATGTACTAGGCAAGCTTTTACGTTCAGTAGTTTGCCATTGCTTTCTGAACGACCGGCTCGCATACCAACATGTTTTAACACAACGCAACACGGTCTGCTGCACAAATTGGTCGCAGCTGAGTTTTGAACGCCCGGTAAGTGGCTCACAAACCGCGTTCGCAAGACTTTAGCCACGGAGACCGGCTTCCAAATTACCAGCAGCTAATTTTGATCCCTCGACTCGGTGTGATGGTGAATTGTGAAACACGTTCACTGCACTTATGTCACAGAACCGGCCATTAGACAATGTGGCCGACTGCACAGTTTGGTAACCTCTGTATGAAACTTACCTCTAGAATGCGATCCCCTTTCTTCAGGGTCCCATTGCGACCTGCAGGACTATCTGCTAGCACATGCTTAATGAAGATCCCAGCATTGCAGTGTTCTTGGGAAACATTGAACATGTCCACTCGGCCACCTGCAATAAAAAAGACCATTACTGAAGTTTACAACAAAACCATTTGTGGAGGGAGAATTGTGAAGGAGGACTCTGGTGCTTTCACTGAAACCACAAGTAGCCTGACCATGGAAGTCATGGCAGTAAGTAAAGCAATAACATGGCTCGAGACACAGACATTCACTAGGGCTTGTTTCCTTAGCGACTCAATGAACATGATCAAGAGGATAGAGGAGGGGTCGATCCGAAGAGAATGGTTGCTGCCTCTGAAGCGGTCTCGGCTGGCAAAGATTAGTTTCATCTTCGTGCCAGGGCATGCGGGAGTACAAGGAAATGAGCGGGCTGACAAGCTCGCAGGTGAGGCTACTGTTGAGGGCGGACGCGCCATGGACCAGGCTGACATTCTGAATGCTCTACGAGAATTGAGACTTTTGCAAGAACCAAGTGATGACTGTGAATCTACAACAATGGCCAGACTGCGAGAGCAGCAAATTAAAAGAGGGGTGGCCAAACAAGAACACTACGCAGGAAGCCAAAGAAGATTGATAAACCAACACAGAACTGGCGTCGTTAGCCGCTACACGCTGCGGGATTTGCTGAGGAGGGGATCCGAGCACTTATGGACTGAATGGTCCGATGTGCAACGAGGATGATCTGTCGACTAACTAACTAACTAACTAACAACAAAACCAATCACAAGCTAGTTAGCTAGTTAGTCGACAGATTATCTTCACTGCACATCAAATAAATCAGGCTATTACTGCTCTGATCCCCTAATTAGCATCTCCCACAGATTGTGGCAGCTGATGGTACCAGTCTTTTGTTGGTTTACTATTCTTCTTTAGCCCCATACACTGCCCTTCTGTCCAAAGAATACTAGAAGATGGTCAAGCTATATCGGGAATGGAAATAAAGCCAAGAGTACATAACTCAGCAGTATTGCTATAAAGTGCAAAGAGTTATGGCCCCTTTTACATGCCTTAAGCGTTTTGCACATATGATACTATACTCATATTTTTAATAGACCAAACAATATTTGGTGGATGATATATTCAAAATCACACCGGATGCCTTTGCTTCTAGAGACATTTCTTGCTACTCATTGTAGGCTGTGTTGACCTGAGAGAGCACTGATACAGCATCAACAACAACACCTACTGGGGAAGACTGAACATGTTAGGGTATGCCTGTAGAGTAAGTTTGTCAAGAATAAACAGCAACAACTGGTGTTATATGTGGGGGTAGAGTAGCTCAGGGAAGGCAATATCACACTCTGGCTCATGCAATGCAAGCCTGGTTGTGTGGATGTTGTTAATTTTGACAAATGAGAAAAAAAATGATACTCCCTCTTGTAATCCTTAGGCAGTAGTTGCATCATTTGGTGAATTGCGTTGCATTGTCTTGTTTTGTGAACAGAATGTTCAGAAAATGGCGAACTAGATGCTTTTGCATTACGCAGTAATGTGTGCGCAACTGCTCATTTTCTAGTGACTGCCTCTTCCATCGACAATGAACTCTAATTTTAATGATGGCCTGTTGTGTTGGTATTCTGGCAGCAGCCTTATGCATGCATGTGAGTGCTGTTGGTTTGTCGGGACAGCTGTCTGTTCCACTTTTCACATGGGACAGTGAGGAGCATTTTGTGTGATACTCACTGGCACAGAAATTGAGCATTATGGGGTGACCCTTTGCCGTGAAGTTGGCGGCTAATGACTACTGTCTTGTTAAGTCTGTGGTGCAGTACATCCAACTACAACAAGCATGCTTTCAGGTTTGCATTCCCCAGCCTATGACTGTCCCAGGTCTGGGTTCAAGGCAGCAGGTGTGTGTCTCTCTTCACCTGGTCCCCAGCCTATGACTGTCCCAGGTCTGCCTACAAGGCAGCAGGTGTGTGTCTCTCTTCACCTGGTCCCCAGCCTATGACTGTCCCAGGTCTGCCTACAGGGCAGCAGGTGTGTGTCTCTCTTCACCTGGTCCCCAGCCTATGACTGTCCCAGGTCTGCCTACAGGGCAGCAGGTGTGTGTCTCTCTTCACCTGGTCCCCAGCCTATGACTGTCCCAGGTCTGCCTACAGGGCAGCAGGTGTGTGTCTCTCTTCACCTGGTCCCCAGCCTATGACTGTCCCAGGTCTGCCTACAAGGCAGCAGGTTTGTGTCTCTCTTCACCTGGTCCCTAGCCTATGACTGTCCCAGGTCTGCCTACAAGGCAGCAGGTGTGTGTCTCTCTTCACCTGGTCCCCAGCCTATGACTGTCCCAGGTCTGCCTACAAGGGCAGCAGGTGTGTGTCTCTCTTCACCTGGTCCCCAGCCTATGACTGTCCCAGGTCTGCCCACAAGGCAGCAGGTGTGTGTCTCTCTTCACCTGGTCCCTAACCTATGACTGTCCCAGGTCTGCCTACAAGGCAGCAGGTGTGTGTCTCTCTTCACCTGGTCCCTAACCTATGACTGTCCCAGGTCTGCCCACAAGGCAGCAGGTGTGTGTCTCTCTTCACCTGGTCCCTAACCTATGACTGTCCCAGGTCTGCCTACAAGGCAGCAGGTGTGTGTCTCTCTTCACCTGGTCCCTAACCTATGACTGTCCCAGGTCTGCCTACAAGGCAGCAGGTGTGTGTCTCTCTTCACCTGGTCCCTAACCTATAACTGCCCCAAGCCTACTCACAAGGCAGCAGGTTTGTGTCTCTCTTCACCTGGTCCCTAACCTATAACTGTCCCAAGCCTACTCACAAGGCAGCAGGTGTGTGTCTCTCTTCACCTGGTCCCTAACCTATAACTGTCCCAAGCCTACTCACAAGGCAGCAGGTTTGTGTCTCTCTTCATCTGGTCCCTAGCCTTTAACTGTCCCAAGTCTACCCAAAAGGCAGCAGATTTGTGTGTCTCTTCATCTGGTCCCTAGCCTTTAACTGTCCCAAGTCTACCCACAAGGCAGCAGGTTTGTGTCTCTCTTCTCCTGGTCCCTAGCCTTTGATTGTCTCAAGTCTACCCCAAGGCAGCAGGTTTGTCTCTCTCTTCACCTGGTCCCTAACCTATAACTGTCCCAAGCCTACTCACAAGGCAGCAGGTTTGTGTCTCTCTTCATCTGGTCCCTAGCCTTTAACTGTCCCAAGTCTACCCACAAGGCAGCAGGTGTGTGTCTCTTCATATGGTCCCTAGCCTTTAACTGTCCCAAGTCTACCCACAAGGCAGCAGGTTTGTCTCTCTCTTCACCTGGTCCCTAACCTATAACTGTCCCAAGCCTACTCACAAGGCAGCAGGTTTTTGTCTCTCTTCACCTGGTCCCTAGCCTTTAACTGTCCCAAGTCTACCCACAAGGCAGCAGGTTTGTGTCTCTCTTCTCTTGGTCCCTAGCCTTCGATTGTCTCAAGTCTACCCACAAGGCAGCAGGTTTTTGTCTCTCTTCACCTGGTCCCTAGCCTATAACTGTCCCAAGCCTACCCACAAGGTAGCAGGTTTGTGTCTCTCTCTTCACCTCGTTCCTAACCTATGACTGTCCCAAGTCTACCCACAAGGCAGCAGGTTTGTTTTTATCTGGTTCCTATCCTTTGATCTGTCAGACATCTGAAGCCGTAGCAGCAGCTGCGAACCCATTTGCCTCTAGGACCACGCAAGCCCTTCTACAAGGTGAAGACACATCAAAGGGGAGGTGGTAGTTTGGTATCTAGTCTTCTTGGCCAAGGATGAGGACCTGGAGGACTTGCATACTGTTGTTAAGTTGGAAAAGGTACAAACCAAATAGGCTGCTACCTGGGCTAAGTTTCAGAATTAGAACACCTACCCACAAATGAACAAACACTCTTTATTTTCTTTACAGGACATCAGTCAACCCCACTTTTGGCTGTTTGTGATTTCTTGGCCAGTGTACATTCAGTAGTTTGCCATTACTTTCTGAATGACTAGCACTCATACCATTGTATGAAAAGCAATGCAAGGCGGCCTGTTTCTAAATCACCTGCAGCTGTCCTTCGACTGTCATATGTGGAATTACAAACTGCATTTGTAATCTCTTGCCACACAGCCGGCTATATTTTCAAAGGATCTCAAATTGGGCATGCAGGCCTGTCTTACATTCAGGCTGTGCAGTCACTCATCTTTCACACTTACATTCATGCTGTGCAGTCACTCATCTTTCACTTACATTAATGCTGTGCAGTCACTCATCTTTCACACTTACATTCATGCTGTGCAGTCACTCATCTTTCACACTTACATTCAGGCTGTGCAGTCACTCATCTTTCACACTTACATTCAAACTGTGCAGTCTCTCATCTTTCACACTTACATTCAAACTGTGCAGTCACTCATCTTTCACACTTACATTCGGGCTGTGTAGTCACTCATCTTTCACACTTACATTCATGCTGTGCAGTCACTCATCTTTCACACTTACATTCAAACTGTGCAGTCACTCATCTTTCACACTTACATTCAGGCTGTGCAGTCACTCATCTTTCACACTTACATTCAGGCTGTGCAGTCACTCATCTTTCACACTTACATTCAGGCTGTGCAGTCACTCATCTTTCACACTTACATTCAGGCTGTGCAGTCACTCATCTTTCACACTTACATTCAGGCTGTGCAGTCACTCATCTTTCACACCTACATTCAAACTGTGCAGTCACTCATCTTTCACACTTACATTCAGGCTGTGTAGTCACTCATCTTTCACACTTACATTCATGCTGTGCAGTCACTCATCTTTCAAACTTACATTCAGGATGTGCAGTCACTCATCTTTCACACTTACATTCATGCTGTGCAGTCACTCATCTTTTACACTTACATTCATGCTGTGCAGTCACTCATCTTTCACACTTACATTCAGGCTGGGCAGTCACTCATCTTTCACACTTACATTCAGGCTGTGTAGTCACTCATCTTTCACACTTACATTCAAACTGTGCAGTCACTCATCTTTCACACTTACATTCAAACTGTGCAGTCACTCATCTTTCACACTTACATTAATGCTGTTCAGTCACTCATCTTTCACACTTACATTCAAACTGTGCAGTCACTAATCTTTCACACTTGCATTCAAACTTTGCAGTCACTCATCTTTCATACTTACATTCATGCTGTGCAGTCACTCATCTTTCACACTTACATTCATGCTGTGCAATCACTCATCTTTCACACTTACATTCAGGCTGTGCAGTCACTCATCTTTCACACTTACATTCAGGCTGTGCAGTCACTCATCTTTCACACTTACATTCAGGCTGTGCAGTCACTCATCTTTCACACTTACATTCAGGCTGTGCAGTCACTCATCTTTCACACTTACATTCAGGCTGTGCAGTCACTCATCTTTCACACTTACATTCAAACTGTGCAGTCACTCATCTTTCACACCTACATTCAAACTGTGCAGTCACTCATCTGTCACACTTACATTCGGGCTGTGTAGTCACTCATCTTTCACACTTACATTCATGCTGTGCAGTCACTCATCTTTCACACTTACATTCATGCTGTGCAGTCACTCATCTTTCACACTTACACTCAAGCTGTGCAGTCACTCATCTTTCACACTTACATTCAGGCTGTGCAGTCCCTCATCTTTCACACTTACATTCAGGCTTTGCAGTCACTCATCTTTCACACTTACATTCAGGCTGTGCAGTCACTCATCTTTCACACTTACATTCAGGCTGTGCAGTCACTCATCTTTCACACTTACATTCAGGCTGTGTAGTCACTCATCTTTCACACTTACATTCGGGCTGTGCAGTCACTCATCTTTCACACTTACAGTCAAACTGTGCAGTCACTCATCTTTCATACTTACATTCAGGCTGTGCAGTCACTCATCTTTCACACTTACATTCAAACTGTGCAATCACTCATCTTTCACACTTACATTCAGGCTGTGCAGTCACTCATCTTTCACACTTACATTCATGCTGTGCAGTCACTCATCTTTCACACTTACATTCAGGCTGTGCAGTCACTCATCTTTCACACTTACATTCATGCTGTGCAGTCACTCATCTTTCACACTTACATTAAAACTGTGCAGTCACTCATCTTTCACACTTACATTCAGGCTGTGCAGTCACTCATCTTTCACACTTACATTCAGGCTGTGCAGTCACTCATCTTTCACACTTACATTTGGGCTGTGCAGTCACTCATCTTTCACACTTACATTTGGGCTGTGCAGTCACTCATCTTTCACACTTACATTCGGGCTGTGCAGTCACTCATCTTTCACACACCAGTTATCACAGCTATCATGAATGCTACATTAAAAAAAAATAAAACACATTGTAATATAAAAACATGAGTATTTTTAGCCGATGTGTATTCTGACTAATAACAATATACAATAACAGTCTGGTGAACAATTAACATACCCACAATACTTTTTGCTAAACTCTTCCCTGATTCTCCGACTCAATTATATAATGTGCAATAAAAGTGTTGCAATCCAACCAACTTACCCACAATACTTATTTCTAGACTCTTCCCTGAATTTCCAACTAATTATCTCATCTCAACTCATCTTGTTCTTTTTGTCCCTTGCGGTGTCAAGGTGAAACATAAACAGTGGAAAAGTGCCAGTTTATGGACGATTATTCCCTCTGTCAATCATTTACATAGTCAGCCTCTTCTTCTGGTTCCATTTGGTATGTACATCATTGCCTGTGGTAAACCGACAACTTACCCACAATACTGCTAGACTCTTCCCTGATTCTCCAACTCATTTTATCATGTACAATAAAAGTGTGAGAAATTAACAACTTACCCACAATACTTATTCCTAGACTCTTGCCTGGTTCTCTGACTAACTCCACGGTCCTGGGTGGACCCCAAGCCTGGTTACCAACGGCCGGGGATCCATCAGTTAGGAGAGTCTTCTGACCTGAGGGTGAGGCTGGTTTGGCCGCTGGAGCTGGACTCTGTACTGTGGATTGAACTTCTGAAGACACCATGGATTCTGACTCAAAGAAGGGTGTATGCTGCGTTGTGTATGATTCCTCCTCTTGACTGCGAAAAAGAAGCGGGAAATTAATGCATCATCGTCGTCATCATTGTCATCATTCACCATCATCATCATCATCACCATTACATCATCATTAAGATCATCATCATCATTAACATCATCACTACCCTCATCATCATAATCATTACCATCAACACCATCATCATTAACATCACCACCACCACCATCATCATCATCACATGCCTTGCAAAAATGCCAAACAACTTCATGTCTCTATCCAGAGGTGAACATGGTCAAGCAGATAAATGCACTTGCTTTTAAACTTCCGGTGTGCTGATGCCGAGGTGGCGGGTTCAACCCCTATACCGGTCAGTTGGACTAAAATCTTGACTTCTCATCTCTGACTTAGGGATGTAAATTACAAGTACCTCAAAGTCAGAGTAGGTTTGCCTGATGGCGAGGGATGCTGGTAATGTGGAGAGCTAACCCACATGCAAACATCAGTCCAGAGCACTAAAGTAGCAGCAGCATGTGCATGGACTAAACTTGAGGTAAAAGTGAGCGAACAAAAATAATGTCACCCAGCCACTGAACTGTCCTCCTTTAACCATTTGTCCTGGAAGTTTTAGGCCTGCAAGGATGAGGTTCTCTGGGTTATGATTTCCTGGTTGTGCTGTCTGTTAAGAGAGGATGGTGCTGCAGGGAATGACCAGAGGATCTGGCCGACACTCAGGACTCTGAGAAAAGGTCAGACTGCTACTGGTACCATTAGTATTGGGACTCTTTGCTGGCTGTTGCAGATGAGGATGGAGCACGTATGGGAATGTCCTGAGTTCTGTGATGTTGGTTCTTGACTCATCTCAACTCAACTCACTTCAACTCATCTCAACCGGACTCAACTCATCTGTCTGTTTACAAAACCTCTTTCCTTTACCACAGAAACTCTGACAGCAAGGTAGTCTTAGATTCCCCCCCCCCCCCCCCCCCCCCCCCCCCGCCCTCCTTTTGGTTAACTGAATGCATAAAGGGGAGTCTTTATTTATTCTCTCTTTCTTCGTTCACTAGACTGAGTGATTTCACATGTCAGGGGCAATTTCCTTGCAACAATCTTGATAATCTGAACTTAATTGAACGAGAGAGAGAGAGAGAAAGAGAAAGAGAGAGAGAGAGAGAGAGAGAGAGAGAGAGAGAGAGAGAAAGAGAGACAGAGACAGAGATAGAGAGAAAGAGATAGAACAAGAAAGAGATAGAGAGAGAACAAGAAAGAGAGAGAGAGAGAGAACAAGAGAGAGATACAGAAAGAGAGAACAAGAGAGAGAGAAGAGAGAGACAGAGAAAGGAGAGAGAGACAGAGAAAGGAGAGGGAGACAGAGAGAGGGAGGAGAGACAGAGAGAGAGGGAGGAGAGACAGAGAGAGAGAGGAGAGACAGAGAGAGAGGGAGGAGAGACAGAGAGAGAGGGAGGAAAGACAGAGAGAGAGGGAGGAGAGACAGAGAGAGAGAGAGGGAGGAGAGACAGAGGGAGAGAAAGAAAGAGACAGAAAGATAGAGAGCAGGAAGGATGGGCAGAGGGGAGAAAGAGAGAGAGCAGAAAGGATGGACAGAGGAGAAGGAAGAGAGAGAGAGAGAGCAGGGAGGATGGGTAGAGAGAGAGAGAGAGAGAGAGAGAGAAAGAGAGAGCAAGAAGGATAGGAAGGGGGAAGAGAGACACAAAGAAAAAGAGAAAAAGAGAGAGAGAGAACAGGAAGGATAGAGAGATGAGACTGAGAGAGAGATGAGACTGAGAGAGAGAGGAAGATGACTACACTGACCTTAAGGATTTGGCCAGTCTCTGTATAAGTGGGCTTTGCTGTGGCTCTGATGATGTTATAATGTGGCTGTTTTTGCCTGCTGCTGTTCCAGGTATGTAGGTAATGCTGGAAAGTAAACAGAACAAAGTAAACCACTGACAGATGATCCACATGACTGGCAAGGCTTCAACTACACACACAGTAATACACGCACGGCCAGAACACATCCTTTACTAAGCTGAGGTTTGAACCTTGACTACAGTGTTGACCAATCCACTAAGTTGTGACATCTCTAACATAAACATACAATGATAGCAGGTAAGTCTCCATGTCTCTAGCATACACACAGAATGACATACTGACAACAGATTGACATGCGTCTGTGACAGATTCGCAAAGCTGCCATGTCAAATAGAAACTGGAATGTTCTGTGTGGAGTCGCTTGCATCACTCGAAAAGACCAAGAGCGTATTATTACGGAATTTCTGCCCAGGAATTGCAGTTAAGCAGTGCAAATTAAATGCAGTGGTTAAGGCTTCATTGCAAAAGTTAAGGGACTGTGTAAAAAAGGAGAGCCTGGCATATGATATCACAACTTACAGCATGAAAATGGAAGTAGAGACAGTAAAAGCAGCTTTGATGGCTGGAGATTTTTAAGGCCTGATATGTTGTGTTTGTAGCTTACTCACAAAGCATGCTATGTAAATTAACAACTAGTATCTTCCTCAAGGAGTAGCTTGCAATGCTAGAAAAAGCGAAGGTCAAGAGCCCAGGGCATGTGGGTGTGCAGGGTAAAAAACAGGATGATAGACTGGTTGAGGATGCTCTTTGGGGAGGTGAGCAAGATTATGACAAGGCTGATGTACTGAAGCTCCGGTCACCAACATGGTGGTTAGGCGTTGAACCGTTAAGGCCTGTGGCGTGTTTATGCTTGTAGCTGCAGTTTGCAATCGCATTTTCCTCATGTTGGACTGGAAGTACATGGTTCCATCGCCCTGCTACTGAGTGAGTGCGTGGGTGACACGGTGAGCTGTGAATTTCGCAGGGAATGCTTTTACATCTGTCCTGTACAGTGACCTGCATGTTTGGAACAATGGCTACCAGCTATTGCTGAATTTGACTGACTTGCCTTTTTGGTTCACGAGTGCATTATTCAGGATACTCCCAGGAGTCGGCACTGAAGCTGCGGAGTTCGTGCTTTATGTGACACTTTCGGCGGGTTGCCCAGCGGTAAAAGACCGAGCCATGTGAGAAAACCCGGGTCAATGAGGTCTTTCTGGTGACTGCCGAGTCCTTCGACGATGAACTGTGGTTTTCGTGGATTAATTTTGTGTTGGCATTCTGGCAGCGGCATTATGCACAGTGTACCTGTGCGGGCTGTTGGATTGCCAAGACTCCTGCCTATTGCACTTTTCACATTGGACAGTGGGGAGCATTTTGTGTGATATTAACTGGCACAGGAACGGAGCATAATGGGGACGACCCGTTGCCGTGAAGTTGGAACCTCGACTAACTAACTAACTGATGTACTGAAGGCTCCCATCAGAGCAAAGCCCCTCATCCAAAATATGCCAACCTGTTCCTTCTTTTGGCTATGTCCGGCAGTTTCCTGTATGTTAAATTCATCATAAATCCATCTTGATTCCCGATTCTCTGCTCCGTGTGTTTGTAGGACTTCCTCTATATCATCTGGGCTCGAGAAGAATGACTTTTTGGTTACACTATTATCAGACCTTCTCAATGTGTGTTCTGTCCAGCACATGCATGTTTTTCATACCTGGTTGATATGTAGGAGTATGAATAGTTCTCTCTCTAAGTTGTGCTACTGTGATTTTGTCGTGTGATTTTAGCTCTTTTATTCTTCATAGGCATTAGTTAAGAAATGTCTGCATTTGTTTGTAATCACTGCAGTTATCATTCATGTTTTTGCTCCATACAGCACAGCAGTACTGTTTTAACGTTAGGATTGAATATTCTAAGTTTTACTTTGACTGGTAAAGTTAATGGAAAAAAAGATGAAGGTAGTGGAGAGATAGCGGAGAGAGAGAGAGAGAGAGAGAGAGAGAGAGAGAGAGAGAGAGAGAGGAGAGGAGGGAGGGAGGGAGAGAGAGAGAGAGAGAGAGAGAGAGGGAGGGAGGGAGAGAGAGAGAGAGTGAGAGAGAGAGAGACGATAAAGGACAGAAAGACAAAAAGAGAATGATTGAACAAAGTTTATTTTCAAGTGGTTGATAGGCAGAAGGAAAGACAGAAAGGAAGAACAGAAGGAGAAACATAAAGGAAGAGAAGAGAGAGAGCAAGAGAGACAGAGATAGACAGTAAGAGACAATAAGAGTGAGAGAGACAGAAACAGAAAGAGAGATAGAAAGAGAGAAAGTCACAGAGAGAAATAAAAAAAGAGTAAGATAGACAGAAGAGAGAGACAGAGAGAGAGAGAGAGAGACAGAGACAGAGGGAGAGACAAAAAGAGAATGAATGAAAAAGTTTATTTTCAAAGGGTTGAGAGGCAGAAGAAGAGACAGAAAGGACGAATAGAGAGAGAGAGAGAGAGAGAGAGAGAGAGAGAGAGAGAGAGAGAGAGAGAGAGAGAGAGAGAGACCGAGCAATAGAGACAGGGAAAGAGAGTAAGACACAATAAGAGAGAGAGACAAAGAGAGAGAAAATCACACTGAGAGGCAGAGAGAAGAGAGACAGATAGACACAGATTGAGAGAGATAAAGAGAAAGAGAGAGAAACAGAAAAAGACAGCCAGACAGAAACTGACAGAGAGAGAGAGAGAGAGAGAGAGAGAGAGAGAGAGAGAGAGAGAGAGAGAGAGAGAGAGAGAGAGAGAGAGAGAGAGAGAGAGAGAGAGAAGATTCTGGATAATCTTGCATCATGCTATGATCAGATATCACAAGAGCTGATAAGCACTGCTACGACATATCACAACAACCGACAACCCATGCAAGTTGGCATAGACATTTAATGATAATAATGATGCTGGTAACATAGGTACCTAACATCAGAAGAGTCGCTCTTGATGGACATGCTGGAGTGGGTGGCAGGAATCAGGTGATTGGGTCCCATAATCAGGACCATTCAGACGATTATTCTGGAACCTTCTCCTCACTTATTCATCCAATTGAAGTCTTTGAAATATCAGCCACAGTGAGGCTGTGTAATTATCCAATCATTTCACTCCATTTCTGACCGAATTCACAACACACAAAAATGTTTCTACACGCTTATCATAGAAGATGGTTGAGAAATACTACGTCATAGATTATGGTGTCAGAGAAGCACGGAGACCTGTAGAGAAGCATGGTGACTTTTGGAGAAACATAGAGACGTTCAGAGAAGCAAGGAGACCTTCAGATAAGCATAGATACCTTCATAGAAGTATAGAGACCTTCACAGAAGCACGGAGACCTTCAGAGACGCATGGAGACCTTTAGAGAAGCATAGCAACCTTCATAGAAGCACAGCGACCTTCAGAGAAACATAGAGACCTTCATAGAAGCATAGAGACCTTCATAGAAGCATGGAGACCTTCAAAGAAGCATGAAGAATTCAGGGAAGAATGGAAACCTTCAGCGATGCACAGAGACCTTCAGAACATTGGCATGACCGATGACCTAGTCTGCGGATATGAACTGGTTTGAACAGGCATCTCCAGATCATGGCCACTTGGCCTCATCATTCCCCACACCAAACTCAGAAACCAACGGGGTGTGAAAGTTGGGTACTGAAACTTCACATCTGCGGAGAGGGATATTAGGATGCAACCAAACCATGATACAGCACAGCATTGTCCACTAGGACCACCTGGGATTAGATCTAGGTTTGTAATGCTTCCTCTTTGGGATGTATCTATTTCATTGCCAACAGACTCCAGTCAAAGCCCAGATGGAGACACGGTTTGTAGGCTGCATGATTATGTGAAGAGGGATTGCGACCACTGAAGCTGCTACAGGGAACACTGAAGCTGCTACAGGGAACACTGAAGCTGCTACAGGGAACACTGAAGCTGCTACAGGGAACACTGAAGCTGCTACAGGGAACACTGAAGCTGCTAGAGGGAACACTGAAGCTGCTAGAGGGAACACTGAAGCTGCTAGAGGGAACACTGAAGCTGCTACAGGGAACACTGAAGCTGCTACAGGGAACACTGAAGCTGCTACAGGGAACAATGAAGCTGCTACAGGGAACACTGAAGCTGCTACAGGGAACACTGAAACTGCTACAGGGAACACTGAAGTTGCTAGAGGGAACACTGAAGCTGCTAGAGGGAACACTGAAGCTGCTACAGGGAACACTGAAGCTGCTACAGGGAACACTGAAGCTGCTACAGGGAACACTGAAGCTGCTACAGGGAACACTGAAGCTGCTACAGGGAACACTGAAGCTGCTACAGGGAACACTGAAGCTGCTACAGGGAACACTGAAGCTGCTACAGGGAACACTGAAGCTGCTACAGGGAACACTGAAGCTGCTACAGGGAACACTGAAGCTGCTACAGGGAACACTGAAGCTGCTAGAGGGAACACTGAAGCTGCTAGAGGGAACACTGAAGCTGCTAGAGGGAACACTGAAGCTGCTAGAGGGAACACTGAAGCTGCTACAGGGAACACTGAAGCTGCTACAGGGAACACTGAAGCTGCTACAGGGAACACTGAAGCTGCTACAGGGAACACTGAAGCTGCTACAGGGAACACTGAAGCTGCTACAGGGAACACTGAAGCTGCTACAGGGAACACTGAAGCTGCTACAGGGAACACTGAAGCTGCTACAGGGAACACTGAAGCTGCTACAAGGACCACTGAAGCTGCTACAGGGAACACTGAAGCTGCTACATGGAACACTGAAGCTGCTACAGGGAACACTGAAGCTGCTACA
>OY992885.1:101951095-102051095 GCA_963921405.1 Cepaea hortensis | reverse complement strand
AGACAGACATGCAGACAAACAGACACATAGCCAGATAAGATAGATGGATGGATGGATGGATGGATGCATGGATAGATAGATAGATAGATAGATAGATAGATAGATAGATAGATAGATAGATATATAGATAGATAGATAGATAGATAGATAGATAGATAGATCGATAGATAGATAGACAGACAGACAGACAGACACAGCAAGATTACAATTGAAAGACTGGGAAGGGACAGAACGAGAAATTCACAAATAGTCTCAAGTCTAGCTACCAGAAACCCCGGACACAGAAGCACGCACAAGACGCGAGGGTTGTACGAGGCCAGTAAATCAATAATTCCCCGAGTTATATAATCTCATGTGTAAAATTCTGCAGCCGGACCAGGGAAGCATGATGGGCCTCCATTTATCTTAGGTGTCCCAAGGACCCGAAAGTGCCAGACGAATGAACACGACCTGTGAATTGTGCAGTTTGACAAAGAGTAGATAACGGGTGGGGTCGATGAAGTCTGGCGGGATGTGATGTGCACTGGGGAAGGGAAGTGGATTATAATGACACTTGAAGCAGGATGTTGATTAAGTGTAAATAAAGGAGGGTTATAATTCTGGGAACAAATTCCCGCAACTGATGGGGGTTCAAACAGGTTATAAACACACATTTTGCATAAAATCTTGTCAAACGTCCAGAAGCACACATGCTTTTAAATATTAGTGTCTGGTGTAAATTATCGGCCAGCTTGTTATTATTTGTACTGGAAGATTCTGCTTATTCTTCTTCCTCCTCCTGGTCTACTTCTTCTTATAGCACCACCACAACAACAATCACCACAGCCAGCACGTCTGCATCTTCTTCTTCTTCCTCCTCCTTCAGGTACTACCACTGCTGCTGTTACCAATGCTGCTTCTGTTACTACTAATGTTACTGCAGCTGTTAGTAATGCTGCTACCAATAAAACTACTGCTGCTGTTGCTTCTACTGCTGCTGCTACTACTACTACTACTACTACTACTACTACTACTACTACCATCATTACAAATACTACTTTCTCAAATATCACGTCTTCTTCTTCTTCTTCTTCTTCTTCTTCTTCTTCTTCTTCTTCTTCTTCTTCTGCTGTTTCTAATTCTTCTTCTCCCTCCTCCTTCTTCTTGCACTCTTACACTTGTCAGACGATGTCTCATGATGACCTCCACCGGTCGCTGGAACCCCTGTAGTTCCAAACAGTTCGGAGTTTAGTCGTAGCGAAGAACTTTGTGCCCGAGTTGTATACTTTAAAAAAAAAAAACCTCCAATCGCCTCCCACAGTTAATATGCATATGTATTTACGCTCCGTGGAAAAGATGTTTTCCATATTGAACGATCTTCTGCCAAACCAGTTTCCATTGCAGGTGAAGTCATCCTGTTGTAATCTATTGCATAATCTGTGGATCTTAATTGTGACCTGTTCCTCAATCTTCCTCTCTTCGAAAGTTCGACATCAGAAACATACATCAGAGCACTGTTGTGGTGCGACACTGCAAGCTGTGGATTTCATGTGGAATGTTTTGCCTTCTATCCGCGGTGGGTTTGTGTTGTGAACTCAACGGTTAAGAAAAAAAGGCGACTGGCATGTTGCTGAACCAGCTGGTTTCACTTATGTAATAATGAGCAATGCGTGTGCGACTGCTGGTTTTTCTAGTGACTGCTGCTGCTAATCGACGATGAACTGTAATTCTAGTGGCGGACAGTTTGTGCTGGTATTCTGGCGGCGGCCTTATGCATGCATGCGTGTTACAGGTTTTGTTGGGACTGCTGTCTGTGTCCCTTTTCACATGGGACCGTGAGGAACAAATTGTGTGATATTTCGCTGGCACAGAACACAGAGCATTATGGGGTGACCTGTTGCCATGAAGCTGGAGCAGCGACTAACTAGCAACTGGCGTCCATTCTTATATGTTTAACATATCCATGTGGTATCATACTTTTCCCGAAGACTCACGCGCTCGCGCGTGTGTGTGGAGGCATAAAGGGAGTGTCATCGCTGGAGCTATAGAGTTCGTGCTCTGTGCGATGCTCTCGGCCAACAGCTTGTCGTTCTGCAAACAAGACCTCGCCGGATGGGTTAAAACCCGACGATTTTAAGTCGAAACTTTCAACTTTAGTACATACAGACATACATACCCAGTTATTAGCACGCCATAATATCGCTGCTGCATGCTATCCAAGCATCCCACTATACCAGCCCAACTACACAGACGAACACATAGCATCAATACACACTGGGAGAAGCATGGGCAGGGCTGATATAATCAATGCAGCATGGACTCGGTTGGCCGATACCGGTGAGACTCCGACGCCAGACCGATTACATGAACTGGCGGAGAAGCCTGGTCAGGCAGTCATTGCCCGCCTTCGATGGAAAGAGAGGATCAAACGAACGAACAAACGTTATTTTCAAAGAGTTAAGAATTGGGCACGCAGGCCCGTCTGACATTCTGCCCTACTAGAGGAGACCATAACCAACTATTAATAGGAACAGTGAGCAGAAATACTTTAAGATGGCTGCTGCAACGGTGGGCCGAACACGCTTGGGAATGCCCGATCAACAGTGAGGTGCATTTTATAAAAAAAAAAAAAAAAAAACTAACGCAAGGCGGTCTGCTGCCAAATCGCACAAAGATATGTTTCGAACACGGGTATGCGGGATTACGAACTGCGTCCGTTACACCTTCGCCATGTAACAGGCTGCAGTGACACAGCATAACATAAATATCTCTCTCTCTCTCTCTCTCTCTCTCTCATAAAGTTACAGAAAAGAGTAAATACAGTTCATGTAAGACGCAGTGAAACCAGTAACTCACGGAATATTTGACCCCGCCAAAGTCAAGCAGTACTAATAATCTAGGCTAAGAACAAAGGTAGAACTGAAGCAACCATAAAACAGCCACACAAAAAAAACCAACGACATTAAGCCCAACAGATAAAGATAGTCAAGCCATGCTGAACCAATGGGAGAGATACAGAGAGGTTAAAGAGGAAACACCAAAGCCACGTACAAGATCAATGGGTGTTCACAAACAAGATGGGTGTGCAGCACCAGACTACATTAGAAGGATGCGGGAACCGTTGTGTGGAGCAATATAACTGAGGACTGAATGAAAGCGCAGACGATAGGAAGAGGAATAATAATAATAATAATAATAATAAGAAGAAGAAGAAGAAGAAGATGATGAGGTGGAGGAAAAGGAGAGCGAAGAAAGTGAGCGCCCAGCCTTGCAAAATAACCTCATGGCGTGTGCATTCATGACCTCTTGTAGCAAAAGTCCAACTCTGGCCTTCACTCTGGGAAACTGTTTTAACTAACAGGAAAAGGAGCGACTGCGAGTATGTGGCGCTGTAAAGCCGGACTACTCTAGATATGTATGTACAAACATACATGCGCAGACACGTGTGTACATACATATCTAAACACGAGTAAAACCAGTCTACGCTAGCAAAGGAAAGATGCTGAAGACGGAGGTAACCGGCCAGGAGGCGCACAACAGAAATTAGAATGCCAAGCAACCACGCTAGCGAACGACAGTAGAACAAGGTAGTCAGTCTCACGCAAACACTTCTCAATTGCCCCTTACGACATGCATGGCAGGTTACAATGTTACAATTCTTTGCTACGCTTATGGATCCCGCGAATACACACTGGCAATGTGTACAGGCCACTACTAGGGTTATATGTCACACGAGAAAACCCACCCATAATAACATTTAGAACATTTGTGATTCTGATATTAGTAAATTTGCATCCTAACTGCAGATGCAGAATTTGTGCGCTGAGTTTCAGCACTCCCTGAGCGATTTAAAACAAGATAATGTGCTGTGGTTTTGGTGCAATGAACTCGTTTCACAATTCCGAGGGTTTGAAATCATCTGCAGGTGATTTAAAAGCAGACTGCTTTGCGTTGATTTCGATGAAATAAGAGTCGCCCGTCCAGAAATAAATGGCACACCACTGAACGTAAAACTGTAAATAAATCACACTCACAATAAATGCTGGGGTTGAATGCAACGTCCTGTAGAGGACACGTAACTAATTTTTAAAACTGCAGACACGCTAGAAATCTCCGCGGGTAACGAAAGTGGTGACCATTCACAAAACAAACAAACGAACACATATTGCCACGACCACTGTAAACCGCCCAGTATGGTTCCAATAAGAATACATTCCAATCAGAAAACACAGAATCGCGATGGCGATGGTGGCAGCTCTAGAGGCAAGCAACAGTCCACAGCGCTAAACAAATGCCAAAGAGAATTCCAGGAATGGGAGCCGGAGAATTCTACAAACCAGCTGGCCACTGACAACAATCCTCTGGAAAAAAACAAAAACCACAACAGCAAACCTGGGAGCTGTGGGAAAGAAAACCCCACTCACGAGACGGAATGTGGAATGCAACCAGTGGCTGGAGAGAGAGAGAGAGAGAGAGGAGAGAGAGAGAGAGAGAGAGAGAGAGAGAGAGAGAGAGAGAGAGAGAGAGAGGCGGGTCAGTCTTAAGCGCGGGCACTTCCAGGAGAAGAGAGGCCTAGCAGACTTGTGGGCTGGGATTGACTCTCCCTGGCTCGCTCCTTGGCTGCGTCTTACGTAAGAAAGAGCGATTAAAGCGAGGACGTTGTCCTGCTTACGCGTTCTGGGGATCAATGATTTGGCAAAAGATCAATACAGGTACCTCTGGGTTACGTTAGACGCCGATGTTATACATACATATATACCCGCAAACGTACATAAACACACAGACAGATATATATATATATATATATATATATATATATATATATATATATATATATATATATATATATATATATATGTATATATATATATATATATATATATATATATATATATATATATATATATATACACAGTATATAGTTACATTGGCTGGCAGGGTCTAAGCATTTTGGTTGCCAAGAGACAAAGCTACGAGTACTAAAGGGACATTAACATTTAAGGTTATAATGCCGGAATCTTCATCGGGAAACCCGGGTTCGAATCCTCGGTAAGGTGTGGAGTTTTTTTTCCTGTCGGGGTCAAAAAGAAAACTCTAACCTGCAAAGTTTGCGACGACTGCACTAGCCAGGCGGCCTTAATTCCTCAGGCTCAAGACGCCCCTGCCATACACTGCAAGGTACTACTATATTGGCAGTAAATGAGTTGTTTTTTTTTACAGTTTAAGAGTGCCCACTTTATAGGGTGCTCACTTGCCACCGAAGAAGCTGACACCATGTCAGTCCGTCACTGCATGCACGCAAGCACGCACATACACACGTAGGTTTCCGTGGAGTCTCCGTGGCGAAGTTGTCAAGCTGTTTGACTCGGGCTCCAAAGGTTGTGGGTTCGATTCCGGGCCGCGTCCTTCAGTTCACGAGTGAATTTTTTCGCAGACTCCTGTGGGTCGTCGCTGAAGCTACGGAGTTCGTACTTTGTGCGACGACGCTTTCCGCGCGCGGAAAGAGACCGAGCCATGTGGGATTTTAAAAAACCCGGTGCAATGAAGTAGACCCTGTCAACTTTTAAGCGACTTTTATACGCACGTACGTACATACATATACACAATCTTCTACTCTGATTATTCGACCTTCTTCTTTTTCCATCATGGGGTTTAGGTTCTCACCCAGCCCACCTACCTTTAACTATCCCACGCAGCTCTGCCCATGGCCTCCCCATATATTTCATTTCTGTTTCTGCTTCTCTTCTCCGTGTATAATATAGGTATTCTTATATTTCTTTTGCTTCGTGGCTTCCAGATAAAAGCCTTTATAGTTATACTATCGTCAGGCTTTCTTAATGTATCTCATATCCAGATCATCCTTCCAACTTATACTACTCCAAACTGGTGATTGCCCAAATGATAGTCCCATTTTGGCTGTACATTTATTCACTATCTCGATAAAACAACAATGATCCATCTAAAAGAACACACACTGAAACAAGAGCTTCAAGTACTTGGGAAGTATAATATCATGAAATTGCAAATCAGAAGGCGAGATCGAAAATAGATACAATAAGGCAACACGCACGTATTAGTAGATACTAAAAAAAAAAACTATCTTCTTAGTTAGTTAGTTAGTTAGTTAGTTAGTTAGTCACGGTTCCAACTTCACAGCAACTATCTTCTTACCAACTCTATGCTACCAATGTCAAAACTGGACTATGACATAAAAAGAGATAAGAAAGATTACAAAGGAAATTATATTACTGTGAAGAATATTCAATGTATCAAGAAGATAGAAAATTAGAAATGATGAAATCAGAACTAGAGAGAGAGAGAGAGAGAGAGAGAGAGAGAGAGAGAGAGAGAGAGAGAGAGAGAGAGAGAGAGAGAGAGCGAGTGTGTGTGTGTGTGTGTGTGTGTGGGGGGGGAGGGGGGGGGGGGTTTAGCAGCGCGCTAGATTTCATTTGAAAACAGCAAGTTAAATGGTTCGGCCGCATTACTACCAAATAACAGTATACCACAGAAAGCAATGATGTGCAGACAGACCAAATGGAAGCAGAAGACGAGGCCGACCACGTAAACGATGGACAGAGGGAATAGCAGAGTCCATGGCAATCTCAATACATGAAGCCCATAAAGGGACACTGTCCCGCTGTTTATGCTTCACCTCGACGCCGCAAGGTACAAGAGGAACGAGATGAGATGAGATGATAAAATACAGTGTGCCACACATTATGCTAAATGTATTATACGTAATTCTACAGTTGCAACTAACATGAACCATATGCATGCTTGAGATGCGCCTTCTGTCAGCTGTTAAACAGACACCAGTAGTGAATTATATTCACAATTTCCAGGGGAATTATTTCGGACGGAATGGCGGTGAAGTATAGAAATTTCCATTCTAATTCATTATACCACGGCCTAGAACAGTGGTTCTCAACCGGTGTGGAATCCCCCCCCCCCAGGGGGGAATTTTAGGGTTTCCAGAAAGGGGGGAGGGGAATTAAGATTATTTCAAGATCGCGTTAATACAAGAACCGATTACTTGATCTTGTTTTTCCCTTCATACTTTACGGTTCTGTACATCTCACCCTTCTAAAATTCATTTCATAAAGTAAGTAGACCCACAAATCACGTTTTATGTGGACGTCTAGACTTGTTTTAGTATGTGCTTCCATTATTACGTATACTGCGTAGGGGCGGCAGGAGGGATTTTTAGGTAGGAAATACGAAAGGGGGGGGGGGGGGATGACGTTCTGAAAATATGGTGAAGGGAAGAACGGGCCAAAAAAGGTTGAGAAACACTGGCCTAAAATATATGAATCCCTAACACTTGTGCACTCCAGCATCAGCATCTGCAATGAGACTATTGTTACCTTCAAGTAGTACATTATCTCTCATACGCCAGGGCTTTGGCAGAACGCCACTCTCATTGCAGCCCGTGGTAAAGTGTCTCGATACTTTTCTAGTTCACCTGCCTCTCGCATGCTCATGCCCAAGGTGTCTCCAATGCCCGTGGTTCTGGTCAACGTGCCACTTCTCCCAGGAGCCACGCCTTCCAACACTGTTCTCTACAGGGGGCTGAGTGATCTAGAGGTATGGTGTCCCCCTCGAGTGCTGGAGGTCCCAGGTTCAAGCCCGGGGGGGGGGGGGGGGCGGGATTTTTTCCACGTGGACTTCTAGTAACAAAATTACCCCTGGTCTCTGGGTAGTGAGAACGGACGCCTGTGTGTATTGCTGCGCACGTAAAAAATCCCTTGGCAGTTGAAAATCGAAAAATAGAGTAGCCTAACGGCGCTACCCGAGCAAACCTTCGAGTTAAAAATATACCCAAAGTATTTCAGGATCCTCGCCGGTGCTACGGAGTTCGTGCACTGACCTGAGATTCTCCGGACACAGGCTTGAGTTAGGAGTAGAACGGAGCACTTATGGGTTACACCCGTGTGCCGTGATGTTGATCCATCAACTAAACTAAACTAAACTGTTCTTTCCAAGCTACTGTGACCTTTAAATTGTCCAGGATATTTCAGTTCCCCAGACATGACAGTTTTTATGAGCCAGGTTTTTTTCCAGGTTCAGATCTTGTAGAATATCAGTGTCTGTCTTCTTCTTGGTTCATGATATTCTAAGAACTCTTACCTTCAAAATTGTCAATTTTCTGTTCTAGTGACAGCGAAGTGGTCCACGACTTAATATATCATTTCAATGTGATGTTCAATCACTGATGGTATCAGAGAGTGTTAATTGTATCAGAGAGTGTTAATTGTATCGGAGAATGTTGATAGTATCAGAGAGTGTCGATAGTATCAGAGAGTGTCGATAGTATCAGAGAGTGTCGATAGCATCGGAGTGTTGATAGCATCGGAGAGTGATGATAGCATCGGAGAGTGTTGATAGTATCAGAGAGTGTTGCTTGCTTGCTTGCTTGTGTTCGTTGGCTTAAGCTCCAACGCGAAGTCCTGTATGTCGGATGAAGGCGTCCTGTATGTCGGATGAAGGCATCCTGTTGTCCAACATCAATGTAATGTAATACAGGACCTGAGGTTTGCGTGAGTATCCGTTGTCCCATGACTGGCTTATTGGTGTACAGACTGGTGGTTCCTCGCCGTGCAGGCAGACACTCTCCAACTTCGGAGGATCAGAGAGTGTTGATAGCATCAGAGAGTGTTGATAGTATCAGGGAGCGTTGATAGTATCAGAGAGTGTTGATAGCATCAGAGAGCGTTGATAGTATCAGGGAGCGTTGATAGTATCAGAGAGCGTTGATAGCATCAGAGAGCGTTGATAGTATCAGGGAGCGTTGATAGTATCAGAGAGCGTTGATAGTATCAGGGAGCGTTGATAGTATCAGAGAGTGTTGATAGCATCAGAGAGCGTTGATAGTATCAGAGAGCGTTGATAGTATCAGAGAGCGTTGATAGTATCAGGGAGCGTTGATAGTATCAGAGAGCGTTGATAGTATCAGAGAGCGTTGATAGTATCAGAGAGCGTTGATAGTATCAGAGAGCGTTGATAGTATCAGGGAGCGTTGATAGTATCAGAGAGCGTTGATAGTATCAGAGAGCGTTGATAGTATCAGAGAGCGTTGATAGTATCAGAGAGCGTTGATAGTATCAGAGAGCGTTGATAGTATCAGGGAGCGTTGATAGTATCAGAGAGCGTTGATAGCATCAGGGAGCGTTGATAGTATCAGAGAGCGTTGATAGTATCAGAGAGCGTTGATAGTATCAGAGAGCGTTGATAGTATCAGAGAGTGTTGATAGTATCAGAGAGCGTTGATAGTATCAGGGAGCGTTGATAGTATCAGAGAGCGTTGATAGTATCAGAGAGCGTTGATAGTATCAGAGAGCGTTGATAGTATCAGGGAGCGTTGATAGTGTCAGAGAGCGTTGATAGTATCAGAGAGCGTTGATAGCATCAGAGAGCGTTGATAGTATCAGAGAGCGTTGATAGCATCAGAGAGCGTTGATAGCATCAGAGAGCGTTGATAGTATCAGGGAGCGTTGATAGCATCAGAGAGTGTTGATAGTATCAGGGAGCGTTGATAGTATCAGAGAGCGTTGATAGTATCAGAGAGCGTTGATAGTATCAGAGAGCGTTGATAGTATCAGAGAGCGTTGATAGTATCAGAGAGCGTTGATAGCATCAGAGAGCGTTGATAGTATCAGGGAGCGTTGATAGTATCAGAGAGCGTTGATAGTATCAGAGAGCGTTGATAGTATCAGAGAGCGTTGATAGTATCAGGGAGCGTTGATAGTGTCAGAGAGCGTTGATAGTATCAGGGAGCGTTGATAGTATCAGGGAGCGTTGATAGCATCAGGGAGCGTTGATAGCATCAGAGAGCGTTGATAGTATCAGAGAGCGTTGATAGTATCAGGGAGCGTTGATAGTATCAGAGAGCATTGATAGTATCAGAGAGCGTTGATAGTATCAGAGAGCGTTGATAGTATCAGGGAGCGTTGATAGCATCAGAGAGCGTTGATAGTATCAGAGAGCGTTGATAGTATCAGGGAGCGTTGATAGTATCAGGGAGCGTTGATAGTATCAGAGAGCGTTGATAGTATCAGAGAGCGTTGATAGCATCAGAGAGCGTTGATAGTATCAGAGAGCGTTGATAGTATCAGAGAGTGTTGATAGTATCAGAGAGCGTTGATAGTATCAGAGAGCGTTGATAGTATCAGGGAGCGTTGATAGCATCAGAGAGCGTTGATAGTATCAGAGAGCGTTGATAGTATCAGGGAGCGTTGATAGTATCAGAGAGCGTTGATAGTATCAGAGAGCGTTGATAGTATCAGAGAGCGTTGATAGTATCAGGGAGCGTTGATAGTATCAGGGAGCGTTGATACTCATGATAGTATCAGGGAGCGTTGATAGTATCAGAGAGCGTTGATAGTATTAGGGAGTGTTGATAGTATCAGAGAGCGTTGATAGTATCAGAGAGCGTTGATAGTATCAGAGAGCGTTGATAGTATCAGAGAGCGTTGATAGTATCAGAGAGCGTTGATAGTATCAGAGAGCGTTGATAGTATCAGAGAGCGTTGATAGTATCAGAGAGCGTTGATAGTATCAGAGAGCGTTGATAGCATCAGAGAGTGTTGATAGCATCAGAGAGCGTTGATAGCATCAGAGAGCGTTGATAGTATCAGGGAGCGTTGATAGTATCAGAGAGCGTTGATAGTATCAGAGAGCGTTGATAGTATCAGAGAGCGTTGATAGTATCAGAGAGCATTGATAGCATCAGAGAGCGTTAATAGCATCAGAGAGCGTTGATAGCATCAGAGAGCGTTGATAGTATCAGAGAGCGTTGATAGTATCAGGGAGCGTTGATAGTATCAGAGAGCGTTGATAGTATCAGAGAGCGTTGATAGTATCAGAGAGCGTTGATAGTATCAGGGAGCGTTGATAGTGTCAGAGAGCGTTGATAGTATCAGGGAGCGTTGATAGTATCAGGGAGCGTTGATAGCATCAGGGAGCGTTGATAGCATCAGAGAGCGTTGATAGTATCAGAGAGCATTGATAGTATCAGGGAGCGTTGATAGTATCAGAGAGCGTTGATAGTATCAGAGAGCGTTGATAGTATCAGAGAGCGTTGATAGTATCAGGGAGCGTTGATAGCATCAGAGAGCGTTGATAGTATCAGAGAGCGTTGATAGTATCAGGGAGCGTTGATAGTATCAGAGAGCGTTGATAGCATCAGGGAGCGTTGATAGTATCAGAGAGCGTTGATAGCATCAGAGAGCGTTGATAGTATCAGGGAGCGTTGATACTCATGATAGTATCAGGGAGCGTTGATAGTATCAGAGAGCGTTGATAGTATTAGGGAGTGTTGATAGTATCAGGGAGTGTTGATAGTATCAGAGAGCGTTGATAGTATCAGAGAGAATGTTGATAGTATCAGAGAGAATGTTGATAGTATCAGAGAGCGTTGATAGTATCAGAGAGTGTTGATAGTATCAGAGAGTGTTGATAGTATCAGAGAGCGTTGATAGTATCAGAGAGTGTTGATAGCATCAGAGAGCGTTGATAATATCAGAGAGCGTTGATAGTATCAGGGAGTGTTGATAGTATCAGAGAGCGTTGATAGTATCAGGGAGCGTTGATAGTATCAGAGAGCGTTGATAGTATCAGGGAGTGTTGATAGTATCAGAGAGCGTTTATAGTATCAGAGAGCGTTGATAGTATCAGAGAATGTTGATAGTATCAGAGAATGTTGATAGTATCAGAGAGTCGATAGTGTTAATAGTATCAGAGAGCGTTGATAGTATCAGAGAGCGTTGATAGTATCAGAGAGTGTTGATAGTATCAGAGAGTGTTGATAGTGTCAGAGCGTCGATAGTGTCAGAGAGTGTTGATAGTATCAGAGAGTATTGATAGTATCAGAGAGTGTGTTGAACATCTTGGTTAGAATTCTAACTTGTTGTATATACAACAAGCGGTCTGGGTATAGCGTTCTGTTATCGATTTAGGCTTGACAACGGGCGGGTGAGTGACCGCGATGAGGCAGAGAGAGAGAGAGAGAGAGAGAGAGAGAGAGAGAGTGGAGGAGAGGGAGAGAGTGAGAGATAGTGAAAGAGAGGGGGAGACATAAGAAGTGGGGAGAAGAGCGAGGGTATGCGAGAGAAAGGGAGGGAGAACGAAAGGGAAACCGACCCACACAGGAGAGAGAGAGAGAGAGAGAGAGAGAGAGAGAGAGAGAGAGAGAGAGAGAGAGAGAGAGAGAGAGAGAGAGAGAGGCTGGGCGATAGCCTCAGACAGCGAGGAAGAAGAATCCATTACTGCTCACGCCGACAATTACTCCAGCCATCCACCCACGCGTGGGTTTTCCACATAATTTCTGTATCCTTCGACGCTTCTTGAAGCCAATCCCCACACGTAGTTCTGCTTTCGACCACTGGACCTCAATATCAAATATTTGCTTGGCACTACCCGCAGGCAACCTGAAATTATGCACCAACTATAGAACTGTTGCCCTGATAAGTCATGCAAGTAAAATTCTACTAAAAGTCATAATGCGACGACTTAGTAAGAAAATGGAAGAAGAGATTAACGTAGTTCAAGCTGGATTTAGACAAGGAAGAGGAACAAGAGATCACATATTCAACATGCGTTTAATAATAGAGAAGTGCAGAGAATTTAATGTAAACCTATTCTCATGTTTTGTGGATTATTCAAAGGCATTTGACTGTGTACAGCATCAGAAACTTTGGGAAATCATGAGAAATATGGGCTTTCCTTCACATGTAGTACATCTCATAAAAATGCTATATCTAGGCCAACAAGCAGCAGTTAGAATAGATGGCGAGACATCAGATTGGTTTGACATCAAGCAAGGAGTCCGTCAGGGTTGCGTGCTGTCACCCTATTTGTTTAACCTGTATGCCGAAAATATAATGAGAAATGTAAGAGATGATATAAACAGGGAGCCATATGATGCCCTAAATATCGGCGGTCATGACATACCAGAGATTCGATATGCTGATGATACAGTATTACTATCCACAACACAGAATGGCATAGAAAACCTAATAGCCTCAACACAATTGAATAGTGAAAATCACAACTTATATCTTAACATAGCAAAAACTAAGATAATGCATACAGATAAAACTACTATGGAGAAAGAAATATACATTAATGGGAGAAAATTGGAGGTGGTGGAAAATTTTGAATATCTTGGGTCATTGATTACGAATAATGGTGACACAATGAAAGAAATAAAACGGCGACTATCCATTGCTCTTCAAAGACTAAAACAGATGAATAAATTATGGTGTGGGACAGACAGAACTACAAAAATTAGATTTTTAAGAGCATGCATCTTTCCCATTGCAACATACGCCTGTGAGACATGGACACTTACTAAACAAGCTGAACAGCGCATACATGCCTTTGAATATAAATGTTATAGACGAGTTCTAAGAATATCTTGGGTAAAGAAAAGAACAAATGCATCCATACTTCAAGAGTTGAATATTGAGGAGGGATGGCTATTAAAGACGATAAAACAAAGAAAATTGAAGTATTTTGGTCACTTGAAACGTCACGACAGTTTGGAGAGAACAATAATGGAAGGGTATATGCCTGGGAAGAGAGGAAGAGGAAGGCCAAAGAGAAGATGGGTGCAGGATGTGGCGGATGATCTCCAGATGGGTGTATCAGACGCGGGACATCTTGCTTGTGATCGAGAAGTTTTCCGGAGGGTTGTTATGGGAGCGAGGTTCTGTAAAGGACATGCTACTGAATGAATGAACTACCCGCAGACTCCCCCACCAAATACTGAATGAGTTGATCCCAATGAACTCTAACCTAAAAGAAAATCTAGGACGTTGTTTTCCGCTAAGATTTTCAGGTTTCAATTGGACTCAACCAACGCATGTCCAAGTTCACTTTTTTGTACTCCACTGTCAGCCAATTTATAATGGTGGTGGTTCTTCGTTCCTTCGGTATGGGTTCTATTGCACTCCTCAACCAATGCCCATGTTCTCTTTATAGACTCCACAACTAGCGAATCCCTATGTTCTCTTTATGCATCCCAATGTCAGCCATTTCATATGGTTATATATTTTTTTCTTTCGTTCTTTTTATGTGGGTTCTTCTATTCTTCGGTCTTTTTATATGTGTTCTATTGTACTTCTCAGACTGGTACCATAATTCTACATTTGCAACTAACATGAACCATATGAATGTTCTCAGCCAACGCACGTCCAAGTTCTCTTCATGCATTCCACTCACAGCCATTTTATATGGGTTCTTCTTCTTCGTCCCTTTTATATGGGTTCTATTGTCCTCCTCAACCAAATAATGGGTATGTTCTCATTTTACACCCCATTGGCATCCATTTTACACTTCACTGATATTCATTTTACACTCCATTGACATCCATGTTACACACCTTTGGCATCCATGTTACACTCCATTGACATCCATGTTACACTCCATTGACATCCATGTTACACTCCATTGACATCCTTGTTACACACCATGGACATCCATGTTACACTCCATTGACATCCATGTTACACACCTTTGGCATCCATGTTACACACCTTTGGCATCCATGTTACACTCCATGAACATCCATGTTACACACCTTTGGCATCCATGTTACACTCCATGGACATCCATGTTACACTCCATGGACATCCATGTTACACACATTTGGCATCCATTTTACACTCCACTGACATCCTTGTTACACCCCATTGGCATCCATGTTACATGAATAACATCATCATTAAGTGGCGTGTCCTGTGCATAACTGTGGCTTCCAGACATACTTTCACATTCTAAACAGTTTTAGTTTTTACAGTCGAGAGGGTCGTCTACATTGCACTGGGTGTTATCCCATATGTCACGGTTTCTTTCCGCAGAGCGGCTTGCCTAAAGCGTCGCATATAGAATAGCCCCGTAGCTTCGGCGACGACCCCTATGAGTTTCCAATAAAACTGCACTCTTGGACAGAATGGCGTCCGGAAACCTTTGGTGCACGTGACCCCACCATTTGGCCACGGAGACCCCGTGATGAAGACGTCTCTCTATCATTCGGCCAAGGAGGTCCCCGTGATGCAGACGTCTCTTTATCATTCGGCCCCGGAGATCACCGTGATGCAGACGTCTCTCTATCATTCGGCCCCGGAGATCCCCGTGGTGCAGACGTCTCTCTATCATTCGGCCAAGGAGATCCCCGTGGTGCAGACGTCTCTCTATCATTCGGCCAAGGAGATCCCTGTGGTGCAGACGTCTCTCTATCATTCGGCCAAGGAGATCCCTGTGGTGCAGACGTCTCTCTATCATTCGGCCAAGGAGATCCCTGTGATGCAGACATCTCTCTATCATTCGGCCCCGGAGATCCCTGTGATGCAGACGTCTCTCTATCATTTGGCTACGGTGATCCCTGTGATGCAGACATCTCTCTATCATTCGGCCCCGGAGATCCCTGTGATGCAGATGTCTCTCTATCATTCGGCCCCGGAGATCCCTGTGATGCAGACGTCTCTCTATCATTTGGCTACGGTGATCCCTGTGGTGCAGACGTCTCTCTATCATTCGGCCCCGGAGATCCCTGTGATGCAGACATCTCTCTATCATTCGGCCCCGGAGATCCCTGTGATGCAGACGTCTCTCTATCATTCGGCCCCGGAGATCCCCGTGGTGCAGACGTCTCTCTATCATTCGGCCAAGGAGATCCCTGTGATGCAGACATCTCTCTATCATTCGGCCCCGGAGATCCCTGTGATGCAGACGTCTCTCTATCATTCGGCCCCGGAGATCCCCGTGATGCAGACGTCTCTCTATCATTCGGCCCCGGAGATCCCCGTGATGCAGACGTCTCTCTATCATTCGGCCAAGGAGATCCCCGTGATGCAGACGTCTCTCTATCATTCGGCCAAGGAGATCCCCGTGGTGCAGACGTCTCTCTATCATTCGGCCCCGGAGATCCCTGTGGTGCAGACGTCTCTCTATCATTCGGCCAAGGAGATCCCTGTGATGCAGACATCTCTCTATCATTCGGCCAAGGAGATCCCTGTGATGCAGACATCTCTCTATCATTCGGCCAAGGAGATCCCTGTGATGCAGACATCTCTCTATCATTCGGCCCCGGAGATCCCTGTGATGCAGACGTCTCTCTATCATTCGGCCCCGGAGATCCCTGTGATGCAGACGTCTCTCTATCATTCGGCCCCGGAGATCCCCGTGGTGCAGACGTCTCTCTATCATTCGGCCAAGGAGATCCCCGTGATGCAGACGTCTCTCTATCATTCGGCCAAGGAGATCCCTGTGGTGCAGACGTCTCTCTATCATTCGGCCAAGGAGATCCCTGTGGTGCAGACGTCTCTCTATCATTCGGCCAAGGAGATCCCTGTGGTGCAGACGTCTCTCTATCATTCGGCCAAGGAGATCCCTGTGGTGCAGACGTCTCTCTATCATTCGGCCAAGGAGATCCCTGTGGTGCAGACGTCTCTCTATCATTCGGCCAAGGAGATCCCTGTGGTGCAGACGTCTCTCTATCATTCGGCCCCGGAGATCCCCGTGGTGCAGACGTCTCTCTATCATTCGGCCAAGGAGATCCCTGTGGTGCAGACGTCTCTCTATCATTCGGCCAAGGAGATCCCTGTGGTGCAGACGTCTCTCTATCATTCGGCCAAGGAGATCCCTGTGGTGCAGACGTCTCTCTATCATTCGGCCAAGGAGATCCCTGTGGTGCAGACGTCTCTCTATCATTCGGCCAAGGAGATCCCCGTGATGCAGACGTCTCTCTATCATTCTGCCAAGGAGACGCCCGTGATGCAGACGTCTCTCTATCATTCTGCCAAGGAGATCCCCGTGATGCAGACGTCTCTCTATCATTCTGCCAAGGAGACGCCCGTGATGCAGACGTCTCTCTATCATTCGGCCCCGGAGATCCCCGTGGTGCAGACGTCTCTCTATCATTCGGCCAAGGAGATCCCTGTGATGCAGACATCTCTCTATCATTCGGCCCCGGAGATCCCTGTGATGCAGACGTCTCTCTATCATTTGGCTACGGTGATCCCTGTGATGCAGACATCTCTCTATCATTCGGCCCCGGAGATCCCTGTGATGCAGACGTCTCTCTATCATTCGGCCCCGGAGATCCCTGTGATGCAGACGTCTCTCTATCATTCGGCCCCGGAGATCCCTGTGATGCAGACGTCTCTCTATCATTCGGCCCCGGAGATCCCCGTGGTGCAGACGTCTCTCTATCATTCGGCCAAGGAGATCCCTGTGGTGCAGACGTCTCTCTATCATTCGGCCAAGGAGATCCCTGTGGTGCAGACGTCTCTCTATCATTCGGCCAAGGAGATCCCCGTGATGCAGACGTCTCTCTATCATTCTGCCAAGGAGACGCCCGTGATGCAGACGTCTCTCTATCATTCTGCCAAGGAGACGCCCGTGATGCAGACGTCTCTCTATCATTCTGCCAAGGAGATCCCCGTGATGCAGACGTCTCTCTATCATTCTGCCAAGGAGACGCCCGTGATGCAGACGTCTCTCTATCATTCGGCCCCGGAGATCCCCGTGGTGCAGACGTCTCTCTATCATTCGGCCAAGGAGATCCCCGTGGTGCAGACGTCTCTCTATCATTCGGCCAAGGAGATCCCTGTGGTGCAGACGTCTCTCTATCATTCGGCCAAGGAGATCCCCGTGGTGCAGACGTCTCTCTATCATTCGGCCAAGGAGATCCCCGTGGTGCAGACGTCTCTCTATCATTCGGCCAAGGAGATCCCCGTGATGCAGACGTCTCTCTATCATTCTGCCAAGGAGACGCCCGTGATGCAGACGTCTCTCTATCATTCGGCCCCGGAGATCCCCGTGGTGCAGACGTCTCTCTATCATTCGGCCAAGGAGATCCCCGTGGTGCAGACGTCTCTCTATCATTCGGCCCCGGAGATCCCCGTGGTGCAGACGTCTCTCTATCATTCGGCCAAGGAGATCCCCGTGATGCAGACGTCTCTCTATCATTCGGCCAAGGAGATCCCTGTGGTGCAGACGTCTCTCTATCATTCGGCCAAGGAGATCCCCGTGGTGCAGACGTCTCTCTATCATTCGGCCAAGGAGATCCCCGTGGTGCAGACGTCTCTCTATCATTCGGCCAAGGAGATCCCTGTGGTGCAGACGTCTCTCTATCATTCGGCCAAGGAGATCCCCGTGGTGCAGACGTCTCTCTATCATTCTGCCACGGAGACCCCATGGTGCAGACGTCTCTCTATCATTCGGCCAAGAAGATCCCCGTGATGCAGACGTCTCTTTATCATTCGGCCAAAGGAGACCCCCGTGGTGCAGACGTCTCTTTATCATTCGGCCACGGAGACCACCGTGGTGCAGACGTCTCTTTATCATTCGGCCAAAGGAGACCCAAGTGATACACATGTCTCTCTATCATTCGTCCACGGAGACCTCCATGATGCAGACGTCTCACTATCACAATGCCGGATGTTCCGTTTCTGTTGCTGTCATGAATAAATACGGTGCAAATCATTTAAGGCGATCTTGGATGTGGCGAAAATCTGTTGTCAAGAACAATTTTGTTTATCCTGGGCAAGGTTTTCTTTTCTTTGTCTCCTGTCTCTTACAAGCGGAATGTCTCATCAGAAGAACTATTTCTTGGGTTCCAGGTGTGTTCGCCTTATCAGGTCTACATTGTAATCTGTGAATCCACGTACAACGCAGAGTCCCTCTTCTCGGCTTCTCAAGCACACTTCATTGTTATCTTTCCCAGACATGTCAGTCTTTTCAGATGTCCAAAATGTTTCATTTTCCTCATTTTTCTTTGTCTTAACCAATCTTTTTCAATATTGAGTTCTTGGATATGACTGTCTATTATCTGTTTTTGTGTGCAATGAAATCTTAATACTCCTGTGCGCCACTATAGTTCTTAGACAATCCAGTCTTTTCATATGTCCAAAATATTTCATTTTCCTGAATTTTATTTGTTTTAACAATCTTCTTCAATTTTGAGTTCTTGTATATATCTGTTTTCTTTTTCGTGCAATGAATTCTTAATACGCTTTTGTACCACTGTAGCTACATTTTCTATACATTTTTTTGTGTTTTTATATCTAAACTATTTAATTATCAATCAATTAGCTGCCGTCTCCACATTGAACGTTGGCTGCAATGGGCCCCAACACTGTCTGTCTCTTGCCTTGACAGAACACACTGTCAGATTGCTGTTCATCGATCTCTTAATGTTACCTTCCCAGTTGTATCGTTGTCTACCTCTTGCTCGCATGCCTTCAACCTTACATTGTTGTTACTCACAACCAATGCTCAATTATATTTGTCTTAAAAATATATTCCTCAATACTGAGTACTTATGAGATAGATCTGTCTTTTTTTCTCCGTCCAATGAATTATTGTGTAACATTTATAGTCAAAGGTCTGTGTGTACTTTTGAAACAAGAAATGCTCTTTGAGCTCTGGCTTTTTTGTTTTGGTTCAAAGGTTTTTAGTTTTTAGCCCAGCAATGATTGATGTTCTTTGGATTTCTGTCACTATATTTCCACCAACCTATATTGTATTTGGTTTCAGTTTCTCCTTTCTTTATTAGCTTCTCAATTTCTCATTGTTAAAAAAAATTCCTGCGATGTTAACAGAACTGCTCTATTGTTGATAGTAATGCTGTACATTTGATAGCAACGTTGTGTTGTTTATAGTAATGATGTGTTGTTGATAGTAATGATGTGTTGTTGATAATAATGCTGTGTTGTTGATACAGTGCTGTGTAGGTGACAGTAATACAGTGCAGGTTACAGTAATGCTGTGTTGTTGATACAATGCTGTGTAGTTGACAGTAATACTGTGTAGCTGACAGTAATGCAGTTTAGAAACCAGCAACAAGAAAAGTGATGACAGACTATCTTATTCTTCCTCTTCTTAGTTCGTCCGATATATTTTCTTGCTTTGGACGTAATTGCGTTCTGTCAGTTTATAGCTGAGCTGCCACATGTGCGTCTTCGGTCTTCGGGCGTTTTTTGACCGGGTAAGTTTTCTCGGATGTTTCGTAGGAAGTTACCCGGTCTTATCTTCTCCTTCCGTCTACCGTGACACACAAACTGACACAATGAAGACATACACGTGCGTGCCAGTCAGCTCTCGAGGGAAGGCAAGTGCAGACTATGGGAATTCCCCGCTATCCAAAGAGAATTTCCATAAGTGCGGAACCGATGCATGATACCTTGGTACTGGGCTCACCCAAGGAATCGTCACGTCCTGCACATAGCTGTTAGCCTCACTTCCGTATAATGATCCTCCCATTCATCACAAACTGCATCTTTGGAGACCAGAAGGACGTAGTTTGTAAAGAGCGTTCGGTGCATGTTTTTCAATTAATGGATTTGCCAGGAAGTTTCCATTTGGTAGCCGCTGAGACACTTTTGTCATCTAATACCCCAATCATACAGCATGGCAGACAAGGGACATTCTGAATCTTTCTTTCAAAACTCATAAACATGCACACGAAGCATATTTTTTTTTTTGTCCCCCTCATAGCACCAATATTTCGTTTTGCTGAAGATTTGTGGTGGACGTTTGAACCAAGCTTGTTTTTAAAAGCAGCTTTAACGTTCAGTGAACATTTGAAAATATTTAAAATGTCAATCAAAATGAGTCACATTCGGCGGACGTTAGAATCCTTTTGTCAGTTCAGTAGAGCATAAACATTGTACCCATGATTTGGTGGGGGTGGGGGTGTTGCTGAATAGATAAGAGAGCTTGCTCTTAAACTTCCGGCGTGCTGATGCCGAGGTAGCGAGTTAGCTCCTACACCGGTCAGTTAGACTAAAATTTTGACTTCTCGTCCTTGACTTGGTGTGAGAGAACGCTGCGGACACCATCAGAATGAATCTCTCATTCAGCAACAAAGAAAACGTTTGAAAAATCTAAAATTTGACGCAATACGAGGCCGCCCGTCCACTAGCAAGAGATGCTATAAGGTATAATAACTTGACAGTTTTCGGCATCAAACAAAATTCCGAAAAACGAACCCCTGGTTAACACGATGTCGGGGAAATTCAGGCTGAGGGGAAATTTCAGCCAGACAAAAGTGAGAAACTTGCCAACAACAAGAGGGAATTTCAGACTGGCAAGAGACTTTCAACCGAATATTTGTGTGAAATGACCACGGCTAGTTCAGGAAACAACATACTCTAACACTTCATGCTAAGGGCTAAACGCAAAATCAGAAGATCCAAACGTTGGCCAACAGATAAGGAAGATAAGCAAACTTGTATGCATTCGAGGGATTAAGAATTCTCCATTAAATTTGTCCTTTGGAAGAATCAGTTCTCAAACAGAGCACCAGGTTACACTACCCTGTTCATTGACAACGAGTAGACACCTTATGGAGAACAGACTTGCATTCGCAAAGAACACCTGTCTCAGCTGACCCAAGGTCGAATCTCATACTGAGACCTGTAATCCTGATGTCATCCCACAAGTAACGTAAGTTACGCAATTTGATCTAAAATTATATTAGTTAAATCATTTAATATGACTTTTATTTCACATCACTACACACTAATGAGAAAACTGTCAAACTTCACCAGTTCACTATCATCATGCCGCAAAACATCATGCTCTGAAATGTGATATTAATGGATAATAAACGCAGTAGTAGTTTGTTTTAACTCATAGTTATATCTTAATATTGTCTAAGTGTTCATAATTCTGTATGTATACCTGTTATGTAAAAAGCTAGGTGGGGGATATTTTAACCAGGGAGGGGAGATTGTCAGGGAGGAAACCTTCCCTACCAAGTAGTAAAGAAATAGAAGTAAACCTAGGCCCCTAACCTCCTCCTTTCCACTCCTTGAGGATACCAGGACCAGCTACTTATACTTTTCTACGAGCCATTTCCAGCTGTGTGCTTGTGTATCCAGGGACTACGTCTTTATTCAGCCTATAAAAGACATTTGTCCCGAGTTTTCTCTCTAGGATCTGGAGTGTAAGGGATCTGAACCTGCACCCAGAGCTAACCACCAGTGTGAGAAACATTGACTTCTGATACTTGAGAAAGTATATTACAAGTATCTCAGACGTTGGAGTGGGTTCGCCTGATGGCGAGGGACACTGGTAACAGGGAAAGTTAATCCACACGCAAAAATCATCATGGTCGATCATGTCTCGCTATCCTCAACCTGACTGATCAAAGCCTGTTGCTGATATCATTGCACGCCTTCATGAAGGGCTATCAAGAATACTATCCACTCTTTGCCATTGTTACATTATGCCCCAGTTTTTCACATCCCATAAAGTGTTCAAAAATATCCACGACCCTGATGTTTGTGAAGCGTTTTCTTTGTGTTTCTAGCCTCTATAAAAACATGTAGATTGCTCATTTTGGAGGTACGAGATATTTTCGGCATCAACCAGATAAAAACATATATAAATGCCCAAATGGGATCTACATTCTTGTGTCTGCGGGAAACAATTTATACAGCCCGCTTCGGATTCCGCCATCGAACAAGGGCGATCATGCTTCTCCGTACTTCCCCTTGGCTAGTTCTAACTAGTTCCGTACCAGCAACTTGTTGTGAGTCTGTGAAGTGACATGACCATCGCGTGTTGCAGGCTTGAGTGCTCTGTGGTCATTCTTTACCTCCCGTAGCGAACGATAAGAGCTGACATGGTCCGGCAGCGCCCATACCATTGCCCGCATAAGGAAACAGCTGGTCATGTGTCGAAGTACACTTGTTCCTGCAGCGAGGCGCTGTCGTAATTTGGAGATGACATGTTCGAATACCGGTTGGTAACTAGAGTTTTAACTTTTTGTTTTACTTTTGCGTCCTATTGTCTCTACACCTTTCTTTTACTTTTATGAGCATGAAACAATACATGTGTGTTTATTTATATGAACTTCGTAGAAAGCCAAACAATACATGTGTGTTTATTTATATGAACTTCAATGAGTGTCAAACAATACATGTGTGTTTATTTATGAACTTCTATGGGCGCTAAACAATACATGAGTGTTTATGAACTTCTATGGGCGCCAAACAATTCCTTACATGATATTATACATGAACTTTTGTGAGCGCGAAGCAATACATGTGTTTATTTATGAACTGTCTTAGTGGCCTCAAAGGATTCCCAATTAGTATGTCTGTGTAATACATGGTCCGCATAATGTCCTTGCCATTACACAACGTTCGCTAGTAGTATTCATAAATTGTCCCCCTTTACTTGTCCGGTACCTTTTGCTTTCAAATATTCATTTGGACAATATCTGGAATGTGTCTGTTTACAGTAGGTTTACGACAGTTGCGCGTAATCTGCTTCCCAAAGGGCTCGGGAGTTACCGGCCTGGGAAGGAAACCTGGGCCAATGCGGCAACTTTTGCATTTGATATCTATGAGGGCTTCCAGGATAAACAAGAGACAGTGGCGGTAGCTCTTGACCTGGAGGATGGGTATAACATGGCTAGGTATGATCGGTTGATATACACTCTGTTGGAAATGGAGGTCTGCCCTTGTCTTGTCAGATGGGTTGCGGCAGTCCTTTATGAGCGTAAGGTTGCACTGCGCATGGGTTCCTGGACTTCTGACCCCTGTACGATTACTACTACTGGGTTGCTAAAGGGATCTGCCATGTCCCGAGCGCTCGTTTATGTCTAAACCAGCAAAATCGCAGCTATTGAGGCACCAGGTGTTGGTAGAATCTTGGCATTTGCAGATGACGTGCTGGTGTACAGACAGAGATAGGGAAAGTTTGGCTGCAGATTTACAGGTGGCAGTAAATAGGATGGTAGAGTGGTGCAGGGACGCAGGGGCCATTATAAACCCAGACAAGGCATCGGTTTTGTGGTACTCCCTGGATAACCGGATTGTGAAGGCAGATACCCAACGTTCTCGTATTATATTGAATAGATGTCCTATTTGGAGAGAGAGAGAGAGAGAGAGAGAGAGAGAGAGAGAGAGAGAGAGAGAGAGAGAGAGAGAGAGAGTAAACTGACGTGCTTGGGTATCCCCTTCGACAGGTGAATGTCTTTTAAAGATCATGTGGAGGATTTGGTGGTGAAGGTTGGTAGGGACTTCATGCTTTGAAGGCGGTGGCAGAACCGGGGTAGAGCAGAGGAATAGTTGCTTTAAAGGCTCTTTCAGCAGTTTGTAGTTTCTGTCACTGAGTATGGTTTGGGGCTGCTGACAGTATCAAAGAGCCAGCATGAAAGGTTGGAGAGCTTACAAAGTGCGGCCATGCGGATGATTCTGGGGTGCACAAAGGACACACTAATTATATGCATGAGGCATATCCTGGCGTTACCAACAAGCCAAATGGTACATGTGAATTGCTGCAGAAAGGGATTACCCCCTGCATGAAGCCATGTCTATTGTGAAGGGTCATAGACTAAGACGAGACAGGCCCCACCTGAATGGCACAGGCAGAAATATCAATACGCCAGGTGCGTGATCTAGAGACCATCAATCGTGAAAAAGAGTGGGTTGAAGTACCGGCAGACAGGACGGACTGACACAGTGTAATAGTAACACTGGGTCGTGAGTGCAGAGAATGGGCAGCGGGCCGTACAGAGTTTAAGGTGCGACAACTGATCCATTGTCACATCAATGTGACATAGTGATCTATACTGATGGGTCAGTGGTAATAAACAGACGGAGTGGTTGGGGTTTCATTGCGAAGGCTTATGGACGATTATTGAAAAAAGAAGAGTATGACATATGAAGCTACGACGTCCACCATGAGAATGGAGGTGGAAGCAGTAACAGCGGCATTCCGTTGGTTAGAGGAGACCACTGCAACACACATTCTTTATCATGGACTCAAGACCTATGCTTGATGAGGTGGAGAAAGGAATGTTTGGTGTGGAATGGCTCACCTCGCTTCATAGGTCACAGATTGTGAGAATTGTATGGAATTTATTTTTTGCCCTGGCCATGCGGGAGTGCGGAGGAAATGAACAGGATGATAGACTGACAGAGAATGCACCTCTTGGTGGTAGATTACCTATGGACAAGGCAGACGGGGGACCTACAGCTTCATAAAAAACGCCAGTGGGCTGTAGTGAACAACGTATCAAATTTAGATCAATATCATCAAGAAACAACTGCAGCAAACGGAAAAAAGCGTACACATCTGGTGACCAAATGTGCCGGGAATATAAATGATCAAGCGCCTTGTAAAAACCAGTCGCGGGTAAAGGTGGTTGTGGGGAAAGCGGGTGCAAATGATAAATCAATAAAATGCCACATCAATTATCAGATAATGCGACTTAGGTTTGTGATACTTTAAAGGCGTGGTTGATCGAAACGACACAACACAATAAATAAAGAAGGGAAGAAAGGCGTTGCAACGGACAAATAAATATATGCATGCATGCAAACATCTGCACTATTGTGAATTTCGGACTTTTCGGCATTCGTAAACCTTCGCGGAATTATTCTTTAGTCGTTTATTTCCCAGCGGTGTACTGACCCTGAAACATGTTACGCAAAGGACTTGTTTATGCTATATCTGGCAGTTCTTTAAGTTATTTTCCAATTCACCATCATCGTGTGCCTGAACGATCATAAGTACTGAACGATCTGAGTACTGAACGATCATAAGTAGCTGTATCACACGATCATCAGCCTTAGGTCAGGTCTGCGTGCTTTTCTCGATTATGTTATGTGGCCAAGCCATCATTGCCTTCCCTTGGATCCTTTCCCATATATTTTGGCAGGTGTCATTAAGTGCTCAAGTTGCTGTCGCACTATAGTGATAATCTTCGTCTAATCAATTATGGTTTTCATTTGTTTATGGAAGGACTGCCTCATTGGTTTTCCTGTCGGTATTCTGGACATTCCCCTAAGAAACCACATATCAGCTTCCGTTAGATGCGTCTCGGCGTTTTGTGTGTGTGTTTGTTTGTTGCGCGTTCACTCGCTTTTGAATTCAAGCGCAGTCCATACGCGTGTAACTGTAAGTAGTTGCCACTACTGGGGAGTTCACTGGACTGAATTTTGCGTGTGGATTAGCTTTCCCTATTACCAGCGTCCCTCGCCATCAGGCGAACCCACCCCAACTTCTGAGGTTCTTGTAATGTATATCCCAAGTCAAGGTCGAGAAGTCAACATTTTAGTTCAACTGACTGGCCGGTGTAGGGGTTGAACCCGCTTCTTGGTATTAGCACACCGGCATTTACCCATTCAGCCATGCTGACCTCCTCTCAACTGGTCTGCTTACTTCTATATTACTCACCTCAATCTATAATTGTCTTAACCCTGAGGTTTTCGTTTATCACGTTTTTCTTTTGTTGTGCGTTGATTTCTCTGTTTACTTCTCGTACACACACATCCACACGCACTCTCTCTGTTGACTCAAGACTCCTGTCTCTCCTTCTGTGAGTGTATGTAGTGTGTGACTTCTCTGTCGACTCCTCGTACACACTCCCACACACTCTCTCTCTCTCTGAAAGTGTATGTGTGTCTAGACTTCTCTGTCGACTCCTCGTGTGTGAGTGTGTACACACACATCCACACACTCTCTCTGTTGACTTAGACTCCCCCCCCCCTCTCTCTCTGTGAGTGTATGTGTGTGTTGACTTCTCTGTCGACTCCTCGTACACACTCCCACACACTCTCTCTCTCTCTGAAAGTGTATGTGTGTCTAGACTTCTCTGTCGACTCCTCGTGTGTGAGTGTGTACACACACATCCACACACTCTCTCTGTTGACTTAGACTCCCCCCTCTCTCTCTCTCTCCGTGAGTGTATGTGTGTGTTGACTTTTCTGTCGACTCCTCGTACACACACATCCACACACTCTCTCTGTTAACTTAGACTCCATTCTGTCCTTCTGTGAGTGTATGTGTGTGTTGAAACTTTTATCGATTCAGACGCCACATCCCACATACATGGACGCTCTATGTCGACTGAGGTCCCCCCCCCCCCCCCAACCACTGTCTAACCCTGTCGACCCAGACACCTCTCTCACACCAAGCTGTCTATATCATAACACAAACCATCAACCTCCCAGACAACGTCCATTTCACCCACAAGCAAACTCCAAGCGCTAAACAACGTAATCAAGCAAGGGCCATTATGTAAGGCGGTGCTTGGAAAACATTTCCACCCTCTCAGCCGGATTGTTCCCCCAGTGAATTCTTTTTAATCAATCAGAAATACATTTACTTCCTTCCGTTGAGGACAGTTATGATGTTAGTTCACCTGTCCTTAGCAACTGCCCTTTAACTCGTAGTTCCCTCTGTTCTAAGCTGTTGTCGGCAGCCTGCGTGACCACGGGGAATTATCTAGTATCTCTTAAATTATTATATCCTAAAGGAGTTGTCTATTATCTCTTAAATATTGAGCACAACCCACTACTGGCAACGCTGATCGTATTCAGGTATGAACCTAAGGCCTATCCATGTCAATATGGAGGCACTATACTCGAGTTTCGCCATCGTTTGAGCTCGTCAGTAGTGCATATCCCTGACCGGATCCGAAAACAAGCCCCGGATCACTGGCGTGTGAAGCGGGTGTGTAACCACGCGGCACAAGCTGGACACACCAAATTATCACAACAGAATATTACAACGTTACCCATCGTAGGCTATGCTCAAGATTGCCCAATCGCCACGACTGACGTCCGTCAATCGATGTGGACCCGAACGATCAGGACTTCTCACTGGCAAGGGACACCAGGCCTCCTAAACTCCAGTGAGCAATAATCAAATTGATTATTTGGTTGTTTCGGGATTTGAAATTTTAATATTGAGCACAACCCACTACTGGCAACGCTGATCGTATTCAGCAGTATTGAGCAGCATTGAGCTCAGTATTGATTGAGCTCAGTATTGAGCATAGCCTACGATGGGTGACGTTGTAATATTCTGTTGTAATAATATGGTGTGTCCAGCGTGTGCCGCGTGGTTACACACCCGCTTCACACGCCAATGATCCGGGGCTTGTTTCCGGATCCGGTCAGGGATATGCACTACTGACGAGCTCAAACAAGGGCGAAACTCGAGTATAGTGCCTCCATATTGACATGGATAGGCCTTAGGTTCATACCTAAATACGATCAGCGTTGCCAGTAGTGGGTTGTGCTCAATATTTAAATTTCAAATCCCGAAACAACCAAATAATCTACTATCTCTTAGTTTCTTATATCCTAAAGGTGTTGTCTATTATCTTTTAGTTTCTTATATCCTACGGAGTTGTCTATTATCTCTTAGTTTCTTATATCATAAAGGAGTTGTCTATTATCTCTTAGTTTCTTATATCCTAAAGGAGTTGTCTATTATCTTTTAGTTTCTTATATCCTACGGAGTTGTCTATTATCTCTTAGTTTCTTATATCCTAACGAGTTGTCTATTATCTCTTAGTTTCTTATATCCTAAGGAGTTGTCTCACCGGTCTCCCTGGCCAAGTTGTTAACGACATTGTTCGTAATCCCGTACATACACATGGGGAAAACAGCAGCTGCGAGAATCGGCAGCGGTTCGCGCCGCGCTTGTAACTTACGGGGGTATGTCAGCCGGTCGTTCAGAAAGCAATGGCAAACTAATGAACATAAAACTTGCCTAGTACATCAACAGCAGCTGAAAAATGTTGGTGTTGACTGCAACGTCCTGTAAGGAATATGCAACATTAAAAAAAAAGGAGTCGTCTATTATCTCTTAGTTTCTTCTATCGTAAGGAGTTATCTAATATCTCTTAATTTCTTCTATCGTAAGGAGCTGTTTATTATCTCTTAGTTTATTCTATCCTAAAGAGTTGTCTATTATCTCCTAGGTTCTTCTATCCTAAAGAGTTGTCCATTATCTCCCAGTTTCTTCTATTCTAAGGAATTATCCTTTATATCTTGATCTGGACGAGTAGAGATTCAATTATTGGAGCCACTTGTAGAAATACTGGCAGAATAAACAAAACGTATATTTATACTTAATCTGGCGGGCGTAAGTAGTTTTAACTATCGGAGCTACTTGTAGAAATACTGCCAGGCTATACAAAACGTATATTTTACTTAATTTGGCTCATAATGTCTCAACTATTGGAGCTACTTGTAGAAATACTGCCAGGCTATACAAAATGTATATTTTAATTAATATGGCTTATGAAGACTCAACTACTGGAGCTACTTGTAGAAATACTGCCAGGCTATACAAAATGTATATTTTAATTAATATGGCTTATGAAGTCTCAACTGTTGGAGCTACTTGTAGAAATACTACCAGGCTATACAAAACGTATATTTTACTTAATATGGCTTATGAAGACTCAACTATTGGAGCTACTTGTAGAAATACTGCCAGGCTATACAAAACGTATATTTTACTTAATATGGCTTATGAAGACTCAACTATTGGAGCTACTTGAACATATACTCATTAAAAATTGAGGAACGTCATGAGAAGCATTAGTATTTCCTGCACAATAGGCGAACTTAATTGACTCATTATATCACGAACAACAAGCAGCTGTGAGAGTAGCCAGTGAGACATCAGAGTGGTTTGAATCTATAAATAAATCCATTAATTAATCAATCCACAAATCAATTATTCACTAATCAATAAATCCGTATATCCAAGAATTCATAAAATAAATCCATCAATGAATCAATCAATTAATCCACGAATCAATCATTCACCAATCAACCCATATATCCAAGAATCCACCAATAAATCAATACACGAATCCATCCATCAATCAGCACCCCGTCTACTCACCTGACATCCGAGCCCAGCAGCGACGAGCGCCTCAACACGGCTCTAGCTTGTGCGTTGGTGATTCTCTTCACACTTTCGTTGTTCACGGATACAATGTAGTCTCCGGGCTGAATGCGGCCATCTTGTTCCACAGCACTAGGCTTTGCTATGCTCTTCACCACACAACCCCTGGAGGCCTTGTCCACAGCTTCCAGGCTCAGTCCTGAGGAAGGCATCATTCACGAATGTGTACTGCATTCAACTTCTCTTTCGTTAGGAGTTTGTATGGTGTGGGTGCTAGCGTTCCGCTGGCATACATGGGTATTGATGTGCACACACATGGAATGCCATCTACAAGGTACAGTGGCAGACATGGATACTACTATTTTCTCTTCATAGTTAGCTAGTAGGAAATGGTATCTCATCTTCAGAGGTATTCATTCTAAAACTTTACGTGATGACACTGTCTTCGGAGACGATCAATAGTTTAATTACACACACCAGAACTAGACAACGCACAGTTTAATTACCCATACCAGGAATAGACAACCAACAGTTTAATTACCCTCACCAGGAATAGACAACCCACAGTTTAATTACCCACACCAGGAATAGACAACCCACAGTTTAATTATCCACACCAAGAATAGACAACCTACAGTTTAATTACCCACACCAGGAATAGACAACCCACAGTTAAATTATCCACACCAGGAATAGACAACCTACAGTTTAATTACCCACACCAGGAATAGACAACCTACAGTTTAATTACTCACACCAGGAATAGACAACCCACAGTTTAATTACCACACCAGGAATAGACAATGCACAGTTAGATTACTCAAACCAGGACTAGACAAGGCACAATTTGATCACCCACACCAGGACCAGACAACCATTAAGTTCATTACCCACACCAAGACATGATAACTACAAGTTTAATTGCCGACACAATGAGGAGACAATTGTTAAATTTATTGCCCAAAAAAATGACAAGACAAATAAAACATTTTGATTACCCACCCAAGAACAAGACAACCGTTAAATTTTTCTCCCACCCCAGGACAAGACAAGCATTAAATTGATTTTGTATACTAGAACAAAACAACCAAAATGTTACCCACACCAGAACAAGACAACTATCAGTTAGATTACCTACGCCAGGGCAAGATAAACCAACAGTTAGATTACCTACACAGTAACAAGTTAATCCACAGTTAGATTACCCATACAATAACAAGACAACCAACATATTGATTACCTAGACAATGACAAGACAATCAACATATTGATTACCCAGACAATGACAAGACAACCAACAGTTAGATTACCCATACAATAACAAGACAACCAACAGTTAGATTACCCAAACAATGACAAGACAACCCACAGTTAGATTACCCATACAATAACAAGACAACCCACAGTTAGATTACCCATACAATAACAAGGCACCCCACAGTTAGATTACCCATACAATAACAAGACAACCCACAGTTAGATTACCCATACAATAATAAGACAACCCACAGTTAGATTACCCATACAATAACAAGGCAACCCACAGTTAGATTACCCATACAATAACAAGGCAACCCACAGTTAGATTACCCATACAATAACAAGGCAACCCACAGTTAGATTACCCATACAATAACAAGGCAACCCACAGTTAGATTACCTATACAATAACAAGACAACCCACAGTTAGATTACCCATACAATAACAAGACAACCCACAGTTAGATTACCCATACAATAACAAGACAACCCACAGTTAGATTACCTATACAATAACAAGACAACCCACAGTTAGATTACCCATACAATAACAAGGCAACCCACAGTTAGATTACCTATACAATAACAAGACAACCCACAGTTAGATTACCCATACAATAACAAGACAACCCACAGTTAGATTACCCATACAATAACAAGGCAACCCACAGTTAGATTACCCATACAATAACAAGACAACCCACAGTTAGATTACCCATACAATAACAAGACAACCCACAGTTAGATTACCCATACAATAACAAGAACAACCAACAGTTAGATTACCCATACAATAACAAGACAACCCACAGTTAGATTACCCAAACAATAACAAGACAACCCACAGTTAGATTATCCATACAATAATAAGACAACCCACAGTTAGATTACCCATACAATAACAAGACAACCCACAGTTAGATTACCCATACAATAACAAGACAACCAACAGTTAGATTACCCAAACAATAACAAGACAACCCACAGTTAGATTACCCATACAATAACAAGGCAACCCACAGTTAGATTACCCATACAATAACAAGACAACCAACAGTTAGATTACCCAAACAATGACAAGACAACCCACAGTTAGATTACCCATACAATAACAAGACAACCCACAGTTAGATTACCCAAACAATGACAAGACAACCCACAGTTAGATTACCCATACAATAATAAAACAACCCACAGTTAGATTACCCATACAATAACAAGACAACCCAGTTAGATTACCCATACAATAACAAGACAACCCACAGTTAGATTACCCATACAATAACAAGACAACCAACAGTTAGATTACCCAAACAATAACAAGACAACCCACAGTTAGATTACCCATACAATAATAAGACAACCCACAGTTAGATTACCCATACAATAACAAGACAACCAACAGTTAGATTACCCAAACAATGACAAGACAACCCACAGTTAGATTACCCATACAATAATAAGACAACCAACAGTTAGATTACCCATACAATAATAAGACAACCCACAGTTAGATTACCCATACAATAATAAGACAACCCACAGTTAGATTACCCATACAATAACAAGACAACCAACAGTTAGATCACCCAAACAATGACAAGACAACCCACAGTTAGATTACCCATACAATAATAAGACAACCCACAGTTAGATTACCCATACAATAACAAGGCAACCCACAGTTAGATTACCTATACAATAACAAGACAACCCACAGTTAGATTACCCATACAATAATAAGACAACCAACATATTGATTACCCAGACAATGACAAGACAACCAACAGTTAGATTACCCATACAATGACAAGACAACCCACAATTAGATTACCCATACAATGACAAGACAACCAACAGTTAGATTACCCATACAATGACAAGACAATCCACAGTTAGATTACCCATACAATGACAAGACAACCCACAGTTAGATTACCCATACAATAATAAGACAACCAACAGTTAGATTACCCATACAATAATAAGACAACCAACAGTTAGATTACCCATACAATGACAAGACAACCAACAGTTAGATTACCCATACAATGACAAGACAACCAACAGTTAGATTACCCATACAATGACAAGACAACCAACAGTTAGATTACCCATACAATGACAAGACAACCAACAGTTAGATTACCCATACAATAATAAGACAACCAACATATTGATTACCCAGACAATGACAAGACAATCAACATATTGATTACCCAGACAATGACAAGACAATCAACATATTGATTACCCAGACAATGACAAGACAATCAACATATTGATTACCCATACAATAACAAGACAACCAACAGTTAGATTACCCAAACAATGACAAGACAACCAACAGTTAGATTACCCAAACAATGACAAGACAACCCACAGTTAGATTACCCATACAATAACAAGGCAACCAACAGTTAGATTACCCAAACAATGACAAGACAACCAACAGTTAGATTACCCAAACAATGACATAACAACCAACAGTTAGATTACCTATACAATAACAAGACAACCAACAGTTAGATTACCTATACAATAACAAGACAACCAACAGTTAGATTAACCTTACAATAACAAGTCAACCCACAGTTAGATTACCCAAAACAATAACAAGACAACCAACAGACGGAGTCATTTGGGATAAAACTCGGTGCAGTTTAGTCAGTACCCTTGCCTTTTACACCTATTTTTAAACTGTTAATCCACAAACCCCTCCAGTGACCCACACTGACCCAACAGACACAACGAATCTTACCGAGGTGCAGGTTTGCCTTCTGGATGTGAATGGTCCGCTCCAAGCTAGGACTGAAGTCTGGAGAGGCCAGGTTTGAGTGTCCTCGGGTCACGCTACGAGGGGAGATGGGAGGGGTCTTAAGGTCACTTGAGTTCATGTGTTCCGAGGAGGATGAGCTGCTGGTTTTTCGATGGCTGATGCCCGACCTTCCATGGAGCTAAAGCCAGGATACGGGGGAGAAGTTGAAGATGGGATTACTGGAGGAAGATGATGTAGGATGAATGCTGAATGGGTGGGTGATTGTATGGATGAATGTATGGATGGATGGGTGATGTCCGACCTTCCATGGAGCTAAAGCCAGGGAAGAGGTATAGGTGAAAGATGGGATTACTAGAGGAAGACGATGCAGGATGGATGGATGGATGAATGACTATATGGATGAATGTATGGATGGATGATAGATAAATGGGTGGGTGATGTCGGACCTTCCATGGAGCTAAAGCCAGGACACATGGTATAAGGTGAAGACGGGATTACTGGAGGAAAATGATGTATGGTTGATGAATGTATGGTTGATGAATGTATGGTAGATGAATGTAAGGTGGATGAATGTATGGCGGATGAATATATAGTGGATAGATGTATAATCTGTGTTTGAGAGAAGAAGTCAGACTAACTAAATTGGAGAATCATGATAGACAGAGCATGATAAGGATCAAACCCACGCTCACTGAGCCGGCAGGCGAGTATCTAACCGCTACATCAGAGCAAGTGTCTAACCGCTACGTCACCACGAGTGTCTACGTCACCGCGAGTGTCTACGTCACCACGAGTGTCTAACCCCTACGTCACCGGGACTCCCGTAAAAATTCTGAGAAAATTATCCGGTACTTTTTTCCTCTTCTTCTTTCGTTCGCTTCAAATGCGTCTATATCTACAATGTTGTCTTTTGTATGAAATTAACTGTCTTTTGTTAGTTCACGCAGTGGTCCATATAGTATATTCCAGCCATATTTCTCTAGGCCAGAAGATTTGCCTAGACATGTTGTATGTTGGGCAGTCTTGGAGTATGCATCTGCAGTCTGCAGCGCCAATCCACATGTGCACATGGCTGTTTGTCCAATCTGGAATTGTGTATACGTGTGGTTCCGTAATCTATTGTGTCCTGTTCTGAGGCGCAGAATAATGGTGGTAATCGTCTTGAGCCGGTGTCCGGTCCTTGTTATGAGGCTGGCTTCCCCTGGGCGTTGGATTAGTGCTTGCTGGCAATGAAATACTCAGCATCCGAAAAGAAACATCAAGATAGGCCCAATACCAACCGGTCCGCATGTGCTGTTAGTTAGATAGTTAGGTATTTAGTTAGTTAGTCGGTCGACAGATCATCCTCATTGCACATCGAACCATTTAGTCCATAAGTGTTCAGATTCCCTCCCCAGTAAATCCCACAGCGTGTAGCGGCTAACGACACCAGTTCTATGTTGGTTTATTAATCTTCTTTGGCTTCATGCATAGTGTTCTTGTTTAGCCACACCTCTTTTAACTTGCTGTTCTCGCAGTCTGACCATGGATGTAGATTCACAGTCATCACTTGGTTCTCGGATACGACTTTTTTCACGTAGAGCATGTGCTGTGCTGGATCATAACCTGGGTTTATCCAACAATGCCCCTTTGCAGATGTGCAGTTTCATTACCAGTCTTGCCTACCCCGCTGGTTTCAGGGCTTGGATGGGGAAGGCCAGAGTTCTACAACACAGTTCCCCATGGGAACGGTACTTTGGGACCGTGTCGAGAGAAAAGTTTCCACGCCAACTTGACTCATAGATGCAAGTCAATTTCAGGGATCAAACGACTTGAACGTCAGTGCATAGCGTTAACTCTACCGGAAGGTTCTCCGACCAACCAACCATGTATGTGAGTCGATCAATTAATCAGGTGCCGTCTCCACAATGAAGGTTGGCTGCAATGGATCTCCAACACTGTCTGTCTCTCGCCCTGACTGTACATTCAGTCAAATTGATGTTCGTCCATCTCTTGATGTTATCTTTCCACTTGTATCGTTGTTTGCCTCTTGTTCGCTTGACTTCAACCTTGCCCTCTAGTATTTTTTTTTTAATGAGAGTGGTATGTCTTTCAATGTGGCCAAAATATTTCACTTGCCCTTTTTTTAAAATTTCTTTCATCAACTCTCTTTTCATTCCCAGTAGGCTATTTCTAGAAATTCTGTATTTGGTTGTTTTTGTTTCCATGAAATGCAACATATTCTTCTGTATATCCACATCTACAGGGCCTCTATTCGACATTCTAACTGCTTGTTCATTGTCCCAGCTTCCACGCCATGGTCGATCCTAGAAACTAACTGATCAGAAACAAGAATCTTGCCTCTGTCAGGGATTGGACTAGAACCAAAATGTATTAGGTGAAACAGATACAGATTTCATCTACAACTTTATCAAAATATTTGTATACAACAATGAACAAGTGGCAAGAATATAACCACATTAAAGAAACAGTAACACAGACAGGTTGTTAACTATGCTAACAATGAAACACACCAGGCTGATATAACTGCTTAATCTTATTGTTTTAGTTTATGTTGTGTGATTTCTGCTGTATGTACCTGACGAGATGCAGTGAAATAAGCCAGGTCATAAATCATGCAATCTTTTGTTTGTGTCTTGGTTAATCAAAACAACTGGCTAATGTTTATACACAAAAAAATGACCAAAGGAATGATCACATAAAAATAACATATTATATAAGAAGACGTTAAGCAAGTTAACAACAAAACACAAAGTGTTAACATAAGCGGTTCTTCATCCATCCATCATGTGCCATGCCGATAAGCGTGGGCGGTCATGTTTTGCCATCTCACTCGATCACCAGAGTCATGGATCAGACCCGTGTTTCTTACTCGACCATGCCACGTGGCCAAGCCATCCAGGTATTTATTTCTTGGTCTTCCCTTCGATCTCGCCAGTTGTCACAAAGTTCTCCAAGTCATTTCTTCTCATAACATGCCCAAAATGTTTTTTGACTCTACGTCTAATGTCTCTAATCAGTTTACGATCTTCATTTGTTTCTTGTAGGACTTGTTCATTGGTTTTTCTGTCTGTCCATGGTATTCTTTGCATTTTACTCAGAAACCACATTTCCACAGCCATGAGATGTTTTTCAGGTTGTGGTTATACATTTTACTTTTAAAAAATATCTGTGGAACAGTGAGCGAAAAAAAAATAATTATGGAAGTCGTATACAAAAATTATTCAAAACAAAGCAACAATTAAAGACATGAAAATAACGCGGCCAAAATCAATGTGATATATACAAGCATGAACATAAAAGTGAAAGGTTGTTATTAGAGTAGATACATGAATGACACAGGGTTGTTAAAGCATGCAACATTAGTGGGGAAAACCAATTTCTCAACAAAATACAATGGATAAATCATAAAACAACAGATACACGCAATGGTTAAAAAGGGTAACAAAGAACATGCAAATAATAAGCACAATAAAACAACCGAAGCAACTAAACAATAAATAACAACTTGAAAACTGGTGAAAATAAGAAACAATCAAAACCAATGCAAAACAGACAAAGCACAATGGCAGTACACAAAATCTTGGGAGGGAAAAAACTGAAAACAATTACTAAGTTATGATCTGATATTGGGAATGCAAATTAAAACGCAACCAAGAAAAACTTAAAAGGTAGGAATATATTACAAGCCGGGGTAATGGCAAATATGTTAGCCCTGGTTGAGCACCTTTTCAGAAGCGCATTATATATTGTAATCCGACAGAGGAAGAAAAGGCGGGAGGAAAATGTAGACCCTTACCTTAGGCTCCACGTCTCCCCATTTCGGGGAACTCGGTGCGGGCCTCAGGGGCGGCGTTGAGGGAGAAGCAAGTGGTGAAGAAACTGAGGGTGGGGAGGTGGCCGGCAGTGGAGGTGGCGCTTCCTGAAGCAGACGGCGTTTGTGTCCACAGGGTGGTCAATGTTGGTGTCGGAACGACGTTGGTTGAGGACGGAGGAAAGAAAAACAGCAAATTAGTACAACAGCAACAAATATACAGCCATTCCCCGACTAACGTAGGAATTGCGGTCTGTGGAGGTTTATGTAAGTTTGAACTTTCGTGTCGCGAGTTTTAAGTAATTCGGGGAGAATTCACCATTTAAAGCTGCAGTTTCAACATGTATTGCAAGACATTCAAAGTGAGTTCTGAGCCGATTCGGGGAAAAGACGCTAGAACATGTGGTTGTCAGCATTACGAAACAAGACAAATCACACGTGGCAAACAACAATAACTGATCCAGCGCCACACAATAAGTATATTTGGACCAAACTTGGTACACAACAATACGAACAAGTATTATAGTGTTAATTTCCGTTTACTGAGCAATGAAACTGTGGAAGATATTTAAAAAAAAAAACAACAACAACAACAAATAACACGATGACCCTAGTCTGGCGACATATCGTCCTTCTGTCCAAATGGGAAGTCACATTTGGCGAATGTTATCCTTCGGCACTGAATCAGTTTATGTACAGGGTGTATTTTTAATATCCGTGGAGTGTTTGAAAATATTGCTGGTCCAAGTTTTGTATTTACCTATTATGTTGCATGAAATTTACAGAGGGTGAATACAAAACTTGGACAGGCAATATTTTCAAACACTCACAGTCATTAAAACTACCCCCTATATAACATCAAACGGCACAAACGATACCACTGGTATACAACACATACTATATGCTGAGAATATATTCATGAACACATATCGTCATCTGGGGGCAGCAGGTCAGAATCCCAGTGTATCTACACCTTTAAATTAGTTTAATATCTAGTGCAGCTTACAATCTTGGTGTAAACACTGATGAAATGCGTGGTTTCCGGAAGAAGGGGATGCGGTAAACCAGCACGAAGATGTACATCAGGGAGCACTAGTAGTGCAACATAAATGTAATCATTTTACACGTCTTCCTGTCAATGGACACATGGTGTTAGACCTATGTTTTTATAGACCACCTGTGCTCCAGGGCTGATGTGGTCGATAACACGCCGGCTGCCTTCACCCTCCAAACTAATCCCCGATGCCCAGTTTCGATGAGATTCCTAACATTGTTAAACATAAAAATACATTGTTCGTGGCATACTGCTCTCGGGTTATATAAACAAACATGGCGGAACCACTAAACAAACGTGGTGTAATTCCAGATTAGTAAGACACAAATTGTGTGATTTAAAAAAAAATAATTTTACCTGATGAAATTGACAAACGTGTAGCATGTAATGCATTTACAATTTAATTAATTTCATAATAATTTAATAGGCTAGAAGTTCGTACGTATGTATAATAGAACATTGGCCGTCCTCTGCATTGAGAAGATATGTGCATGCGCTTTGGATGAAGACAAATATTAGCCTCATTGCACACGATAAGTTTGTGCCAGCATGCAGCCGACAAGCAGGTGCCAATATGCAGACGACATACATGTGCCAATATGCAGACGACAAACATGTGCCAATATGCAGACGACATACATGTGCCAATATGCAGACGACATACATGTGCCAATATGCAGACGACAAACATGTGCCAATATGCAGACGACATACATGTGCCAATATGCAGACGACAAACATGTGCCAATATGCAGACGACAAACATGTGCCAATATGCAGACGACATACATGTGCCAATATGCAGACGACAAACATGTGCCAATATGCAGACGACATACATGTGCCAATATGCAGACGACAAACATGTGCCAATATGCAGACGACATACATGTGCCAATATGCAGACGACAAACATGTGCCAATATGCAGACGACATACATGTGCCAATATGCAGACGACAAACATGTGCCAATATGCAGACGACATACATGTGCCAATATGCAGACGACATACATGTGCCAATATGCAGACGACAAACATGTGCCAATATGCAGACGACATACATGTGCCAATATGCAGACGACAAACATGTGCCAATATGCAGACGACATACATGTGCCAATATGCAGACGACATACATGTGCCAATATGCAGACGACAAACATGTGCCAATATGCAGACGACAAACATGTGCCAATATGCAGACGACACCCATGTGCTAATATTCAGACGACAACCATATTCTATATAACGAACAGACAAATCAGCGTCATGCACTGGTTCCCACACTGTTACGGCAGGGGTTGGAAGAAAGACTCACAGACAATCAGTGATTATAAAACATTTTTCAAAAAAGCATCGCGCCCCAAGCATAAATATGAATACCGTTTCATTATTAAGCTGTTGCAGCTAGTACCCACACTAGTGTGCATATCCGGTGCACCCATTCGCCACAGCATCTAATCATGCACTAATACAACTGAATGCTACTTTCTAATTCTACATTTCAATGCCGTTTTATACATGCACATTAGTTTCCGATGTGATATTGGCACGTCACCCACCCAGTGCCGACTGTGTGCTCTATACATACATGGGTCTAGCACCACGTGCCTCAAGGTGTGTACAAAGATGCCTTACTTACGTGCGTACGCGTATGCAGTGGCGGACTGGGTCTAAGAATATTGATTGCCAGGATACAATGGCGAACCGGGTCTAAGAATATTGATTGCCATGATACAATGGCGGACTGGGTCTAAGAATATTAATTGCCATGATACAATGGCGGACTGGGTCTAAGAATATTAATTGCCATGATACAATGGCGGACTGGGTCTAAGAATATTAATTGCCATGATACAATGGCGGACTGGGTCTAAGAATATTAATTGCCATGATACAATGGCGGACTGGGTCTAAGAATATTAATTGCCATGATACAATGGCGGACTGGGTCTAAGAATATTGATTGCCAGGATACAATGGCGGACTGGGTATAAGAATATTGATTGCCAGGATACAATGCCACTGAAGGGACATTAACTGATTAAGTGTCCTGGGATGATTAATCGTCTTTAGCGACTTCCCATAACTGCCATGGGCTTATATATCGCAGAAATATTGTCACTGTGTTATAATACAACATGTCTGCTACCATATTAACAACTTTTAAGTCATAACTGTGACACACTCCTATTTCCCATATTCCATCATTAATTTTTGCTTTGTATACATCTACCGTTTGTTTAGCCTGAACCTGTTAACATTTTAAACAGTCTCATGTTTAATGGGGCGCATTTTCCACAAGGCTAAATGACCAGTTTGTAACAGCGTGTAAGTATAAGAACCTTGACCATTGACCTCTGGTCCACTGACCACACATTCGGTTAATACCATCCACTGATAGTCGTCAAATGCATAGATCGCTCCAAACATGGATACAGATAAGTAACCTTTATATTTTCATGTAATATTTTTCGTGTAGTTGTGTGTCGTTTTGTGTTTGTTTGTTCTGTGCTGACGAAGGCTTTAGCCGCAACGTAAATTTTGTTTCTTCTAATCGTGTTCTAGTAAAGCTCACAATCTGTTTCTCGTTTTTTTTTTTTTTTGGGTGATTTGTTCACTGCATGTAAAAGAACGTAACATCCCACGTTGATATTAAAAACTGCGTTTGGCAGATTTACGTTCGCGCCAGATTCCACACAAACATGTCAATACTACACCAGTTACCAACAAATATGTGCATGATCGACTTATTTCCACCCCTTCCCACTACTAATCGTTCCAAAAACACTAAACTGCCCTGGGGTGCAAAACGCGACGCAGGAATCCGATAAAACTGCCGTTCCTATGCCAACCAAGCAACAGTAACAATCTCTTGTCTCCGTGTAATAATATGCATTACTATATAGCCGACTTATTCCGTTCTTGTTTGGGGAGTCTAAATATAGAGGGCAGATGCTTGAAAACATTTCACAAGATAGTATCTGTAGTCGGCGCGGGGTACAAACGTAATTAGGCAAATATGTGAGCATGTGTTCTGTTTAATGATGGTGTTTACTGCTAGTGCTAGGCCTAATGTCTGGTTGCTTGTGGGTGACTTTTGTGTGGTATGGTGATACATGTGGTATCTGATTTGTGTCAGTTCTCCCCCCACCTCCTCACACTTTTTAATTACTGTCCATGTTTATGCACATTACAATACTACTGAAACAATGTTATACTTGTTTTCAGTATTACTCCATATTTTTCAGAAGATGGAGCATGTATTAATGAAGATAAATGTAGTACCCAAGCAAAGGTAGCATGTCACAAGATGAAGAATATCCACAAAACTTTATCTTTGTTGATAGATCGAGGTAAGGAAAGAGATATATTGAGCCAATTCTCAATACGGAAGCAAATCATGGAAAATTAGCTGATAAGCGAGGAATTGTGTGGAAATTGCGGAGATGTGGTTTATAGAAGAATGTTAAAACTGTGGACGGATAGAAATAGCAATAAAGGTATCTTGAAGAAATTAACAAAGAAAACTGGTTACTCGCATCAGACGAGAACAGTCCACATTATTTGAGCATGTCACGAGAAGGGGAAAGCTGGAGTATGTCGTCACAACGATCAAGTTGGAGGAGAAGTGGTGGGGGGGGGGGGGGATGAGGCAGAGAAAGATCACAAGAGAAGTATGCCGGGCAGTTGACAACATGGCATGGGAGAACATCGGTATCAGCATGAGTAACAGAAGGCTGTGGACTGACGTGATCAACAGAGTCACACAGCATGGGCTATCAGAAGATGAGGTAGAAGAAGAAGAAGAAGAAGAAGAAGAAGAAGAAGAAGAAGAAGAAGAAGAAGAAGAAGAAGAAGAAGAAGAAGAAGAAGAAGAAGACGGAGAAGAAGAAGAAGAAGAAGAAGAAGAAGAAGAAGAAGAAGAAGAAGAAGAAGAAGAAGAAGAAGAAGAAGAAGAAGAAGAAGAAGAAGAAGAAGAAGAAGAAGACGGAGAAGAAGAAGAAGAAGAAGAAGAAGAAGAAGAAGAAGAAGAAGAAGAAGAAGACGAAGAAGAAGAAGAAGAAGAAGAAGAAGAAGAAGAAGAAGAAGAAGAAGAAGAAGAAGAAGAAGAAGAAGAAGAAGAAGAAATTTATCGGGAATTTCCGTTTGGAAATTCCACGAAACATTTTACATATTCATGCGCTAACAACTAACCGTAACATCTAGAAAAAGGAAGTTATGTTTAGAAAAAAAAATATCATTAGTAGACATGCTGTTGCATCCACACAGTGTTAGATGTTAATAACAACACTACACACAATAACAAAACACACTGACCATCTAAAATGCTGATAACTGAATTCAAAATAGTGTAAAACCCCTTAAAACATTACATGTTGTTGTTGTATTTTGACATATAGCTGACAGGCACACCCAGGTATTTCGACAGGTTCGGCTTCATATGAATCCCGTGGATAGTACAATGACTGCCCGTCGGTCAGTTGGTCGTCTGCTCAATTTTCACCGGGGCTAAAGTTTTAACTAACCTCTGTCAACAGGTCGACTCAATCTAGCGGGGGTACCAGGGGATGTTGTGGGAAATAAAGGCAGCAGGGGTGACATGAACCTCATTAGCCATAACGTGCTGATTTTTGTATACACATGTTGGGTTAGCATTGTATACCGAATACGCCTCAAGTCGTCTAAATACTCTTTACTATACTTTTGTCACACGTGTGTGTGTGTGTGTGTGTGCGCGTGCGTGTACACGACCAAAGGCGTGTAAAGAGATTCTTTACTATACCTTTGTCATGTATACATATACATTACGGCTGAGGACGTGTAAATAGACTCTGTGTGTGTGTGTGTGCGCGTGCGTGTACACGACCAAAGGCGTGTAAAGAGATTCTTTACTATACCTTTGTCATGTATACATATACATTACGGCTGAGGACGTGTAAATAGACTCTTTACTATACCCTTGTAACGTATATACAATACGCCTCAAGGCATGTATATAGACTTTAGTATACCTTTTTAGAGTATATACAATACGCCCCAAGACAAGGATGGGATCTTTACCGTTTAATATATCATATGGCTCAGGGCATATACATGGGGCCATCGTTGCCTTTTACCGAATATCCACTGCACTCAAGGAGTAGAACAGGAACCTTCACTTTACTTTAAATTAATACACTAAATGCATGAACTCTTTCTAAAATGAACGCATGAAATCATTCTTTAGGTTTAGAAAGAAACTAAAACTCAGTAATACAAAACCGTCGTATGAACGATGTGTAAGTTCAGAACTTGCGTTATATTTGTAATTTAAGCCCGTCGTATGATCAAAACTTAGCCTGTCGAGAAGGACATGGGTGTACAATGCAAGCGAGACCATTATTAAAGTTATTAAACCTTCTGTAGTACTACTGATCGGGAAACTAATTACTACATATGTAGAAGACAGTAGTAGCCGTTCATCCACCACTGCTATTTACTAGAGTCAGAATTTAGTAGCAGCCGTTCACCCAGCACTGCTAACTACTCATGCAGAATAATAGAATATACATCAAACTTTACACTAGAAACTCATTGCTACAGATTTAGAATTTTAACGCAGCCATTCATCCATCCATCACTACTAACTACATATTAGATATTATCAATAGCAAACATTACTGATCTGGAAACTAATAACTACAGATTTAGAATTTTATAGTAGCTGCTCATCAACCACTACCAACTATTTACTACAGATTACATATTAATTAATAGCTGCAGATTTAAAATCTTAACGCAGCCGTTCACCTATCAATAATAACTACAGATTATATATTAACAGTTTACACTTCTGATCTGGAAACTAATTACTACAGATTAAGAATCTTATAGTAGGCGGTTACCTATCACTACTAACTCCTTACTACAGATTATATATTATATAGAGTACCACTAATGGAGGTAATAAATAATATTACAGATCTAAAGCAGGGTGTCTATTGGTGCAGGGATGTGTGTAAATATAGCCTTCCATACGTAGGTGATAACCGTGGATCTATAACTAATTGCTACTGAGCTATAAGTGCTAATTTCTGACACACACGTGATAGTTACCCACAACAGTGCAAACGTAATTAGTTGAAAAATAAAAATACAGATAGCTTTCGATTTATGAGAGCCCGGTTTGCATTGAACAAGATCGATTAAAAAAGGCAAAAACTTCAATATTTGCTCTGAATCAGATATAAAAAATATAACGTAAAGAAACAATGCATCTATAACAAGTTCATCTCATAGGTTTATCCGGAATACAAGGGGGGCACACCAACCAATTTCCCCAGAAGCGTTTTCAGAAAGTCACCATCTAGACTTGTTATGGGGTGACAGAAATAATAATTTAAAAAAAAAAAAAACACTGATAAAGCTTTGGAATGAAGTAAGGTAAGGGTAATGGTAACTACGAAACAAATCAAGAACATTAAATAAATAAAACCATTGAACAAAAGAGTAACAATTGAAGGTTAACCAGGCCAACAAACATTCAAAGAAGCCAGATGTGTCTGCCGAAAGGCAGAAAATAAAGCTTTTCTGTAAACGGGCACAACGCAATGGCATCACAAAAATTTAGGATAATCGAAAAGGAAGAAGAGTGATAACAAAAGAGCAGAGGTTTCCCCATCTGTGCCAAATAACCAGAGAAGATGTTCGATATGAAACTGAAATAAGATCAAGGAATGTACAAGCCAAACAAGTGTCTGTAGATAAATAGTCTTCACATCAAGCATAACTATTCGATTCGATTTCACCATTATCCCTACCCCGTTCAACCTCAAGTTGAAGTTATAGTGGGGTCTTATGATCACCGGCTCAGAATGATAGTCCTGTGACTAGACAGCCACCAACGCAGCTGAATATGGTTTTACCCTCACAGGCTTATTAATCCGGAGGTGATTATTGTCCACGTGGGGTAATGGACATCGTGATCAAGCATAACCAACAGTGAACTGTGGAAATGAGATGGTTTTGAAATATAGATTCTACGAACAAAATAATGAATGCTGTTGTTTGTGGCTTGTTTTTAAATTCACTTAGGGCATTACTATTATGATAATCTGGTCGAATCTCTAAAAAAAAAAAAAAAAAACCGCTGTCGTAAACCGAATGCTATCAGTACGTACAATAACATATTCTACAAAATTACTTGGTGACAAAGTAAAAGGTGCTACAACGAAAAAGAGAAACAACACCGATAAAATGCAGGTTATTGTTAGATATGCTCAAGACCCGCAGAGTTACCTTCGCATGGGCAAGCACCAGAAAGCTGGTCCTGGCATCCTTGGGTTTGGGGGGAATAGGGGGTGGACCCTTCTTGGGCGGCGCCAGTTGGGGAGCCGAGGTGGCACTTCTGTCGGGCAACTCAATGGGCATCTAATGATAAGCAATATACATCACGACGAGGAACAACGTACATACGAGGGGGAAAACGTACATAAGGGGGGGAAAACTATGGACACCTAATACAATGGCTGAAAGGGAAATAAGCAAGTAAAATTATAAAGACACGTATGCAGCTTTGAAATATGTTAATTAGTTTCAGATATACATTAAATCGACTGAAATGTGGAAAAGCTGAAGATGTAAACAAGCTGAAAAACATGGGGGGTGTGGCAGCTTTACGAAATACAATTTAAAAAACAAAACATAGAAGGCCTTACGGAAACAAGCCTTCATCAGATGGAAGTTTATCTCTTCTTTTTCTTCTGCGATCAACATTTGCTGTGCGTGATGTGTAGCATCCATTGAAGCGCGTTTATGTTCACTTTCTAGTACCGTGCCAATTGGGCCAACATCTTTCGTCTTCAACTACCGAGGTTTCTTTTCTGGATTCCCCCTCTAAGAGGCAGATTGCCTTCCTGGACTTGTGGGCTCTGCCTGCCCACATTTTCTGTCCGGTTTTGTTGCCCTAGCCTTCGCTCTTACAAGAACTTCCACAAGGTAGTGGTGGTTCGGCATTCTATGTGTCCTTCACCATGCATTCCACGTTTTTTTGTGTGTGTAATGGGATTTTGTAAAGCTGCCTAGCACTTCGTCTTTTTCAGTTCATTAGTGTAACCAACCTCATAAATAAACACAATACCTCTGAAGTCGGAGTGGGTTCGCCTGATGGCGAGGGACACTTAATAGGGAAAACACGCAAAATTCAGTCCAGCGCTGCCAGAAGTACTGTGTATGGACTAAGCTTGAGTTCAAAGCGAGCGAGAGCAAAAACAAAATAAACACAATGGCGCGGTGGCTAGCACGCTTGCCTCCCAGCTCAGTGGTCAAGTGTTTGAACCCTCTTCAAGATGCAGATGTACTTAAAATCTGAGACTGGGCTTGCTAGTTGACCCAACCTAACATAGGTTCCATGAATTTATATGGGATGTAAAAGTGTCTGGCATAATACTGTACATGCCACCCATCGAGTGTCAAACACCAGCTATCAAGTGTCAACCACCACCCATCAAGTGTCAACCACCACCCATCAAGTGTCAACCACAAGTCATCAAGTGTCAACCACAAGTCATCAAGTGTCAACCACCAGCTATCAAGTGTCAACCACCACCCATCGAGTGTCAACCACCACCCATCGAGTGTCAACCGCCACCCATAAAGTGTCAACCACCACCCATCAAGTGTCAACCGCCACCCATCAAGTGTCAACCACCACCCATCAAGTGTCAACCGCCACCCATCAAGTGTCAACCGCCACCCATCAAGTGTCAACCGCCACCCATCAAGTGTCAACCACCACCCATCAAGTGTCAACCACCGCCCATCAAGTGTCAACCGCCACCCATCAAGTGTCAACCACCACCCATCGAGTGTCAAAGTCTACAAATATGGAGCTACCACAAGATACCCAACGTACACTCCATGGTGTGAAAAAGTCTCCTTTCCTCCTACTCTGCTCTTCATCCCTTACCGAGGTATAGACCCTCAACCATCTAACGACAAGCCACCCGTGAAAACGGCGCCAGCACTGTTTAAACTTATTTAGCCCTCATTTTGCCGGTCTCCGTAGTAAAGGATTTACGGAAGCGGTTCGTGATCCCATATACCTGCGTTCAAAACACAGCTGTGCGCGATTTGGCAGCAGACCACGTTGCGCAGGGTTTGTACAAAATGATATGGGTACTGGTCATTCAGAAAGCAATGGCAAACTACTGAACATAAACTTGCCAAGACATCAACAACAGAAAAAAATGTGGGTGTTGACTGCAAACGTCCTGTAAAGGATATGCAACTAACTTTTTTAGTCCTCATTTTACACATTAGTTTTCGATAAATTTTTGTTCTTTTTGTGCTCGCTGGCTTTGACCTCAAGCGTAGTCCATATACTTTACTTCTAGTTGCACTGGATTGATTATTGCATGTGGGCTAACATTTCTTATTACCAGTGTCCCTCGTCATCAGGCGAACCCACTCCCACTTCTGAGGTATTTGTAATTCAAGTCCCAAAGTCAAATACAAGAAGTCATCATTTTAGTTCAACTGACCAGTGTAGGGGTTGAACCTGCTACCTTAGCACTAGCATGCCGGATGTTTAAGAACAAGGGATCTTATCCATTTAGCCTCGCTGACCTCCTTTTTCGATATATGATAACAAGAAATTATTACATTACATAATCCAATCTTCAATTTACGATCTAACTGTGGAATTTATAAATCGGATTTGTAAAGAGATTTCTTCATTACACACGGATAACAAGTGTTTCGGTCTCTTCCACTGACCATTTATCTTAGGAGGCTAGGCGTCCGATCCACTACCCATGGGTGGTAAAAGAGCATATAGCCTCCTAATTTGTGTAAATATTACTGGTCCACAACTAAACGCTAATTAACAATAAGAAGTCCCAAAGACGGAATTAGCCAATGGTCTGTGATGTGATAAGGCCATCATAAATTGTACGCTTGCAGGGGCGAAGGGATATGTGGTCAGTTTTTTTCCTCTGTTAGCGGACGGTGACCAAGGGCGTTGAACCCTCCCCAACACGGAGCGTAGCTCCCTTTCACTAAGCTAACAACTAAGCGCATACCTAGTACTAACTAGAGACGGAGGCGGCATTTTCCGTTGAAATATTCCACATTATTGAAGCTGTCTGACTGCATAGCTACCTGTTCTGCTGGTCAATAGTTAACCCTAGAGTAACTGTTCTGTTGGTCAATAGTTAGCTGTTCTGTTGGTCAATAGTTAGCTGTTCTGTTGGTCAATAGTTAACTCTATAGTTAACTGTTCTGCTGATCAATAGTTAACTCTATAGTTAACTGTTCTGTTGGTCAATAGTTAGCTGTTCTGTTGGTCAATAGTTAACTGCTCTGCAGGTCAATAGTTAACTCTATAGTTAATAGTTTTTAAGGTCAATAGTTAACCTTGTAGTTAGTCTACAAGTTAACCATGTTGTTCTACAAGTCAATAGTTAACCATGTGATTGTTGGTCTAAGAGTCAATAGTTAACCATGTTGTTGTTCTACAAGTCAATAGTTAACCATGTAGTAGTTGTTGTTCTACGAGTCAATAGTTAACCATGTGGTTGTTGTTCTAAGAGTCAATAGTTAACCATGCAGTAGAAGTTGTTCTATATGTCAATAATTAACCATGTAGTTGATCTACAAGTCAATAGTTAAACATGTAGATGATCTACAAGTCAATAGTTAAACATGTAGATGATCTTCAAGTCAATAATTAGCCATGTAGTTGATCTACAAGTCAAAAGTAAACCATATAGTTGATCTATAAGTAAAAAGTAAACCATGTACTCCTTGAATAGAATATACAAATGTCAGAAACACATGCAACGCTACTCACATGCTTCTATAATAAAACTCAATATACAAAACAATCAGCACAACATTATGCTTGAAATACTAAAATTCAAAAGTAATCATGAACCATGCAAGACAAAGGAAAATGGATGAAAACAGAAAATCTAGTACAAGTTAATTTTCAAATTTAGATATAAGAAAAGATTAAAAACCCAAGTGGGGTGGGGAGGCAGATGGCATGAGATGACATAGGTCATGGGTTCTCAAGGGTGATTATGTGATCACTTGTATAAATGTATCTTGGGTTGGAGTCTAATGATAATGAAATACCTTCTTTCGTTTGCTTTTAAATTTGCCCACCACCTGCAATGTTGCCTCTTGTTTGAATTTCACTGTCTTGTTAGTTCACTCAGTGGTCCTTAGATTTTATTTTCCACTGTTTTGTGTGTGTGTGTGCAAGCTTGAACTCAAGCGTAGTCCACACATTTACTACTACATCTAGTAGCACTGGACTGATGTTTGCGTGTGGATTAGCTTTCCTTATTACCAGTGTCCCTAGTCAACATTTTAGTCCTACTGATCGGTGTAGGGGTTGAACCCGCTACCTAGGCATCAGCACACTGGATGTTTATGAACAAGCATTCTTATCCATTCAGCCATTCTGAGAGTTGGAGTCTGTTAACAACCTTCTTTCATTCACATGAAATGTGTCTATATCTGCAATGTTGACTCCGCATGAAATGTGTCTGTATCTGCAATGTTGTCTCTCGCATGAATTTCACTCTCTTTTTTTTAGTTCATAGAGTTTATCTTCAACTGTTGTTTCTTTAGGCCAAAAGGTTAACCTAGATATGTCGTATAATGGTCAGTCTTGGAGTATGTGATCTGCTCTCTGTGGCACAACTCAACATGTGCACATGACTCATTCACCAATCTTGAATTTTACATTCACCAATCTTGAATTTTAATGAAATACCTAAAGCCTGTGGAGAATTCATCACCGACCTTGATCTAATTCCAGCATGTCTGTGTGTGCTGTGCCGATTCATGACCTGGTTAAATCCTAACATACTTTTTAACAGATGTGAAGATCCCTTAAGGTTATTACACACCCAACTAGTTTCCTGGGCTTGGAGAGGGAAAAAGAGCTTACGGGAGTCTCCGTGGTGAAGTGGTCAAGCCATTTGACTCAGGCTCTGAAGGTCGTGGGTTCGATTCCGGGCCGTGTCCTTCGGTAATTTTCGAAGACTCCTGTGGGTCATCACTGCAGCTACGGAGTTTGTGCTTTGTGCGATGCTTTCCGCGCTGCGGAAAGAGACAGAGCCAGAAGGGATAAAAACCCGGTGCAAATGAAGTCGATCATTAAGCGACTTTTAAACCCAGGAGCACCTGCTTAGAAGGCCAGTATACTAGCCGCTATGATACTATGCCACATATGTATACATTTATATACATATTTACATATGTACACATACATACATATTACACAAACTAATTCATTATGAAGCAATTCATTATACAATGCTTTTTGACCCCCTATATGGTATCCCTATAGAAATATGGGACTAACACAATGCACCTAATGTGCCTTAAAGTGTGTTATTGGGTCCTTTACTTGTTACTCTACTGTATAGCACAGGGTGTATTTTTAATGACTGTGGGGCTTTTGAAAATATTGCAGTTCCAATTTTGTATTTACCTTTTATGTTGCATGAGTCCACAGAGGGTAAATACAAAACTTGGAAGGGCAATATTTTCAAAAATCCCAGTCATTAAAAATACACCCTGTATTTGCTGGAATGTTGAGGAAAAATGACCTGGGCTTCCAGGCCTAAGATAGATACCGGGGAAGTTTAATGGGAAGTAAAGATGGCAGGTGTGACACTGACCGCATTACTCATCAAGAGCCAATTGATCTGAAAATAATTGGTACGCACCAAATATCTATGATGCCACATGACGTGAATATAGGCCCTTTACTGGACTTTTTTTTATATGGTTATCAGACTTTTCTCAACCTAGTTTATGCCAAACAAATCGCTATAAACATATATATGTGTTTCTAAATATTGTAAAATATGCTACACTTTCTTATGAAAGCTGAACATATCTTGGGCAAGCTGGGAATAGCTGACCAAAATGATGATGTTTTCCTGGAAAAGAATGAGTCAGTTTATGGAATAATAGTTGAGTAAATACCTGGTCAATTTCTGTAAAGTCCAACCTGGCAGTGAGGTCAAGCTGGGATAGGTCTGCTGCGGATTCGTTAACCGGTGGTTTCGTAGACTGACCCCGAAGGGGTGGTGCTGGAGCTTCCTCATCTGTACTGGCTTCCGTAGAAACAGTTTCTGCCACAGCTTGTCCATAAGAAGCTAGTTGGATAGTACTGCTACCACCCTGTGCTGCGTGGGTGCCAAGATGATTGAATTCTTTGGCAACTGGTTCTATAACCTGTTGCTGCTCACTCAGAGATGGAGTTCCCATAACACAAACGCTAAAGCCAGTCTCTGAACTGTTTTCAATCTTAAGATCCTTTTTAGGCTTCCCTGCACGAGGCGGTTTCACAATGGCGGGTGCACGTAAGGGTCGATCAGAGACAGCAACAGCCTCCGTTTGCGATATGGCAGACTCATATGCTGGAGGCGTGTCAACATCAATGTTAACAAACTTGGACAGGACTTTCCTTGGGGATGTTTTCTTCGGTGTTTTATCATCATCATCACTCTCATAGAAACTGTCCTTTCGTCTCATGTCCTGCTTAACATCATTTGAAGAATCCAACTGGATAAAAGAGTGTTCCAAAGAAGCAGCAGATTGGTCGGAATCCAAAGACTTGCGGTCCAAGGAACTAACAACTTCTTCGGAAGGTATATCTACTTGAAGTTTGTCAAAAGTGATGGAAGAGGCTGAAATGTCTGAAAGATGCTCTTCTGACAGCTCTGTCTCAACCTCCTGTGCTGTTAATGCTTCTGTGTGTATGGCTAAGGCAGAGATTTCATCATCGACATCAGGATCCACTTCTGGGTTATATGGTGGAAGCAAGAGCTCTTCCACACGATATTGCTGCGAGAAGGATGGCTCGGCTCTGCTATCAGGGAACAATGGCAACTGAAAAGGGTTGAAGATTTTGGGGGTGGAATTGTGTGATGTGATCAAGCAGATAAAAAAAAAAACATACTATATAAGCAAAATCCTTGACCAATAACCATATCCCATCTAATAAGTTTGTGAATATAAAAAAATAAACATAAAGGCTGACTAAATTTGGCCAAAAAAATTAATGAAGTGAATTTGAAACAAACAATTAAATATTTTGTGCGAGAATTATAACTGCCATCCAAAAAAAGATAAATGTAGATAATAATAATAATAGTAACAATCAAAGCAATGAAACTGTCTGTATGCATGTAGCCTGCCTCTGGACAGCTTATCTGAATACATTAACAAGTGGCATCAATTTTCTCCTGGCAGACTTTCATGGTTTGACTACAGGAAGGTGAATTGTGGTTTTTAACATTTCAAAGTCTGTCTAAAGGGAGGCTATTTCTGATTGAAGGGATGTTATTCGGTTTTTTTAATACTTCATGTTCTGACTACAGAAATTGTGATTATTGTTGCATGGTTTGACTAAAGAGAGGCTATTTGTGATTATTATTTCATGGTTTGACTAAAGGGAGGCTATTTGTTCTTCTTAATGTTCCATGATTGACTGACTGAAGGTTAATTAGTGTTCAAACAAATTTACTTTCTACTACAGGAACAAGTGCCACAGTATTTGTGAGCCTGGTGATCACGTGTTTGAATCCCCCATGTGGCGACATGTTTAAAAAACGTTATCTAGATTTCCAGGTCGACCTGGCATAACATGTGTACCAGGAAATATTCTGGGAAATAAAGGTGGTCAGCCACATGACAAGTTCTGATTGGTCAAATATGGCCATAGCATCACATGACGAGTGCTAATTGGTCTAATTATGGCACTAGCACCACATGACGAGTGCTGATTGGTCTAATTATGGCACTAGCATCACATGACGAGTGCTGATTGGTCTAATTATGGCACTAGCATCACATGATGAGTGCTGATTGGTCTAAATATGGCCCTAGCATCACATGACGAGTGCTGATTGGTCTAAATATGGCCCTAGCATCACATGATGAGTGCTGATTGGTCTAAATATGGCACTAGCATCACATGACGAGTGCTGATTGGTCTAAATATGGCCCTAGCATCACAGGATGAGAGCTGATTGGTCTAAATATAGCACTAGCATCACATGACGAGTGCTGATCGGTCTAAATATGGCACTAGCATCACATGACGAGTGCTGATTGGTCTAAATATGGCCCTAGCATCACATGATGAGTGCTGATTGGTCTAAATATGGCCCTAGCATCACATGATGAGTGCTGATTGGTCTAAATATAGCACTAGCATCACATGACGAGTGCTGATTGGTCTAAATATGGCACTAGCATCACATGACGAGTGCTGATTGGTTTAATTATGGCACTAGCATCACATGACGAGTGCTGATTGGTCTAATTATGGCACTAGCATCACATGATGAGTGCTGATTGGTCTAAATATGGCCCTAGCATCACATGACGAGTGCTGATTGGTCTAATTATGGCACTAGCATCACATGACGAGTGCTGATTGGTCTAATTATGGCACTAGCATCACATGATGAGTGCTGATTGGTCTAATTATGGCACTAGCATCACATGATGAGTGCTGATTGGTCTAAATATAGCACTAGCATCACATGATGAGTGCTGATTGGTCTAAATATAGCACTAGCATCACATGACGAGTGCTGATTGGTCTAAATATGGCACTAGCACCATACATCCAATTTAACTCAAAGCATGGACAAGGATCCTCTGCCTATACTAACGATGGAGACACTATTTATTAGCATGAAAATTAACCAATGGCAGTCTTTTTTTTTAACAACTGGGATTCTATTTATATACCATCCTGAAGACCAGGGCTTCTCACACTTTTTTTCCCCACACGACTAATTTTGATAAAAATTGTTCATGACACCCTTACTATTTGCTAAAATCAATCAGTACAAAGATTATGTACAATAATCACGTAAAGGCATAAATATGTCTGCAACCCTTCTTCAAAAGACGCATGTAATGAAATTTTAGTCCACCCAATGATTTACTTGATAATGTCACAAATTTGTTTTTTGGAGATCTTAAAATTAAGGGAAAAAAACTGGCAGCAGTATTTGTATGACTATGCCATTGCCAGGATGTTTTAGAAGAGTTGAGGATTAAAGGCTGCTTTCTCTAGTTCAAGCTACAATTTTAATTTCCTATCAGGCAGATACAATTCATTTGGTCTTACTGGGGGTTGCAACTTGGAGCTCCTGGCAACATTTAAATTTTATACAACAAAAAGTTGACAAAACAAGCATTATGTTTTGTGAAGTAAAAACACAAATGAATAGATGACTCCATGAGACAAGGGAAGCACTGGGGCACAACAGATACACAGTTCAGCAGACGCCACAATTAGTAAACAGCAAAACATGCCTGCCAGGTTTTGCTTCAGCTCAAGATGAGCAAACCAAATCAACATATGCATCATGAAAGCATTGGATGTGACGTAAAGAAAACAACATGACGGCACAAGGGGAAAGGGATAGGAAGCTTAGCTGGCATATGTGCTGCATTTGAAATTCACAAGAAATTCAATTACAACAATGAAAACAAAAAAGCTGGCCACAGCATGCACACAGGCTGATATTGTATAACTGAAACCAGTAAAATATTTAAAAAAAAAATAAACAAAGAGTCAATCTTCAGTGTGAGAAAACAATGACCAGAATGACTATTTCATGTTAGTATAACACAAGCCACTTATAGTGGCATGCATTTCAGGCTCAAGAATACAGGAAAACTACTTGAGGTGAAATAAAATTCCATTATTTAAATGTCCATGTGTCTGTCATTTGACTGGTCATTCTTCAGTCTACTTGATCAGTATTGGTTTTAAATGAATGATCAGCCAAAGGCTTGCGAAAACAACATTTTACAGGCTAAATAAATTATGATACTTAGAATATAGACATAACTGAAAATATCCTTTACCACATTTGTGTAAGAAAAATGGATTACTGTTAAAACACCTCATTTGAAAAATTAATCAGAAATCTTGAATGCAATCTCTGCAAATGTTAAGGATCTGCCAGTTCAAATTCTGTGTAAAACTTTATGTTACAAAAACTTGATAAACAATTTTGAGATTGCTACAAAATCTTGGTAACAGTTTTAGAGAAGTCTACTGTTACAAGCTCCATAATCGCGGTAAAAAAATTCAGAGAGGTCTAATGTTACAAATCTCTGTTAAAGCTGAGAGATCTGACTGTCTGTTTGGTACCTTGCCATCTTGACAAATGATAGTTTGTTACATTATGCTTTTAAAAAGGGCATAATAACTACAACCCATGGCGGCAGTGAATGTGACTGAAAAGACCAATTGCAAGATCTAATGTTAAAATAATTTTGGTAAAAATGTTGACAAGTCAACTGCTACAAAAACTGTAAAACAACTGAATAATATGCTTTTAAAAGATTAATATACCAATTAAAGAAAGAGTTACTGTTATAAATTTGCTTTTAAAAGATTTATAATCCAATTAAAGAAAGGCTTACTGTTATAAATCTGCTTCTCAAAGATTTATAATTTAATTAAAGAAAGGCTTACTGTTATGAATCTGTTTTTAAAAGATTTAAAATCCAGTTAAAGAAAGGCTTACTGCTGGAAAATCTGTGTAAATAAAGAAATAAAAGCTCTACCTCAGACAATATTTGATTAACAGGGAATCGAAAAATGAAAATGAATATCAACAAAATTGGTAACTTTTTGATTATCACTTTCTACGGAATCAAAAACTGGCCGGTTTGAAAAAATTTAAACCCAAGAAATAAATGGAACCTAGAACAGTATAGATAATTGCTTAATGATAGATAAACAGCTGCCATGAAATAAATTTTAGTAATCTGCAATAAAGTAATTAGAGTATTACTTTTATTGTTTGGATACATCCATAGTCGTGGTTATGTCATTAATATGTAAACATTTATGTTGGCTGTCATTTACAGACCATTCTTTTTTAATATGGGAGATTGATTGATTGATTGATTTAGGAACCAACATCACAGATATGCGACCAAGAAGTAAATCCATGGACAGTGCAAAACTGAACCTGAAGGAGGAGGTGTAGCTTTGACTAGGCAGAGATAGATATGGCAGAACAGAAGTGGGTTTTATAAAGCAAAGGTGGGTCTTATATGGAAGAGGTGGATCTTACAAGGCTGATGTGAATCTTAGAGAGAAAATGTGGATCTATTAGATAAATATTGCAGACAACATGTAGATCTAACAGAGCAAAGATGGATGGAGATGATGTGAATCTGACACAACAGAGATGGATATGTCAGAACAAAGATGATATTTAGAGCTGGGTCAGTCGGATCTCTCAGTTTTGACAGAGATTTGTAACATCAGAAGTCTCTGAATTATTTACGGAGATTGTGTAGCTTGTTAACAGTAGACATCACTAAAACTGTTACCAAGATTTTGTAGCAGTACGAGCTCTCAAAATTGTTTATCAAGTTTTTTAACATAAATTTTTACACAGATTTTGAACTGGTAGATCCTTAACGTTTACAGAGATTGCATACAAGGTACATCTAAGATGGGTCTTCTAGGGCTGAGGTTGATTTAAAGAGCAGAGGTGGATCATATATAATACAGAGATGGATCTCTATTGGCCAGAGGTAGATCGTTTAGGACAAAGGTGGATCTTTGTAGAGTAGAGTTGGATCTTATTTGAAAGAGGTAAATCTTATATGAAAGAGGTTAATCTTATATGAAAGAGGCGAGTCTTACATGAAAGAGGTAGGTTCTACAGAGCAGAACTGGACTTGAAGAAAATGATGCAGATCTGACATGACAGAGATGGATTTGGCAGAAAAAAGGTGGATCTTACTGAGTAAATATGGGTCTTACTGAGCATAAGTGGATCATATAAAGCATAACTGAATCTTAAAGATCACAAGTGGATTTTATAGAGCAGAGTTAGATCTGAGGGCATAAGAAACTAGTAAATCTGGCATTGAACCAAATAAGACAGTGCAGAAATGGACCTGGAAAAAGCAGATTTTGATCTATAAAAGCAAAATTGGGTTTGGAAAAAGCAGGTGTGAGCCTGGAAAGAGCAAAACTGTACCTGGGAAAATACAGAATTGTACCTGAAAAAGTACAGAACTGTACTTAGGGAAAATAAACAACTGTACCTAGGAAAATACAGAACTGTAGAAATATACAGAACTCTACCTAGTAAAATATAGAACGGTGTGAGAAAATACATAACTGTGCTTGAGAAAATTCATAACTGTACCTGGGAAAATTCATAACTGTGTTTGGGAAAATTCATAACTGTACCTGGGAAAATACAGGACTTTGCCTGAGAAAATGCAGAACCGTACATAATAAAATAAGAACTGTATCTCGGGAAATAGGAACTGTACCTGGGAAAATGCTTAATTAGACTTGAGATAATACTGGACCCTACCTGGACAAATACAGTACTGAAATTGTGAAAATTCATACGATGATCTGACAGAGCTGGGAAATGAAAACTGAATGATCAGTATCAAGAACGACATAGATATCAAACAAAATGGTTTAGCAAATTCAGAATATGCAGAGAGTAGCCAGACCAATCACAAGGCATGATTGGTAAACATCACAACGACACCACAACAAGTCCAGCATACCTGTGGCTCCACCCTGAATGTATCTGTCAATGGCAAAGGTTTAGCCACGCCTATTTTCACGATGCCTCGGGCTGCTCCTTTCAGCGCCTGCACAGCCTCGTCCAATGTGGCATGTTCCACGTTGACATTGTTGACAAACATCAGCCGGTCTCCGGGAACCAGCCGCCCATCCATTTGGGCAACACCGCCAGGGACCAGGCTTCTGATGACGATCACTGTATCATTTGGGTTAACTGGGTCCTGGAGCAAACGGATGAGACAAAGACAATGAAATAAATAAGAGTGCACTTTTCTGTAACATACGTTATGCAGGTTCCGACAGTTTTGAAAAAAAAATGAGAGTTACTGACTTCATGCACCTCTCCCACACGAACACTCACACACAACACAAAAACAAACATTGTTCCTTCTTCTTATGCTCTTTATGCCCCAATGGATTAGTTAGTTAGCCAGTCGACAGATCATCCTCATTGCACATCGAACCATTCAGTCCTTAAGTGTTCAGATCCCTGCCTCAGTAAATCCCGCAGCGTGGAGCAAATGATGACACCAGTTCTGTGTTAGTTTATTAATATTCTTTGGCTTCCTGCATATGGATGTCCCAATGGATTATAGACCCTCACCCAGCTCACACCAAACCATCCTATTTTGTCATCTCCCGCAGCTCCCTACACACCCTCACATATTATTCAGCTCTGTCTCTAATTCTCTTCTCCATGTGTGGGTCTCTCTCCATGTGAGGGTCTCCCTCTATGTGTGGGTCTCCTTCTATGTGTGGGTCTCCTTCTATGTGTGGGTCTCCTTCTATGTGGGGTCTCCCTCACATGTGTGGGTCTCACTTCATGTTTGGGTCTCCCTCCATGTGTGGGTCTCACTTCATGTGTGGGTCTCCTTCTATGTGTGGGTCTCCCTCCATGTGTGGGTCTCCTTCTATGTGGGGTCTCCCTCCATGTGTAGGTCTCCCTCCATGTGTGGATCTCCCTCCATGTGTGGGTCTCACTTCATGTGTGGGTCTCACTTCATGTGTGGGTCTCCTCCTATGTGGGGTCTCCCTCCATGTGTGGGTCTCACTCCATGTGTGGGTCTCCTTCTATGTGGGGTCTCCCCCATGTGTGGGTCTCCCTCCATTTTGTTTACCCTGTCTATTTCAGAGAAAGGAGTTTCTAGTTATACTATTACCAGGTTTTCTCAATGTGTCTCCTATCCGGTATCTTGTCCTCAACTCTTGATTTGCTGGAAACTATCTTGTTATTTCCTTAAGCTCCACACATGTAATATGTCTACCATGTTAATCCTTCTATCCTATACAGGATCCAGTTTATGAATGAAAGCTTGGTGTAGTTAAATCTATTTATGCCAAATCTGACATTCTTTCTCTATCTCACATGCACTTCTTTGTTCGTCTTTTTTCTTTAAGTGTACAACAAATTTTTGTTTGTTCAATTACAGCAGAGGTGCGATATTTGCACCTTTTGACCAACACATCTGACTTCTTCTTCATATTTGATGTCCACGTTAACCGTTCTGGCATTTGATGTCCATGTTAAAATTCCTGGCATTTGATGTCCACATTAAAATTCCTGGCATTTGATGTCCACGTTAAAATTCCTGGCATCTGATATCCACGTTAACCTCCTGGGTAGTTTTGTAGGACATTCCACTGTGTGGATGTTGTGGCATCACCTACACCTGTCCTATTCACCGGAATGTATGCAACAAGCCCACTCAGAACATCTTCATGTTCTCACACAACAGTGCAAATAAAGACAACACATGACAGAGATGCTCAATGGGTGGAAGTGCACAGATACAAGTGAATGTTTCAACATCTGTGTGTGTTTAGTCATCTTTGTGTTTAGTCAACTGTGTGTTTAGTCATCTGTGTTTAGTCGACTGTGTGTTTAATCAACTGTGCATTTAATCAGGTGTGTTTAGTCATCTGTATGTTTAGTCATCTTTGTGTTTAGTCAACTGTTGAGTCATCTGTGTGTTTAGTCATCTGTGTTTAGCCATCTGTGTGTTTAGTCAACTGCGTGTTTAATCAATTGTGCATTTAATCATGTGTGTTTAGTCATCTGTATGTTTAGTCATCTGTGTGTTTAGTCAACTGTGTGTTTAGTCATCTGTGTTTAGTCATCTGTGTTTACCCGACTGTGTGTTTAATCAACTGTGCATTTAATCATGTGTGTTTAGTCATCTGTATGTTTAGTCAACTGTGTGTTTAGTCATATGTGTATTTAATCAAATGTATGTTTAGTCATCTGTGTTTAGTCATCTGTGTTTAGTCATCTGTGTTTAGCCATCTGTGTGTTTAGTCATCTGTTGAATTTCTCAGCCATATTCTGTCTTTATTCAGATTCAAGTAAAATATGGGCAGCAGCAACCTTTTCTGGACACCCAACTCATACAAGTCACTCACACCTAACATGCAACATGTCTCTCGCACACCACACTCCCACACAAAAAGAAGCCTTCTAATCAAACATGCTGCATTCTATCTTTCCATTATTTTCTTAATCTTCCACACAACACACTTTTAAAAGTTTTCCACCATTTTATCTCCCACATACCACACTTCTAACACATTTCTCCATCATTTTCTTAACCTCTCTCAAACCACTCTTCTAACAAATGAAACTTTTCTCCCACAACGTACATCTCTCACACACCACACTTCTAACACATAAGACTTTTATCCCACACCATACATCTCTCACACATCACACTTCTAACACATAAGACTTTTCTCCCACACCTAACATCTTTCACATAAAACACTTCTAACACATAAGACTTTTCTCCCACACCTCAAGTCTCCCACACACCACACTTCTAACATAGACTTTTCTCCCACACACCTGGTAATCCAGTATACTGAAGCCCAGCCCTCTGTCTCCTTTCTCCAGCTCGATTACCACTGGCTGTGAGCTCCACATGGCCAGCCCAGTCAAAGGCTCCAACGACCGGGATTTTGCCTTGTTCAGATTTGCAGCTGATGGTTCTGACATGGAGAGAGACATCTCGGACTTGGCCTTGACCAGTCGTTCTGTCAAAAGTGGTTCTGGTTCCACCTTTGGGCTAGACAGTCAAAAGAAAAGCAGTCATTAGCAAAAAGTGACAGGGCAAATAGCAAGTATATACATAAAAATAAAACAAGCAAAGAACCAATTGCACAAATAGCGAGTATACAAAGAGGAATAACAAGACAAGTGAAGAACTGATATTGTATACAAGTAAGTCAGTCAGTCAGTCATTCAGTAAGTCAGTCAGTCAGCCAGTAAATCAGTCAGTGAGTAAATCAGTCAGTCAATAAATCAGTCAGTGAGTAAATCAATCAGTGAGTAAATCTGTCAGTGAGTAAGTCAGTCAGTAAGTAAATTAGTAAGTCAGTCAGCGAGTAGGGCATCAGTGAGTAAATCAGTCAGTCAGTAAATCAGCCAGTCAGTAAGGCAGTCAGCCAGTCAGTAAGAAAGCCAGTCAGTAAGTCAGTGAGTAATGAACAGGACCTGCAAAATTTAGTAGATGCGGTTGTTACACACAGTGAACAACTAGGGTTAGAATTAAATTGTAAAAAGACACAGATTATGGTCGTCACTAGGAAGAACGAAATACCACAATGTAATATACAAGTAAATGGGAATATTCTTCAACAAATGAATAGGTACAATTATCTCGGAACAGTCATAACATCTGATGGGAGATGCCTTGAAGAGATTAGAACAAGAATCACCATGGCAAAAGTAGCCTTTAGCAAGATGAAAAACATACTGACCAATAAAAAGATGTCAACTGAAACGAGAAAAAGAGTGTTGAGATGCTATATAGAACCTGTACTTTTATATGGATGTGAAGCTTGGACAATGAGCAGTCAGGCTGAAAAACATCTGATGGCTGTAGAAATGTGGTTTCGGAGGAAAATGCAAAGAATACCATGGACAGCTAGAAAGACAATGAACAAGTTCTTCAAGAAACAAATGAAGATTGTAAACTTATTAGAGACATTAGACATAGACAGTCACAATGTTTTGGGCATGTTATGAGAAGAAATGAATTGGAGAACTTGGTGACAACTGGTAAGATCGAGGGGAACAGACCAAGGGGAAGACCTAGAAGCAAGTACCTGGATGGCTTGGCCATGTGGCCACGACTCTGGTGATCGAGTGAGATGGCAGAACATGACTGCCCACGCTTACTGGCATGGCACATGATGGATGGATGGAGTAAGTCAGTGAGTGAGTAAGTCAGTCAGTGATTAAGTCAGTCAGTGAGTAAGTAAGTCAGTCAGCCAGTGAGTAAGTCAGTCAGTCAATCAGTAAGTCCTTCAGTCAGTGTCAGTCAGTGAGTAAGTCAGTAGGTAAATCTGTCAGTGAGTAAGTCAGTCAGTCAATCAGTGAGTAAGTCAGTCAGTGAGTAGGTCAGTCAGTGAGTAGGTAAGTCAGTGAGTAGGCCAGTCAGTGAGTAAGTTAATAAGTCAGTAAGTCAGTGAGTCAATCATTCAGTCAGTCAGTCAGTAAAGCAGTGAGTCAATCAATCAGTAAGTAAGTCAGGCAGTCAGTCAATCAGTCAGTAAGTCAGTCAGTAAGACAGTCAGTAAGTGAGTGAGTAAGTCAGTCTGTGAGTAAGTAAACCAGTCTGTGAGTCAGTCAGTCAGTAAGTAAGTCAGTCAGGTAAGTCAGTGAATGAGTAAGTCAGTAAGTAAGTGAGTCAGTGAGTAAGTCAGTAAGTGAGTCAGTAAGTAAGTCAGTAAATCAGTCAGCCTTAAGACACATTGGAAACAAGGTGCTAGATCCTTATTCTTATAGACCGATCAACACTTGCTGGGTGATGTAGCCACTAGACACTTGCTGGGTGATGTAGCCACTAGGCACTTGCTGGGTGATGTAGCCAGTAGACACTTGCTGGGTGATGTAGCCAATACCACATCTGTCACCTTTAATTCCCACGCCATTTCCTGGTCACACGTTCATGCTGGGTTTACCTGACAGCTCAGGTCATTTTTACAAATCTGACTCCACCTGGATGAGATCGAACCCATGGTTACCAGACCTGCTGGTGAGTGTCCAGCTCCTTAAACTACTGTGGCTCCTGATAGCGCATGTAGTTAGCACAAATGAAGAAGCACCAATATAAAGGGTAAAGAAAGAAGTATGTGGACAAACAGAAAATGCACAGAAGCAATAAGTCCAAGCCAAACAGTAAGCACAAAGAACGGTCAAGAGAAACAGGAAACACATAAAGGTAAATACAATATGATTAATATATTCAAGGTACACAACTATCTATCTCGTAACACCAAGATCACAATATACAAAACACTGATCAGACCAGTTGTGCTGTATGGCTCTGAAACCTGGAGTACAACGAAAGGAGACGAGGCCTTGTTACAAACCTTTGAGAACAAAATTTTAAGACGCATCTTTGGACCCATTAGGGATACACAAAGTGGAGAGTGGAAAAGAAAAAGTAACAAAGACATTTATGATCTGTTAAGTCCCCGTTAATCACTGGTATCATGAAGGCTAATAGACTACAATGGCTGGGGCATATAGAAAGAATGGAAGATAATAGGGAAACAAAACTCACTTACACTCAGGAAATAAATGACCGTAGACACCGAGGTAGACCAAGAAGACGGTGGAGAGATAATACATGTACAGACCTACAAGCACTTGGAATCAACAACTGGCAAGAGAAGGTCAACCAGAGAGACGAATGGAGACGGATTGTATCTGCAGCAAAGAACCTCAATGGCTCAGAACGCTGAAGAAGAAGAAGAAGAAGAAGAAGAAGAAGAAGAAGAATAAGAAGTAGAAGAAGGTACAAAACTACTGAATAATTTGTAACACGCGTGGATAGAGTTATGTGCCTTGTGGTGTATTATAATAAGCCGATGGATGTAAACTCATTATTTTTCAAGAAATTTCCTGTACCCATTTTAAACGTGGGTGGGGGAGGGGGGTACCCACTGTATGCGTGGTTGAGATGGGGGGGGGGGGGGGGGTTGCCATTTTAAGCGTGGTTGAATTAGGAGGCAGCCATTTTAAGCGTGACTGAATTGGGAAACGTGGTTGAATTAAGAGTGTAGCCATTTTAAGCGTGGTTGAATTTTGGAGGCATTTTAAGCATGGTTTAATTAAGAGGGAACCCATTTTAAGCACAGTTCAATTTTACAAATATGCATTGGTGCAAATTCCAACCCTTGACCTACAGGCAGATATTCAAGTTACCGTGGTAGACTTTAAAAAAAAAATAAGTCACTTAAAAGTCGACTTCATTGCACCAGGTTTTATCCCATATGGTACGGACTCTTTCCGCACCACGGAAAGCGTCGCACAAAGCACGAACCCCGTAGCTCTAGCGACGACCCACAGGAGTCACCGAAAATTTTCACCCGTGAACCGAAAGACGCAACCCAGAATCGAACCCACAACCTTTGGAGCCCGAGTCGAACAGCTTGACCACTTCACCATGGAGACTTCCAAACTGTGGTAGACTCTGTCTACTGTGGTAGACAACTGACACTACTGTGCGAACATGTGTATATTTCAGCTTGAAGGATTTATCTAGTTATTTTACTTTATGTTGAGTAAATTCTGCAGTATGTGCCTGAAGAGATGCAGCAAAATATGCCAGGCAATAAATCGTGCAATCTATTGTTTGTGTCTTCATTATTCAAATTCAGGCGTCAGCCGGAAATAGGGGCCATTAATAAGTTGAGAATACATAATTTATTCCAAACATGAAAGAAGGCAGAAAGGTATATACAATTACAAGCCATTTGAAAATCAAAGTAAAGGATTGCAAATGTTAAGTGAAAATTCTCGGCCATTTGGTTAAAATGATCACATGACACACAGGGACATCGAGACCTAATGGGGCAGGAATGGCAACTGGGGAAACCGCAAGCCCTTTAAAAAAAAAGTGGGGAAAAAAGAGGGAAACTTAATTTGGAAAATTCCCAACTGTGAGTGAATTATTGTGACTCTCTTGCAATCTCATAGCATGCAAAGTTTGAATTCTTCACAGGCTTTATCACAGTGCAGACCTTTGTCAATCCTCCATTTGTTCACCAGACAAGTGTCTGCCCAAGATGCCCCACACAAAGGTGAACAGACAGATAAGCCCACTGCCACATCACCTATATCCCAGACATTTTTAATAAAACAAACCAATTAAATATGTTTAGTCCCAGAAACTGTTCAGTAGATAGTGAGAAGCTTGATATTGAAACACTAAAGACAAAATTGAGTGCTTACAGATCAGGCATAGCCATATGCATCTGCATCTCGGCTTGTGTGGACTTCCTTCGGGCACACACCAAACGGACATGCTGGGGTAGGTCCTTGAGAATTTCCACAACGCTGACGTGATTTAGACCTAGTAGTCTCCTTCCATTCACCTGTTAATAGATATAGTCATAAGGTTAAGGTAACAGTTGGGGCAGTACCAATCACAACATGAGATAGCTTTTTACTACATTCAAAATCAAGTTGATAAAACTGATCTTATAATTGGCACAGAGTTAGAGCTTCAAGACTTCATCACAAGATAAGAGAAATCAGCAAGATCTTATATGACATGGAAATAGGCACAATACAAGTAAACAGTTACACAAACACAAAACATCGTAAAACAAACATCATGAAATTCTATGACATAAAGAAATGATAGAACTTTGCATATACTGGTTCATGGCATTGTGAGATAAGATGGTCAGCTGCTTTCACTAATGACATTTCATTACATGGCTAGTATCTGGCAAGATTGTTGCGAGGCTGAGTTATCTTACTAATAACACAATAGCTGCAATTTTAACATGTTGAATCATGGGCAGAAAGACTCCGCGCCAGGTTTCTAATCTCATACATTACACTAAACTGAGGGACAGCCAAGAAACTATTATGTAGGTCAAAGGAGTTATGACATAGATAACACTGTAAACGACAACAATGTATTTCGCTCACAGTCCTTTGGCAGATGTTGACACTAATTCACTTAAAACAACTCAGGGTGGCAGCTGACATATAGTTTATTTCTGAGGATACACACCTAAACAAACCTCTGTAGCCAGCTGAATCACTCACTCTTACTTATGTTCATGGATTTCTCATACACTGTCCACTGTTGACGGAGTGCTTGGTGGCCCTATATATAATATGTACAGTCCCGATTTTTTCACGTAGACTTCTAGTAACAAAATTCCCTTGGTCACTGGGTAGTGAGATCGGACACCCGTGTGTATTGTTGTGCACGCAAAAAATCCCCTAGCAGTTCATTCATTCATTCATTCAGTAGCATGTCCTTTGCAGAACCTCACTTCCATAACAACCTTCCGGAAAACTTCTCGATCACAAGCAAGATGTCCCGCGTCTGATACACCCATCTGGAGATCATCCGCCACATCCTGCACCCATCTTCTCTTTGGCCTTCCTCTTCCTCTCTTCCCAGGCATATACCCTTCCATTATTGTTCTCTCCAAACTGTCGTGACGTTTCAAGTGACCAAAATACTTCAATTTTCTTTGTTTTATCGTCTTTAATAGCCATCCCTCCTCAATATTCAACTCTTGAAGTATGGATGCATTTGTTCTTTTCTTTACCCAAGATATTCTTAGAACTCGTCTACAACATTTATATTCAAAGGCATGTATGCGCTGTTCAGCTTGTTTAGTAAGTGTCCATGTCTCACAGGCGTATGTTGCAATGGGAAAGATGCATGCTCTTAAAAATCTAATTTTTGTAGTTCTGTCTGTCCCACACCATAATTTATTCATCTGTTTTAGTCTTTGAAGAGCAATGGATAGTCGCCGTTTAATTTCTTTCATTGTGTCACCATTATTCGTAATCAATGACCCAAGATATTCAAAATTTTCCACCACCTCCAATTTTCTCCCATTAATGTATATTTCTTTCTCCATAGTAGTTTTATCTGTATGCATTATCTTAGTTTTTGCTATGTTAAGATATAAGTTGTGATTTTCACTATTCAATTGTGTTGAGGCTATTAGGTTTTCTATGCCATTCTGTGTTGTGGATAGTAATACTGTATCATCAGCATATCGAATCTCTGTTATGTCATGACCGCCGATATTTAGGGCATCATATGGCTCCCTGTTTATATCATCTCTTACATTTCTCATTATATTTTCGGCATACAGGTTAAACAAATAGGGTGACAGCACGCAGCCCTGAAGGACTCCTTGCTTGATGTCAAACCAATCTGATGTCTCGCCATCTATTCTAACTGCTGCTTGTTGGTCTAGATATAGCATTTTTATGAGATGTACTACATGTGAAGGAAAGCCCATATTCCTCATGATTTCCCAAAGTTTCTGATGCTGTACACAGTCAAATGCCTTTGAATAATCCACAAAACATGAGCAGCTGGAAATCGAAAAAGAGTAGCCTAACGGCGCTGCCTGGGCAAACATTCTGAGTTAAAAATCTACCCAAAGTATTTCAGGATTCTCGCCGGTGCTACGGAGTTCGTGCACTGAGATGAGATTCTCGGGACTCAAGTTTGAGTTAGGAGTAGAACGGAGCACTTATGGGTTACATCCGTGTACCGTGATGTTGATCAGTCGACTAAACTAAACTAAACTTAAACAATATGTACAGTCCAACTCGTGGTATGCTTTTGACACACTTCAATCTGCCTCTCTGTCGTAACCTAGTGCAGTACCAAACGTTGGCGTACAATAAACGTCATATAAAGTTGAAGATATAACTGACTTGTTGGGTAATGCTACTGACAATCGTTAATCGTTAATGTTTAGTGGTATCACTCACCGGACTTACTTTCCATCTGTCAATTGATCCCCCTTCACTCCCACCACCTCACAAAACGCACGCGAACAGATGACTTCAAACAATTACAATGTTCGTTGAAAATACACTTAAGATATAAATACAGGATGAGCAGTTGATAATGTCTAGTTGATGTAAAGTACTTGTCCTGTAAGTATGTCTGCTAGTAGAATGTTCTTGCGTGTCTGCCAGACATCTGACATGCTCAATCATGGGCAGAAAGATACCTCACTAGGCTATGAATCTCATACATTATACTAAATTTACGGGCAATCAACCATTTAACCACACAGAAACTTCTGATGGGACAAGACAACACAATAGAACACCACCCCCAGAAGCTTCTGATGGGACAAGGCAGAATAACAACAATAGAAGAACATCACCTCCAGAAGCTTCTCATGGGACAAGCCAGAACAACAACAATAGAAGAATCGCCTCCAGAAGCTTCTGATGGGACAAGACAACACAATAGAACATCACCTCCAGAAGCTTCTGATGGGACAAGACAGAACAACAACAATAGAAGAACAACAACAATAGAAGAACAACAATAGAAGAACATCACCTCCAGAAGCTTCTGATGGGACAAGACAGAACAACAACAATAGAAGAACATCACCCCCAGAAGCTTCTGATGGGACAAGACAGAACAACAACAATAGAAGAACATCACCCCCAGAAGCTTCTGATGGGACAAGACAGAACAACAACAATAGAAGAACAACAACAATAGAAAAACATCGCCTCCAGAAGCTTCTGATGGGACAAGACAAGACAACAATAGAAGAACATTGCCTCCAGAAGCTACTGATGGGACAAGACAGAACAACAACAATAGAAGAACATCACCCCCAGAAGCTTCTGATGGGACAAGACAGAACAACAACAATAGAAGAACAACAACAATAGAAGAACATCGCCTCCAGAAGCTTCTGATGGGACAAGACAAGACAACAATAGAAGAACATTGCCTCCAGAAGCTACTGATGGGACAAGACAGAACAACAACAATAGAAGAACATCACCCCCAGAAGCTTCTGATGGGACAAGACAGAACAACAACAATAGAAGAACAACAACAATAGAAGAACATCGCCTCCAGAAGCTTCTGATGGGACAAGACAACAATAAAACATCGCCTCCAGAAGCTTCTGATGGAACAAGACAAGACAACAATAGAAGAACATTGCCTCCAGAAGCTTCTGACAGGACACGACAACACAACAGAACATCACCTCCAGAAGCTCATCACTGCTCTTCAGCCTCCCGTTGAGACCCACAGGGCCGTCAGGAAGGATTGATCGAATGTAATGATGAGGTCGGACCTCCACGCCATCTTCCACATCCACTGTGCCCTCAAGGCTGATGCCCAGGCCACCACCTTCCTTGAACTTAGACAACTGCGCCACCTGGTGGGGAAATAACAGAGCTTGCTGTTGTGTGAAGGAACTGTGTTTTCTTTAACAGGAAGCGTGGATTAGAAAGTAGATGAGGATGAAGTATGTATAGTATTTGTAGTAGCAGTAGTAACAGTAGTAGTAGTAACAGTAGTAGTAGTACAGTAACAGCAGCAACAGTAGTAGTAGTAACAGTAGTAGTTGTACAGTAACAGCAGTAACATTAGTAGTAGTAACAGCAGCAGAAGTAAAAGCAGTAGTAGTAGTAACAGTAGCAGCAGTAAGAGCAGTAGTAGTGGTAATAGCAGTAGCAGCAATAAAAGCAGTAGTAGTAGTAGTGTGTATAGCATTTGATATAGCAGTAACAGTAGTAGTAGTAGTAGTAATAGTAGTAGCAGCAGTAGTATGTATAGTATTTGCTATTTGTAGTAACAGTAATAGTAGTAGTAGTGCTGGTGGTGATGGTGGTGGTAGTAGTGTAATAACTGTAGTAGCAGAAATAGTAGCAGGCGTAGTTAGCAGTAGTAGTAGCAACAGCGGCAACAGTTGTAGTAACTGCAGCAGTCCCACCACAGAAGTAGTAGTTGTAGGCACACAACCTTACAAAGTTAACAAGTGAGCTAACACACACTAAGAACCATACATCAGAGGCAAACAAAGTAATACAATACATGCACGAGATTGTTAACATACGGAGACCATCACCTGGGCAGGCAGATCTCAAGAGCCACAAGAGAATACACATCTCAACAGTCGACAGGTGATAGTTTATAAACAATTAAGCAAGTGGTGAAATACAACAAACACCGGTCGCAGGCCGGCAAGATGTGTAAACAGACGATGGCACCAGAGAGAAAGATCTAGAAATAATGAGATGCCCTAGTGCTTGTGTCTATGATATAGAGTTAAAAAATGTTTTTGCGTATCCTTTTACAGGACTTAGCTGTCAACAGCAGCATCTTTCAGCTGTCTGTTGATCTCTTGGCAAGATTACGCTCAGTAGTTTGCCATTGCTTTCTGAGCGGCCGGCTCAGTATCCGCAAGTCACGAGCGGGGGTCGAACCACCTCAGTTCTCGCTCCACTGCGAGACTCTGCGTGATAAACGGGATTACAGAGAGAAAGTGTTGTAACCCCACAGCCAGAGAGACCGGCATGATATAGAGTAAGAGCGAAAAATATTGAGATGTCCTAGTGCCCATGATATAGAGAAAGATCTAGAAATAACGAGATGTTCTAGTGCCCATGTCTATGATATAGAGACGGATCTAGAAATATTGAGATGTCCTAGTGCCTGTCTCTATGATATAGAGAGGATCTAGAAATAAAGAGATGTCCTAGTTCCTGTCTATTTATATGATATAGAGACGGATCTAGAGATAATGAGATTTTCTATGTCCATGAAATCAGAAAGAATAATCTAGAAACAATGACATGCGTGGCTTTGGTTTATTTATCTATGATATGAGAGAGAGAGAGATAGAGAGAGAGAGAGAGAGAGAGAGAGAGAGAGAGAGAGAGAGAGAGAGAGAGAGAGAGAGAGAGAGAGAGAGAGAGAGAGAGAGAGGATATAGATGAAATGAGCATGGCGAAAAGAAAACTGGTAGGCAGAGTAGAAGAGAGACCGAGAGAGATGAAAACAGAGAAATAGAGAAGGAGAGAGTCGAGGAGATCGAGCGAGGGTTGTAGAGTTTATATATATATATATATATATATATATATATATATATATATATATATATATATATATATATATATATATATATAGGGATGCGTGAGAGAGCACATGCAGAGATATGAGAGAGAGAGAGAGAGAGAGAGAGAGAGAGAGAGAGAGAGAGAGAGAGAGAGAGAGAGAGAGAGAGAGAGAGAGAGAGAGAGAGAGAGAGAGATGAATAGAAAGAAAATGTCCAAAGAGACTGTAAACATGTAAGCACAAAGTTCCCTGTAAGAAGCCCAAGTTGCAATAAGCTTACGGTGCTACACCCATATTTGTATCAACCAAACGGCACCAGGTGGTTGATATGACCTGTATCACGCTGGTCGCCTTTACTTCCCAAGGCATTTCATGGTACTCATTTAAGGCTGGGTCAACCTGGGTGCACAGATCAATTTAAAAAAAAAATAAATAAAAAAACCGCTCTAATGCGGGTCGAGCCCAAGAACCCCCACACTAGCCCTGCAGGCAAGCGTCTAGCCTCAAGGCTACCGCAGACACCGATACTATACAGGGTGTATTTTTAATGACTGTGGGGTTTTTGAAAATATTGCCGTTTCAAGTTTTGTATTCACCTTCTGCGAACCCGTTCAAGATAAAAGGTAAATACCAAACTTGGAACGGCAATATTAAAAAAAACAACAACCCACATACCCTATATATGAATCAAACTTATAATCTAACCAGGATAAAAGAAACAAAAGAAACACATCATCATCACCAAGTACCATGCCAGCTGGAGTAGGTGATCATGTCTCTCCACATATCTCGGTCTTTGGTGTTCCTGATCAACTCTGCGGTTGATAATATTCCTCCATGCCACCGTCTCAATTCATCCAGCATCATTTCTCTTGGTCGGCTTCAGCCTCTTTACCCCTCGATCTGTCCAGTTGTCACGATGTTCTCCAATGCCTCTCTTCTCATCACATGATCGAGGAAAGCTGTTTGTCTCTTTCTTATTGTTGTATATAATGTTCTCCGATCCGATCGGAGCGACTGCAACAACTATAGGGGTATCTCACTTCTTTGTATTGTTGGAAAAGTATTTGCCAGAATTGTTCTGCGTAGACTTCAAGTCCTAGGAGATAAAAGTCTACCCCGAATCACAGTGTGGCTTTCGACAGAACCGGTCTACCATTGATACGATATTCTCATTGCGACAAATGCAAGAAAAATGCCGTGAACAGAATTAACCACTGTTTATTGCCTTCATCGACCTCACAAAGGCATTTGATTTGGTCAGTCGTGAGGGTCTGTTCAAGGCACTAAAGAAGATTGGCTGCCCACCAACTCTTCTGTCCATTGTGGAATCATTCCACACAGGCATGAAGGGTATAATCAAGTTTGATAGTGCAACTTCTGAAGAGTCTGAAATCAAGAGTGGAGTTAAGCAAGGTTGTGTACTAGCTCCGACCCTCTTTGGAATATACTTTTCACTTCTACTGAAATATGCCTTTCGTGATCAGGATGGTGGTATATTCATTCACTCACGCTCAGATGGCGGCCCCTACAATGCTCAGAGATTGAAGGCCAAGACTGATCAGAGAGTTGCTTTTTGCAGATGGTGCTGCAGTTACAATCCACTCTGAGAAAGAATTGCAATGTCTATTATCTGCATTCTCCAATGCTTGTTCTGAATTTGGTTTAACAATTAGCAAAAAGAAGACATGCACATGGGGGTACCATCAATCTTTATTTACGGCGCCGGACTGGAGATGGTGGACCGTTTTACATATCTGGGATCAGTGGTAAATAGCAAATTATCCCTGGATCAGGGGATTGGCATCCAGATTGGTGGGGCAGCGAGAGCAATGAACAGGTTGGGAAAGGGAGTCTGGGAGAGCAGGAAGCTTGCTGCCAAAATGGAGGTCCTTGTCTGTCAGGCCTGTGTCCTTGGTGCTCTTCTTTGTGGCAGTGAGGCCTGGACAGCTTACTCGCACCAAGAGAAACGTTTAAACAGCTTTCATGTGTCGGTGTCTGCGAAGAATTCTTGGTATTAAGTGGCAAGACAAGGTCACACATACTGAAGTATTGGAAGGATCAGGTTGGATCAGGTTGTGTGACTGTTTATTCCATGCTCAGTCTTCGTGGACTTGGATGGATGGGACATCTTGGGAGGATGGATGATGGTGGAGTGCCACGGGACATCTTTTTTGGTGAATTACAGATGGGTGGGAGATCTCAGGGTCGGCCTCTACTGTGATGCGGGGATGTGTGTGGGCGGGACATGATTGGTGCGGGCATTGATGGTACACAGTGGGGGCGGGTCGCCGCTGAACGTGTTGCATGGAGGGCGGGGATCAGAGGTGGAATAGGGACAGGGGAGAGAGTTATTGCAGATGGGTCGCACACCGGGCGTGTGAGACGTGGGATGGTGCGTGATGATGGAAGTGACCGCGTGTTCACGTGCGACCACTGTGGGCGGACATTTGCAACGTGAGTTGGCCTTGTCGGTCACATTCGCTACCGCCATAGGTAAAAGTTATTATGCCTTTTTAAAGCACAAACTATCGACTGTCAAGACGGCAAGGTGCCAATGTATATAATGTTCTAGTTTCATTAAACTCTTTCAGGCAGTCGGTCGTTGTTAATTACTCTGGCAGTCCAAGAATTCACATTCGTCTTAGGAACCACATTTCTCTTGCTTCCAAGTTGTTCCTAATTGTTTCATTTACATTCCAAGATTCACTGCCATACAGCAAAACAGGCACAAAACACAGCATTACGGTCCGACATGTTTGTGCGTTTGTTATTTGACCTATGCTGGTTTAAAATAAAATTATGAGACCTATGGTGCTATCTCAATAGTTTGATATGAATTCTGTCCGTATCTCATAGTTGCAGGTTCATGTGTATGATAGACATGGCTAATGAAGACACTTTTGTTTGAGTGTCTAGTTGGCCATGCGTCGAAGTACACTTATTCCTGCAGCGAGGCGCTGTCGTCATTTGGAGGTGACAGGTTCGAATCCCGGTAGGTAACTATAGCTGTCAAATCTTATGCTGTCTAGTGCGTCCTCTAGTCTCTACTTCCTTCTTCTCCTTCCGTGAGCGCTAAACAATACTATATGTGTTTATTTATGTAACTTTCTCAGTGGCCTCTACGGGTTCCCCAATTGATTTTCTGTGTAATACACTTACCACAACCAGAAAGTCCTGGCCAATTATCGGCTCCCATGCTGCCTTTATTGCCGCTTCCACATCCGGTGATAAAGCTCCACCTGAAAGGTACACAGAACAGTTGTAGTAGTGGTGGCAGTTGTAGTGATACTGTGTAGTAGTAGTAGCAGCAGCAACAGCATTAGTAGTAGTAGTAGTAGTAATAGTAGTAGTAGTAGTAATAGTAGTAGTAATAGTAGTAGTAGTAGAAGTAGTAGAAGAAGAAGAAGAAGTAGTAGTAGTAGTAGTAGTAGTAGTAGTAGTAGTAGTAGTAGTAGTAGTAGTAGTAGTAGTAGTAGTAGTAGTAGTAGTATAGCACAAAGCCTGGGTTGAGTTGTTGAGACTATGTTGCCCATCATGCATGATCCCTCTCTCGACCTGCCTAGTTTACTCCAGAGGAAAGGTAACACCGATACGTCTGGAAAAATATAAGCTGCAGAAGCTGTCGGATCAGCAAAGCAATACTCTAGTTGTCCGCCTGTCGGAGCTTCGATCCTAGAACAACTGCCGACCAAGGCTTAGGGCCTGGTCTGCCCTGCCATGACATTTAGTCTTTGGGTTTCATATACCTACCATCCCACAGAACTGTGCGACTTACTTATTGACTCGCCCTCGTAACGTTATCTACCCAGCTATACACCGCTTTACGGGACAAAAATTTGTCAGCATAAACACTGAAAACCCACCTTGGCAGGAGACATTTCGCGAATGACGCCGAAGTTGAATGTGAAGTGAAAACGTGGTTTAGAAAACAGAGTACGCAGTTCTATGATGCCGGTTTGGGAGGACTGATAATACGGTGGGATAAGTGCATCAATGTTGGTGGAAATTATGTTGAGAAATAAAGGGACAATGTATGTATTAAAAAAAATGGTTTCAAGTTGTTATCATATTTAGTTATTTTTCTACAGCCATTTGTGACTTACTTATTAACTTACCTTCGTAAATACTTCGACCGGCAATATTTTCAAACACTGCACAGTCATTAAGAAGTACCGTAGTACCGTCTACAGTCATATGGTAGCTCAGTCATATCTGACTAAGACCTGACACCTGAACAAATTCCATCCACGTGTATAATATACAGACCGGGCGGAAGAAGCCAGCCATAGCGTGCAGCCAGACTCCCCAGAGAGCCCCACAACTATTAAGTGATACGTAAACCGTATTCCTTAAGTGATTCGACCGAAGCAGCTAAAGGTTAACCAGATAGTGCTACCAATTAAAGAAGATACAGATCGAAACGTACGAGTATTTAGCTATCACGTGTTATTTTGAAATGCCAGTCCGTCTAACGTCTCCCTGGTTTAGGAGTTACACGACTTTCTCCGTAATTCCGTATACTCTCGTGAGTAACGTGACGTGCGCGAGAATCGGTAGAGGTTCTCTCCGCGTCGGTAACTTACGGGGTATGTGAGCCAGTGGCTCAGAAAGCAATGGAAAACTACTGAGCGTAATCTTGCTAAGAAATCAACAATCAGCTGAAAGATGCTGATGTTGACAGCGATGTCCTGTAAAGGATAAGCGAACACACAAAAAAAGTCCGTCTAACAAAACAAGTGGGAAGGTGGTCATCTTCTGCTTGCTCCACTAACCATTTGCCCTCCTACTGTTCTTCCTCCTTCTCCACTTCTCTTCCTTATTCTCTTTCTTCTTCATTCCCTTTGTCCCATTCCCTCTTCCCCTTTGACAAATATTCCTTCATTTAAGCCTCTCCCCTCGTTCCTTTCGTCTTCTTCTTTAACCCCGTCTGAATTGCAGTTTTCTTACTCTCACCGTTAAAGACAAATGCTTTTCTCTTCTTTGCCTTCATTCTATTTTCTTCTCCTTCCCTGATAAATACTCCCCCACCCCCATCTCTTATTCACCTTCTTCTTTTGCAACTTTCTACACTGCAGAAGTTTTCTCTACCTCACCTTTGTGTGTGTGTGGATTTTTCAATCTAGTTGTGTTAACCGGTCATTATTCTCTAAGATTTACATTTAGATATTATATAATTCAATGCTATATTATGATATTATGAAAGAAATGGTGATGTTATAACACTTTCCGACAATCATACTTGAGCGAATTTATCTTTATTAGTGCAAACTACATTAAATAATGTATATCTCATCTAATCTTGCTCTTCTTGAACCTTGCAGTGTCGGGATGGGATCAAATAATGTATGTAAGTTATGTAATTACCGAAGTATGAAGGGCGTTCAGAAAGTAATGCAATACATCGTTTTTCTCAGGAGCTGTTTATTCAAAAAGCATGAAATTTATACATAATATGATGTGTCATGTAAACATCGGTATCATTCAACAGAATCCCTATCAACTTATACGGCTATATGCTATATGTACGGCTATATATATACTTATACTTAGTATACTTATACAGCTATATTTAGGGGGCTGCGTGGTCTCGAGGTATGGTGTCCGCCTCGAGTGCTGGAGGTCCCGGGTTCAACCCCCGGTGATGACCGGGATTTTTTCTCGTGGACTTCTAGTAATAAAATTACCCCTGGTCTCTGGGTAGTGAGATAGGACGCCCGTGTGTATTGTTGCGCACGTAAAAAATCCCTTGGCAGTTGGAAATCGAAAAAGAGTAGCCTAACGGCGCTGGCCAGGCAAAATTTCGAGTTAAAAATCCACCCAAAGTATTTCAGGATCCTCGCCGGTGCTACGTAGTTCGTGCACTGAGCTGAATTTCTCCGGACTCAGGCTTGAGTTAGGGGGAGAACGGAGCACGTATGGATTGCACCCGTGTGCCGGGATGTTGATCCGTCGACTAAACTAAACTAAACGGCTATATGCCAGCGCGAAACAAGTGTATGAATTCCTTGCCCGTACCAGATTTTTTCTTGATCATGTAACTATTTCTTCACTGCATGAATCACGCCTTAATCATCTTCAAACCTTGTCCCACGGAGTGCATCTTTAAGTACACCAAATAAATAAAAATCAGAGGGTGTCATATCGGGAATATAGGGTGGATGGGGTAGTACTGTCCAATCCAATTTGGTGATTTCTTCCCGTGTTGCCAGACTTGTGTGAGGGCGCGCATTGTCGTGAAGGAGAAGCGGTTATGCTGAATTCTTGTGCGGCCGAATTTTGCGAAAACGTTGAATAAGTTTTCTTTTTTAATGTCTTAAGGTAAGCTTGCCTTCTCCGTGGCAAAGGCGTTACGGATGCAGTTCGTAATCTCGCATACTTGCGTTCGAAACACAGCTGCGGGCGATTTGGCAGCAGACCGTCTTGCGTTGTTTTTTACGAAATGGTATGGATGCCGGTCGTTCAGAAAGCAATGGCAAACTACTGAACGTAATCTTGCCAAGAGATCACAACAGCAAGAAATGCTGGTGTTGACTGAAATGTCCTGTAAAGGATGTGCAATTAACTTTACCTAATGCAAGCTTGCGAATTTATTGTCTCTCATCTTGGCGCTACATCCACAAGAAATACACATTTAACGTCCCAAAATATAGTGATCATGACATTTCCAACTGAAAGAAATGTCTTGAATTTCTTTTCTTTTTTTTTTCCTTTTTATTTGTGTGGTGACTGCGGATGATGCCACTCCATTGACTGTCTTTTTGTCGAATGCAAAACTTCCATACACATCACATAGACGCTTTTGAATGTTCACAACAGTTTCCTTCTCTGCAACGAGAAATTCTAACACAATTCGCTGCTTATAACGCAAGTTGCTAACACGCTCCATTTCAATGGTTTATGTCAGCCATATTATTTGGCCAGTTGGGTTGCAATTTGATGCACACAATCGGCACAAGCCAAATTTGAAGTGTGCAACATTTCATGCTCCTATATTCATTATTAGCTGAGAAAAACTATGTCGCGCATTACTTTCTGAACGACCTTCTTATAATGTGGCAAGCCGAAAAAAAAGAAGAAGAAAGGAAGAAGGAGGAAGAAGAAGAAACAAAGAAGGAGGGAGATGAAATGATAAAGAAGGAAGAAGAAAATGAGAAGGAGGAAGAAGGAAGGAAGGAGGAAGAAGAAAAAAGGGAGGAGAAAGACGAAGAAGAAAGGAAGAAGGAGGAAGAAAGAGAAAGCAGAAAGGAAGAAAGGAAGAAAGGAAGAAGGGGGGGGGGTGGGAGAGAAGAAAGGAAAAAGTAGGTAGAAGAAAGGAAGACAATGGAAGAAGAAAAGAAGATGGAGGTAGAATACATTAAAAAAAAAGACGAGGAAAGGTGACAGAAGCATGAAGAAGGAGGAAGAAAAAAGAAGGAAAAAAGGGGGGGGGGGAAGGGAGCCTAAAGAAGGAAGAAGTAGAAAGAAGAGGTAATGCTAGAGGAGTTTGAAGAAGGAGAAAGAAAATTAAAGAAGTGGAAGATAGGGGAATCTAAAGAAGGAGGCGGAAGAATATAGACGAGCGAGGATAGAAGAGCCTGAAGAAGAAGGTAGAAAAGGGTAGGAGAGGAAAGGGGTAGGTGCCAGAAGGAGGAGGAAGAAGAAGGCAGAAGAGGAAAGGGGTAGACGCCTGAAGAAGGAGGGGGAAGAAGAAAGATGGGGGAAATGGGAGAGGAGTTGAGGAGCCTAAAGAAGGGCGTGGATTGGAATTGTGGTTGCGGCTTTAGGGAAACTAGGGCAGCATCTAAAATTGCCAAGAGGTGTTTGTGATATCTCCGCAAGTTTACGTTCAGTAGTTTGCATTGCTTTCTGAACGACCGGCACTCATATCTTTGTATGGAAACCATAACGCATGACGGTCTGCTGCCAAATCGCCCGCAGCTGGTTTCGAACGCGGGTATGCGGCATTACGAATTGCGTTCGTAACCCCTTTGCCACAGAGCCGGCCAATAGGTACAAACTCAAAAAAGGAAGGTACTTGAAAACAAACAAGCAAGCAAATAACCCCAGCAATGCTTGCGCTAACTTTCCACATTTAAGTATAACATAATCAAAGGATGGACAACGTTGCTTTGCGACATTTCACAATAGCCAGATTTATATTTTCACATGCCGTGTTATTCAGCATTATGTCGAGTGTAAACCTAAACCACAGCAGACGGGTTGAATGCACGCGATGAAAACACCACCACAAACTGAGAGCCAGTTAATCAACTCTTTGGGCTGCATCCATCCAGCGGGAATTAATACCGTTGTAGATGTCACTGTATAACTCTGCTGACTTCCCTTTATATATACACATCTCTAACTGCACAACTTCGGCTCCACATTTTATTATTTGGCACCTTTCACAACTAAACTTCCACGCCGCTTTCCTGGCAACAAAGCATGTGCAATGGATTAATAACGTTTGATACTAATAAGTTTCCTGTTTACATGTTTAAAAAAAGTTAAGTTGCATATCCCTTACAGGACGTAGCAGTCAACTCCAGCATTTATGGCTGTTCGTGATTCCTGGGCAAGTTTACGTTCAGTAGTTTGTCATTGCTTTCTGAACGACCGGCACCCATACCATATTATTTAAAAAAACAAAAAAAAAACAACAAAAAAACAACAACAACGTAAGGCTGTCTGCAGCCAAATCACCCACAGCTGTGTTTCGAGCGCGGGTATGCAGGATTACGAGCTGCGTCCGTAACCTCTACGCCACGAAGCTGAACTTTCACGGCGCTTTAATGAGAACGAAGCATGTGCAATGGATTAATAAAGTTTGATACCAATAATTTTTCTGTTTACGTGTCAAGTTTTAATTAATTTTTTTTAATAATTTCGTGTTTTTAATTAGATCTGCTTGTGTTGATCTTGATGAAGATTACTAAGATCAAAACGTCGAATCGTTGCGTTGTAGCTTATTTTTATTTTTAAACGTTATTATTATCGATTTATTTGGTTGTTTCCGGATTTGAAGGTTTAAACATTGAGCAGAACCTACCACTGGCAACGCTGATCGTATTCCGGTACGAACCCATGGCCTTGTCCACGTCAGATTGGAAGCACCAGACTCGAGTTTCGCTGTCTTGTTAGCTCGTCAGTAGTGCATATCCCTGACTGGACCAGGGATCGAACTCCGTATCACTGGCGTGTGAGTAATCACTTGACCACGCGGCTCACGCTAGACGCGACCAAATTATCACACTAGAATATCACAACGTCACCCATCGTAGGCTATACCTTGACGGATATTATTATCATTGTTAGGTTTACACTGTGATTTCCGTTTGCCGGATTGACGTTTATTGTAAGATTTGTACACTGTGTCTGTGTTAATCTCTCACTTTTTCGCAGGCAGGAAGATTACCGCCTGTTTTACAGCGATGAGGGCAGACTGCAAAATCATATTAATAAGCTGAGTTCAACCTGCAGCATATACAATATGAATATAAATATAAATGCAACCAAAACTAAAGTAATGCAACGTAGCAAATTTCCTGGTCCACTATGTATACAGAAAACAACACATCTCCGAAACAAGTTAATGAATTCAAATATCTTGGAAGTATGATAACAAACGATTTCAGAATAGACATAAAAAATCGAAATCATATATCAAAGAGCAAGTGCGGTTATATATCAACTATCACCAATACTGAAACACCCAAACATACCCATGTCCGCAAAAAAGACAGATAATAAATAGCATATTAACAACAAACCTATGCTACCAATGTCAAGCTTGGACATTATCCAAATCACACTTTCGCAAAATCAATACCTGCGAAATGAGATGCTTGAGGAGAGCTGCCAATTTAACTATCAGAGACCTAATAAGAAATGCTGTTACCAGACAGACAGCGGGATCAATACCGTGCGCCACATATACTGAAAGACAGAAGATCAAATGGTTTGGCCATCTCGTTAGAATGTAACACCAACTACCAACACTGGCCCTACAAAGAAGAATTGCTATGAGAACAAGAGGACGACCGAGAAGAAAATGGATTGACAATATCAAAGATATTGTACAATCACATCGAATGACACTATTTAGTACCAACCATCGGGCGCTGGAGCACCAATTATTCCTCCCCACGACGCTTGGCGGCAAAAGTGGAACATGATGATGATGATTGTCCAGCACTGGCATAAAAGTCGAAGACCAGGCCGCACAGCTCATACACAAACACACTTAATATTGTTCGGCGCTCACGGAAGGAGAAGAAGGAAGTAGAGATTAGAGGACGCACTAGACAACATAACATTAGAAAGCTATAGTTACCGACCCGGATTCGAACCTGTCACCTCCAAATGACGACGGCGCCTCGCTGTAGGAACAAGTGTACCATTCAGGAACCAACTAGACACCCCTAAAAAGGTGTCTTCATTAGCCAGGTCCATCATACAGATGAACCTACAACTATGGAATACGGACATAATTCGTATCAAACCATCCGTTTAGTAAGATAAGCGAAATCGCAACCCAATCTACGCAAGAAAAAAATGATACAACATAAGCGACCCAATTATAACCCAAAGAAAATTCGACTGTTGAACGGGACCGGAACATCTTGCTTCAAACTAGCAAGCAAGCAAAGCAAGCAAGCAAGCAAGCAAGCAAATGAACAACTATAGAAATACTGGCAGGCAATATGTCTGAGAGATAGGGGCGGGCTGGCACAGATGGAAGTGCAAATATTTGGCAATGTTTTCAGGGCAATGGGAATAGACATCTGAGACAGCCATACGCCGGAACGGGAGGAAACAACAAGACAGTTGTGTAGAAATGTCAGGTGGGAGGGGTATAGAAATGCCGTCAGTGGGTGGACTTGTCCAAACTAGGGAACTGGGAGGGAGGGGGTGGATGGGTTGTGGGATCTTGGGGGGGATTGTGGGAACTGGGGAACTGACTGGCTCAAACCATGAAGGTTTGATTGATTAATTATAAATGATGATGTTTGTAAGGGGAGGTTTTGTTGAGTGGCCATTTCAGGTGAGTCATGCACGCAAAAAAGACACACAAAATGGGAGGCAGAGAGAGGGTGAACGAGACAGAATGAACGAATTTTAATTTAAAGAGTTAAGAATAGGGCACGCAGGCCCGTCTAACATCAAGATTACACATTCCCTGAGAGAATGGGAGAGAGAGCGAGAGAGAGAAGAGAGAGAGAAGAGAGAAAGAGAGAGAGAGAGAGAGAAGAGAGAAAGAGAGAGAAAGAGAGCGATCGAGCGAGAGAGAGAGAGAGAGAGAGAGAGAGAGAGAGAGAGAGAGAGAGAGAGAGAGAGAGAGAGAGAGAGGGAGGGAGAGAAATAACGAATTAATTTTATTTTCACATTTTATATAGAGCACGCAGGCTCGTCTAACATCAGGTTGCACATCCCCTGAAAGAATGAGAGAGAGAGTGAGTGAGAGAGAGAGAGAGAGAGAGAGAGAGAGAGAGAGAGAGAGAGAGAGAGAGAAAGAGAGCGGGAAAGATAGATAGATAGACAGACAGACAGATAGATAGATAGATAGATAGATAGATAGATAGATAGATAGATAGATAGATAGATAGATAGATAGATAGATAGATAGATAGATAGATAAATAGATAGATAGATAGATAGACAGAAGTGAATGGATAACACGAGAGATGGAAGGAGATAAATATATGGAAAGTAAGAGCACAAGTTCCGGAAGACAGAGACCGAAATAAATGACAGTGAGGAAGAAAAGCGACCGCTTCTTACTTCATTCACATATGCAAATCTCAAGTAGTGGCGCATACAACGCTAGAAATCTTTACAAAATAGAAGAAATAAAAAATAAAGAAGCAGATTTAAATAATAGCAAAACCGGAGCTGCTAAAGATAGAACCTATTAAGATTACAAAGAGTTTATAAATAAATTAAGAAGTTAGGATAATGCCGAACTAAAAAAAATACTTTAGATAGCCTAGCAGGACACACAGAATTAGCAGCAGTGAAAGGGAACCTCCGAGACCTTTACAGCATCACAAGGAAAATAGTAAGACAATAAAATCAACCAAACGGACTGGCCTAACATGACAAAGATCTGACCAGCATTAAAGGTCTGATGAACAGATAGATTGAATAATTTAAGGAACTTCTGAATAGACCAGACACAAAAGCCCGCAGAAGTGGAACTTGTTGTGAGGAACCGTGTAAAAAAAGAAATTAGAAAAATTAACAAATTCTGAAGGATGAAAAAGCTACTGGCCCAGATAGTATCCCAGCAGACGCTATTAAAGTCAGCATAAACATCTAAACTGAATTACTGCACACATAGAGGCTGGGAGACCGAAGAAATGCCAACAGGACTGGAGAGGATATCTGGTGAAGCTGCCAAAATATGCCGAGAGCTGCGGGAATGCGATTATTATATTGTATTATATAGGTATACTATTATTTTCAGTCAGATGGCCGAATGAAAAAGAACGCGCATTCTTAAACATCCGGTGTGCCGATGACGATGTATGGGTTTCAACCCCTACACCGGGGAGTTTGACTAAAATGTTATTTCTCGTCCTTGACTTGGAGGCGTCAATTACAAGTACCTCTGAAGTCGGAGTGGATTCGCCTGATGGCGAGGGACACTGGTAAAAAGGAAAGCTAATCCACACGCAAAGTTCAGTCCAGTGCTACTAGAAGTAGTATGTATGGAGTACACTTGAGTTCAAGGCGAGCGAGCGCAAACAATAAAACACTATGGTCATTTACTGGGAAAAGTTAAGCAGGATAAATCTGGAAAGATGAAGAGATGCCACTGACAAAGAACTAAGGAATGAAAAGACAGACTTTTAAATTAACAGATCCATAATGTTGATCGGTTAATTGAGGTGTTGTTTGGTTGAGTTATTGGCTGAATGAGTTGTTGGTTGGTTGAGTTGTTGAGTTGTTAGTAGGTGTGTTTAACTGTTGGTTGGTTGAGTTGTTGGTTGGTTGGTTGAGTTGTTGGTTAGTTGAGTTGTTGGTTGGTTGAGTTATTAGTCATCTGAGTTGTTAGTTGGTGGGTTTAACTGTTGGTGGGTTGAGTTGTTGGTTGGTTGAGTTGTTTGTTGGTTTAACTGTTGGTTAGGTGAGTTGTTAGTTGGTTGGTTTAACTGTTGGTTGGTTGAATTGTTAGTTGGTTTGTTTAACTGTTGGTCGATTTAACTCTTGGTTGGATGTATGTAAATCATCTGGAAAACTGAGACTTGCAACTCTTAAGCCCAATGCAATAGTTTTCTGTTTATCTGAGCCTTGAAAAGGGCTTGCATCGACCGGAGTCAGGTTCATGTACAGACTTTCCCCCGACCGGGTACCAAAGCTCAATCCCCACGGGCTGTGTGTTGCAGAGATCTTCCCTTCACCACAGCTAAAAAGGGGGGGGGGGGGGAAGGACGAGATTCGTAAGACCAGTACTCGCCCTTTACACATGTGGAGTTAAGCAACCACATTGTTGCACTCGGGGCGTCTGTGGAACGGCATATTATTATGTAACCAGGTCAAGTTGCACCACTGCCCGTACGGAGAAGCTGGGATAAGACCGGGGTTGGTCATGTTTCCTCCACAGGTTTTCAATGTTTCCTTGGCAGCATACTACAACTCGATGCCTAATGGAGGAAATCTGATGGGGAAGGAACAAGAGGCAGACAGAAAGATACTTACCTGGATGGCTGGACTGGTGTGATCATGTGTGTGTATGTATGTGTATTTGCGAATGCATGCGCGCGTTTAAGACACACATAAGACAGCTCACTAACTCGACTTACTCCAAATAAGGTCCTTTGCTGACCGGATCTGCTTACGCACGGAGTATTTCATCCGAGTCTGCTCACACTTCTGACATACCCGGAAAGTGTTGAGGTCGCCCGTATGTTGCCGATCATCCTTGGAGTACACGCCGCCTTTTCTATGGAGAGGCTGAGGCTGATGATGATGGAGTATATTGTGGTGGTGATGCCGCCGGGGTTTTGGCGGTTGCCCAGGCGCCTCGTCATCTTTCTTTGAGCCCTTTGCCTTGCTCCGGCTGCAGGGCAGGTGAAGGCATCCACACGCCACTGTATTCACAACTATAGGAGCAAATCACGGCGATGGGAAAACAAGCCGGCAAGATAGGAGCCCAGACATGTACTACACAACTGCAGATGTCGTGTGTCAACTGCTTCAAAACACTGACTGCTGAATGCCAAAAACACTGACTACCGAATGCCAAAAACACTGATTACTGAATGCAAACACTGACTACTGAATGCCAAAAACAGTGACCGATATGTCAGAGACAAAATCTTGGGATGTATGTTTCCAAATAACTGAGCCGATAAGTCACGGACAAAACTCGGAATGTATAGTTTCAAATAATTGAGCCGATATATCACGCATAAATCTCGGATTGTATATTTTCAAATAACTGAGCCGATATGTCACTGGTAAAACTCAGATTGTATATTTCTAAATAATTGTGCCGATATGAAACTGGTAAAACTCGGATTATATATTTCTAAATAATTGTGCCGATATGTCACTAGTAAAACTCGGATTGTATATTTCTAAATAATTGTGCCGATATGAAACTGGTAAAACTCGGATTGTATATTTCTAAATAATTGTGCCGATATGTCACTGGTAAAACTCGGATTGTATATTTCTAAATAATTGTGCCGATATGTCACTGGTAAAACTCGGATTGTATATTTCTAAATAATTGTGCCGATATGAAACTGGTAAAACTCGGATTGTATATTTCTAAATAATTGTGCCGATGTGTCACTGGTAAAACTCGGATTGTATATTTCTAAATAATAAAGACGACCAATCAATCATGTGCCATGCCGGAAAGCGTGGGCGGTCATGACTCGCCATTTCACTCGGTCATCAGAGTATTGTATATTTCTAAATAATTGAGTCGATATATCAGTTACCATAACATGGGTTGTGTATTTCCAAACAACTGAGCGACACGTTAATGATAATACTCAAGTTGTTTCTTTCTAAATAAGTGAGAGAAACATCGTTTAATTCAACCCAGGTTGTGCATTTCGAAATAATCGATTCCATATGTCTGTGACTAAACCTCTGCTTGCATATTTCCAGACAATTAAGTTGATACATTTCTGGCGAAAACTTGGGTTGTATAGTTTCCTGTAACGCCAAAGAGAAACACTAACTGAATGCAATCCCAGCGATTAGTTTGTCTGTTGGTTTGTTACATGGGTGGTTAGTGAGCTAATGTTGGTTATACGGCTGGTTGGTGAATTAATGCTGGTTGGTTATATGGTTGGTTGGTTGGTAACTAATGTTGGTTGGTTGATAACTAATGTTGGTTGGATATATGGTTGGTTGGTTGGTAACTAATGTTGGTTGGATATATGATTGGTTGATGAACTAAGGCTGGATGTTTACATGGGTGGTTGGTGAACTAATGTTGGTTGGATACATTATTGGTTGTTGAACTAATGTTGGTTAGGTATATGGTTGGTTAGTGCACTAATGTTGGTTGGTTACACGGTTTGTTGGTGAACTAATGTTGGTTGGTTATATGGTTAGTTGATGAACTAATGTTGGTTAGTTATATGGTTTCTTGGTGAACTAATGTTAGCTGATTACATGGTTGGTTGGTGAACTAATATTGGTTGGTGAATTCATTTTAGTTGGTTGGTGAACTAATTTTGTTTGGTTACTGAACTAATATTGGTTGGTTAGATGTTGGGTTGGTGAACTAATGTTGAGAGTTTACAAGATTGGTTGGTTACATGGTGGGTTGGTGACCTAATGTTGGTTGGTGAAGTAATGTTGGTTGGTAAACTCTGGAACTTAGTCCAATTAATTGACGCATGAGCCATTTTAAATGGGCCTACACCTGTGTGAAATGGGTTGCTGCAGGGACTTTTCTCCTGCTTCTGTCTGCCTGCCTGCCCGCCTTTCTTTCTTTCTGCCTTTTCTTTCTTTATGCCTTTTCTGTCTGTCTGTCTGTCTGTCGGTCGGTCTGCCTGTATTTCTGCCCTTCCTTTCTTCTCCTCCTCTTCTTCTCCCTTTCATCTCTCAATGGAACATGGCTCCTCAAATATCTCACGCCAAGCTCCTTGTAAACATTGTCACGATGAAGAACAGTTGGTAGGTACTTTTCTACAAGATGAGGTAGTCAATCTCACGCCAACCCTTCGTATTCGCCTGTTACGGCACGCTTAGAAGATTACAATGTGGCTTCCTTTACGTGGCCAAGTCACAAACAGACAGCAGAATTACGCAGAACAACAATTCTAAAATCTTGCAAGGAGAGAAATGCTTGATCAGAATCTGGATCGGAAACGCAAGACAATTTCTAGGAAACATGCATACAGAGTAACTGATAACATAGAATGAGCTAGGTATAAGATATAGGAATATGATAGCTGCTAAACAACATTGATAGCTGAATATAATAACACCGCAACGGGTCGATAGAAGAAACATTACAATTTTAATAGCATTGGCAGGAGAGCGAAACAGTAAATGTGCGTGTGAGTGAGTGAGTGAGTCAGAGAGAGAGAGAGAGAGAGAGAGAGAGAGAGAGAGAGAGAGAGAGAGGGAGGGAGAGAGAGAGAGGGAGGGAGAGAGAGAGCGAGCGCGCGGTTTATAGCAGGGAGTCTTAAACCTGTGGAATTCAGGCTGCCTGGCCAGTAAATCCTCGCGAACTGTGCAGGTTCATCCCCCCTCCCCTCCCCCCGCTTACCATGAATTCATACCCACTCGATCTCGTGCAACATTAAAATGTTTTGCGTATCCTTTTACAGGACTTAGCTGTCAACAGCAGCATCTTTCAGCTGTCTGTTGATCTCTTGGCAAGATTACGCTCAGTAGTTTGCCATTGCTTTCTGAGCGGCCGGCTCAGTATCCGCAAGTCACGAGCGGGGGTCGAACCACCTCAGTTCTCGCTCCGCTGCGAGACTCTGCGTGATAAACGGGATTACAGAGAGAAAGTGTTGTAACCCCACAGCCAGAGAGACCGGCCGTGCAACATTATCTTCATAAAATATTAACTAACATAAGGAGTGAAGAGTCGTGATCGCCGCCGTGTGCTCCAGGCCTGGTACCTACACAAGAGGTCACTGTATTTGAATGGGCCCGCTTTCTCACAGACATCTCGCTGTTGGTGGTTGGTAAAGTATGGGGTATATCATTTGAAGAGGTGATGTAAAGAAACTGGGCACCACAGAAGTTGGAGTGGGTTCGCCTGATGGCGAGGGACACAGGTAATAGGGAACGTTAATACACACGCAAAATTCAGTTTAGTGCTACTAGAAGAAGCATGTATGGACTAGGATTGAGTTAAAACAAAACAAAACTGGATTATTATGTGGATACAAATGCTAGACAAGAGAACCAACGAACGAACTTTATTTTCAAAGAATCAAAAATTGGGCACGCAGGCCTATCTTACATTCGACCCTTCCAACCACTCATCTTTCGCACACAAATGATCTATTGTCCTTAGAACGAGAGGCAAAGAAAGGCAGAAAGATGTAGACAGTGCACACGACTGGGAAGCATATAATAATATGATCAACAGCAACTTCATTAAAGTATTACTTAAGAGGAAGAAGCGAGGAGTCGTGATCTATTCCAGACTAGGCATCTAAACAAGTTAAAAAGTTAGTTGCATACCCTGTTGCATATCCTTTACAGGACTTTGCAGTCAACACCAGCATTTGTTTTTTCTGTTGTTATTTCTTGGCAAATTTACGTTCAGCAGTCAGTCATTATGCCGGCTTCGTGGCTTAGAGGTTATGACTTTTCTCCGTAATCTCGTATACTCTCGTGGGTTAACGTGATGACGGTAAGAATCAGCGGTGGTTCGAATCGCATCGATAACTTACGGGGTATGTGAGCCTGCCGCTCAGAAAGCAATGGCAAACTACTGAGCGTAATCTTGCCAAGAAATCAACATACAGCTGAAAGATGCTGGTGTTGACAGCAATGTCCTGTAAAGGATATGCAAAAAAAAAAAAAAAAAAAAAAAAAAGTCATTGCTTTCTGAACGACCGGCACACTTACCATTTCGTAAAAAAAAAAAATAAACGCAACGCGGTCTGCTGCCAAATCGCACGCAGCTGTGTTTCGAACGCGGGTATGCGGGATCAGGAAATGCAACCGAAAATCTTCGCCTCGGAGCTGGCAATATAAATAAGAGGGCACTGTAAATAAATAGGTCCACTTTCTCATGGACATCTAGCTGCTAGTGTTCAGCTTAGCCCAGCATTTACGAGAAGAAAACAGGCCTCGTTCAACATGCTTCTTCAGTGTTGATTATAATTGAGATGCATATGTGTGTGTGTGTGTGTGTGTGTGTGTGTGTGTGTGAGAGAGAGAGAGAGAGAGAGAGAGAGAGAGAGAGAGAGAGAGAGAGAGAGAGAGAGAGAGAGAGAGAGAGAGAGAGAGAGAGAGGTTTGATCTTTCTATTTTGTCTCTCTTTCGGGTTAGTCCTAAACTGGAATGGTTCGCTAGTAATTAGTACAGGTCTCCTTGTATTTTATACGCTGGTTTCCATACAATGGTATGAATGCTGGTCGTTCAGAAAACAATGGCAAAGTACTAAACGTAAACTTGCCAAGAAATCACAGAAAATTTAAAAAAAGTTAGTCGCGGTTCCAATTTCACGGCAACGGGTCGTCCCCATTATGCTCCGTTCATGTGCCAGTGAATATCACACGAAATGCTCCTCACTGTCCTATGTGAAAAGTGGAATAGACAGGAGTCTCGATAACCCAACAGCCCGCATAGGTACACTGTACATAATGCCGCCATCAGAATGCCAACACAAAAATCCTCCACGGAAAATACAGTTCATCGTCGATGGAAGCGGCAATCACAAACCAGCAGCCACACATTACTGCATTAAAAGTAGAGAGGGTCGACTTCATTGCCCCGGGATTTATCCCACATGGCTCGATTCCCTTCGGCAGGGCGGCCCGCTGAAAGCATCGCATAAAGCACGAACACCGTATCTCCAGCGACGACCCCCAGGAGTCTCCGAGAAAAATGCTCCCATGAACCGAAAAGACAATCCAGTCAATTCCAAGCGACAGGCCGACGGCCAACGTTCCGAACATGCAGTTCACGCTGCAACAACCGCAGACAGATGTAAAAACATTCCAAACAAACTTCACAGCTCACAGTGTCGCGCCACGCACTCAACTCAGTAGCAGGGCGAGGGAACCATGCTCTACCAGTCCAACATGAGGAGAATGCGACTGCAAACCGTAGCCAGAAGCATAAACACTCAAGAGGCTTAACGATTGAAGTACCTTTCCGCCATGTTGGGCACCCGAAGTTAAAAAAAAAAAATGCTCGGGTTGACTGCGACGACCTGTAAAGGATATGTAACTAACTTTTTAAAGGCGCATTGGGCATATGTTGCTAGAAACATATTTCTATAGACCACTCACTCGTGGGTGATACCGTCAGTGTTCCGCCGGGCACCTTTACTGCCCAAGACAATGCATGTTAACCTTTTAGGCTATGTCAGTCTGGCAGCCGAGGTCAAAGTTAAAAATTCGATTCCACCTCAAAGTGGATCGAACCCTTGACCAGTGGATCTGCAGGCGAACTAGTAATTAGCGGTAGAGAAACCAACTTTGGCATACAACGAGGTTCTATGTCTCTGCCCCACAACACGCCTTGGCCAAACGCATTTTGTCAGAAAATTGAAACCACGAAAAGTCTGTCAGCAACAGCTGTCTGCCGTTTACTTACAGGTAAACCCATTGATGAAAGACACTGGAACACCATGTGGGTGTGTGCCAGATAAGATAACGGAAGAGGGAAACCACGAGACCAAATTAAGCGGCCCATTAAACGTAGGTGCTTTACAAATTGATATCCTGTCTAAATATACAGCGAGATGGAACACGACCTGGAAAGTAACAGGGGTACGCGGAGCAATGCCATTGGCCGGTATTTTTAATCTTGCACAGTCAAAAGTACACTTTCTGTTTCTTCAGTTTTTGTTCTTTCAGCGAGGAACAGTCGTTGTTTAGAGGCGGGAGGTTCGAATCCAGGAGTGGCAGGTGCAGCACGCATACCTGTGTATGGAATTACAACGCACGGCAATACGGTCTGCTGCCAAATCGCCCGCAGCTGGGTTACGAACGTGGTATTCACATCATCATCATCAACATCACTATCTTCCACTTCTGCCGTCAAGCGTCGTGGGGATGAATAATTTGCACTCCAGAGCAGATGGGCGGCACTGGATAGTGTCATTCCGAGCGACTTTACAATGCCTTTGATGTCGTCAAACCATTTTCTTCTTGGACGTCCTATTGGTCTCCTCGCAGATGATCTTGGATGTAAGGCCAGTGATGGTAGTTGATGGTGTTGCATTATAACGACATGGCCAAACCACTTGATCTTCTGTCTTTCAATAAATATGGCACATGGTGTTGATCCCACTGTCTGTCTGATAACATTATTTCTTACTCGGTCTTGGATTGTCAAGTTGGCAGCTCTCCTCTGGCATCTCATCTCGCAGGTGTTGATTTTGCAAAAATGTGATTTGGATAAAGTCCAAGTTTGAGATTGGTAGTATAGGGTTGGTGTGAATATGCTGTTTATTATCTGTTGTTTTGCGGACATGGGTATATTTGGATGTTTCAGTAAGGGTGATAGTTGATATGTAAGTGCACTAGCTTTTTGACATCTGATTTCGATTTCTCTGAGAAACCTGGACCAATGCAGCAGTCTTTGCCCAGGATGTCTATGAAGGTTTCCACTCAGGCACTGAAACCGTTGCTGCAGCGATTGATCTTGAGGACGCATACAACAGAGTACCACTGGATTTTTTAATGTTTCAGCTTCTCGAACTAAACGTAAGTCCATTCCTCCTTAGTTGGATCGCTGCAGCCCTCTTCCAACGGAAAGTAGTTTTTAGATGTGGCAGTTGGACTTCTGAACCAACAACAATATATCCTGGCCTACCACAGGGATCACCATTATCTCCAGTACTATTCAACGCCTACACAGTGAGAATCACCAGTGAGCAGATCACTGGACCTGGCAGGACATTGTCATATGCCGATGATGTTTTAGTGTATCGTCAGGGTAAGGATAGAGAGGAGGTTGCTGTGGAACTACAAACCGAACTCAATCGCATAAGTACTTGGTGTGATGAAGCTGGGGCAATGGTCAACCCAACAAAAGCAACAGTGACTTGGTTCTCGTTGAATAATCATATTGTCAACACTCCAACACCAACTGTAATGCTGTGTTCAGAGACGGTGGAAAGAACGCAGGCAATGAATTACCTGGGGATACGGTTTGATCGAAGCCTTGCTTACAATGTGCACATAGACCAGGTGATAACAAAGGCCAAGCGGGGTTTGGCAGCGATGCGGGTGATGGCGGCAGCAAACTGTGAGCAGCGCCATCTATATCTTCTGTACGAGGGGCTGGTCATGTCTGTTTTGGAGTATGCAATGGCAATCCTGACTCTCAGCCATAAGCAGATAGAAAGGATGGAAAGGATACAGAATGAAGCTATGCGCATTATTCTTGGATGTACAAGAGAAACAGCATGCAGGGCGATGCGCTACTTTCTTGATTTTCCAACCATTGAAGAGAGAATACAAGGTTGCAGGGCACGCGCCTACCTCAGAATTAACGCAAACACACAACATCCACTGCATAGTGAAATTAGGAAGATGAAGGGCAGCAGGTTAAAAAGAGGACGGTCGTGGATGGGTCAAGCCGAAGACATTCTTCAACAGGTGTGTTCACTTGAGGACTTAGAACCTGGCGAGGAGTGGGTGCAAGTGCCAACAGACTTCTGCACATCCTTTTCAGTTTGCATCCAACTAGATAGAAAATGCAGACAAGAAATTCCCGCTGCTGTTGAGACAAGCGTTGATTTTCGAGAATTCGCTAGACGGTGACGCGGTCATCTACACAGATGAGTCGGTCGTCCGACATGTGAGAAGCTCATGGGCCTTTACAGCTCGGGCCGGAGGGAGAATTGTGAAGGAGGACTCTGGTGCTTTCACTGAAACCACAAGTAGCCTGACCATGGAAGTCATGGCAGTAAGTAAAGCAATAACATGGCTCGAGACACAGACATTCACTAGGGCTTGTTTCCTTAGCGACTCAATGAACATGATCAAGAGGATAGAGGAGGGGTCGATCCGAAGAGAATGGTTGCTGCCTCTGGAGCGGTCTCGACTGGCAAAGATTAGTTTCATCATCGTGCCAGGGCATGCGGGAGTACAAGGAAATGAGCGGGCTGACAAGCTCGCAGGTGAGGCTACTGTGGAGGAGAGGGGTTGGACGCGCCATGGACCAGGCCGACATTCTGAATGCTCTACGAGAAGTAAGACTTTTGCGAGAACCAAGTGATGACTGTGAATCTACAACAATGGCCAGACTGCGAGAGCAGCAAATTAAAAGAGGGGTGGCCAAACAAGAACACTACGCAGGAAGCCAAAGAAGATTGATAAACCAACACAGAACTGGCGTCCTTAGCCGCTACACGTTGCGGGATTTGCTGAGGAGGGGATCCGAGCACTTATGGACTGAATGGTTCGATGTGCAATGAGGATGATCTGTCGACTAACTAACTAACTTCTGTGATCATACTTCCAAGATATTTGAATTCTTTAACTTGTTTCAGAGTTGTGCTATGAATCTGTATACTTAGTGGACCAGGCGATCTGCTAACTTGCATTATTTCGGTTTAGGCTGTATTTATACGCATATTGTATCTGCTGCAGGTTGAACTCAGATTAGTAATATGATTTTCTAGTCTGCGCTCATCGCTGTGAAACAGGCACTGATCGTCTGCAAATAGAAGTTAATTTATTTCCTGTGGATAAGTTATTTCATCTAGAGTAAAGAGTTCTAAATGTTCTGAATCTGTTCTGTCAAGGCTTGCTTCTTTGGATATTCTGTCCATGTAGATATTAAATAACAATGGAGATAGCACCCATCCCCGTCTCACTCCTGTATTGACTGAACAACGCGGCATTCGGGATTATGAATTGCTTCCTTAAGCCTTTCGCCACAGAGCCAGTCAGTCAGACAGACAGACAGACATAATACATATAGGCAGCAAGATAGATACCGTTAGATAAACAGAGAGACATATATAGGTCAATAGAGAGACATATAGATAAATGGAGACACAGATAGATAAAGAGAGACAAATAGATAAAGAGAGACACAGATAGATAAACAGAGAGACATATAGATACACAGAGCCTCCCCCCTCCCCCCACGATGTGTCTCCACCTTGTCGCGGTGGGGGGGGGGGGAAGGGCTTGCGTGTTCCATTGATCCCATGCGTTGTATCGATGGATGAAAAACTACATATCAGACAGCTTATTGGATATGGGCCAGACTAAGCGAGACACAACCTGCTGCTCTGCAGGTAGACTGAGGATAGCAGTCAAAAGCGTAAATCAGGCGCACGTAGGCAGAAGTTCTTGGTCTGGACTCAAGCACTAAGGCTCTCAGCTGAGGGATAAGGCTGAACGCCTCTAAGTCATTAATCCTTGGACCTGAGAGCCGGGCCGATACAAACCTACCGAAAAATGGAGGTGAGATGCTGAGCACGCTACATGCTTAGTTTAGATACTTGTTTCGAAGGTTCTCAGCTGGGGGATATGAAGGATCCCCGGATGAGAGGGCCTGGCCGTTTTTCGCTCACTGATGCACAGAGGTAAGGTGCTGAGCCGGCAGCACATGTAGCCTACCTCGTGAGAGAGTACTATAGGTAGAAAAGCGCTCCAGTCGCAAGAAATGGTTACGGAAAATTTCTGTATCTATGCTCACATAGAGTGTAGTAAGGTGGAAAAACGTCTCAATAACACGATATAGAACGCTTGGCTAGCGAATCCATTGCGTGGTCCGAAGTCCGAAGCGAAAGCTTACCTAGTGGATGTCGTCCGCAGACTGTCCGTTCCTGGTTTGTGCTTGAGCGACCAGTGGCAAGCGAAATGCCAAATACATGGAAGTGAGGAATCAAAGCAGCCATGAGCAGGACGTGGCAATTCTTCAGGTGAGCCCAGACTCAAAGCAGTATGTGCCGGCTCTGCAATAATGGAAGCCTCCTTGGATAGCAGGGAACGCCCACGGTCTGCCCCTGCTTTCCCTAACCGTTCTATCTTGACCAGCTGAGATGTGGGCGACATCACAACAATAAGTCTAACGTGCCTCGAAACCCGAGAGCTATAGCTACGACCGGGATCGAACCTGTCGCCTCCAAATGACGTCAGCGCCTCGCTGCAGGAACAAGTGTACTTCGACGAACGACCAACTAGACACTCTTTCTTGCATGCATGCATATGTATGGTATGGTATGGTATGATATGTATGGCATGTATGGCATGCATGGTATGTATGGTATGTATGTTATGTTATGTCTGTGTGTGTATGTGTGCATGTGTATGTGTGTGTGTCTGTCTGTGTGTATCTGTCTGTGTGTGTGTATGCATGCATGCATGCATGCTATGTATGCACGCACACACATACACACACACACATACATACACACACACACACACACACACACATACATACATACAGGGGCAGACAGACAGTACTGCAAGGAACAACAAGATCCATGTGCAATCAGAAAGAACAGAATACACGAACTAGGATACGCTGACGACCCAGTGTTGCTATCTACAGCACAAATGGGAACAGCGAAGCTAATAAAGTCAGTGCAATGCAAAGCGAAACATGCAATTTATTTCTTAACACAATAAAAACAAAACTAATGAGAACAGATAAAACAAATAAGTCACCAGATATATTTATCTCTGGAGAGAAATTACGGGAAGTCAGCCGTTTAGAATATCTAGTTCATAAATAAGCACAGGTGTACTGTTTGACGCTCACAGAAGTAGAAGGTAGGAGTAGAGGCTGGAAGAGACACAATCACCACAGTCGTGGATCAGCAATGCGTTTGTATCTCGACAATGTGGTCAAAGCATCTAGATATTTATCTCACTGCCGTCCCGTTGTTCTTTTCCCCCCTCAATCTTGCCAGTTGTCATCACGTTCTTTAGTTTATTTCTTCTCAAAACGTGACCAAAAAAAAAAAAAAAACTACCCTGATTTGTCTACGTCTAGTTTCTTTAATCAGTTTACGGTTTTTATTTGTTTATTGAAGGACTTGCTCATTGTTTTTTTTTTTCCCTGTCTGTCCGTGGTATTCTTAGTATTTTCCTTAGAAACAACATTTCCCCTGCCAGGTAGAGAGGGGGTGGGGTGTGTGTATGTGTGTGTGCGCGCGTGTGCGTGTGTGTGTGTGTGTGTGGGGGGGGGGGGGGGTGTGCTAGCTACTTGTCAGCTCATTGTCCGTGTTTCACATCCATTCATAAGTACAGGTTCTGTTAGCGCTTCAACACTCTTTTCTTTTCTCTCGTTACATTTGACATCTTTTTATTGGTTAACATGTAGAGAACTTTGTGACATCAGGCAAGATGGAGGGAAAAAGAACAAGGGGAAGGCAGATACGTATATACCTGGATGGCTTGGCCACATGGCGTGGTCTAGACAAGAACACAGAGCTGATCCACCACTATGGTGGTCGTGTGTGATGGCGAAACATGACCGCCCACGCTTATCAGCATGATATATGATGATTATGATGATGATGATGATGATGATGATGATGATGATGATGATGATGTAAGATGCGTTAGGGCAAACGGCAGCGGCGATCTGTATCACAAACATGCCCGAGACGAAGTTGAAAGCTATTAATTATACTGGCTGTATTTTCTGAACTGACTAACCTCCCGATCCGCACCACGATCAATTAGCATGCAGGGTTAACTGGTAGGGATGTGCTCACGCTGACATTGTTTCAACAACGCTGGCATACCTCGAGATTTTCGTCTGCTTGCGCAGCTTCCTGTTCCGGTCTTTTCTTTCTTGTTGTTTTGCAGTTGCGTCATATTTGTGTTTCAAGGCTGCATGGCTGAATGCTTGCTCTTAAACTTTCGATGTCCTGATGGAATGGTAGCGGGTTCAACCCCTTCACTGGTTAGCTGGACCAAAATGTCGACTTCTCGTCCTTGATTTTGTCTCGATTATGTCATGTGACCAAATTATCCAGATATTTAATTCTCTGCCTTCCTCTTGTTGTTTGTCCCCATCAATCTTGCCAATTGTCACGAAGTTCTCCAATGTATTTCTGATCATAACGTGCCGAAAAGTCTTGACAGTGAATGTCTAATTTCTCTAACCAGTTTAAGGTTTTAATTTGTTTCTATCATGTCTTGCTGATGAGTTTTTCTATCTGTCCATGGTATTCTTTGCTTTCTTCAGAAACCACACTGCCATCAGATGTTTTATAGCGTGTCTGCTGATTGTCCACGTTTCACATGCATACAAAAGTACAGGTTCTGTGTAGCATCTTAGAAACATCTTATCCTGTTATCTCTGGCAGGTCTCATTGTCCATGTTTCACATCCATTAAAAAATACAGGTTTGTTTTACGGCATATTAGATACAACCTATCACAAACACAAGAAAGAGGCAGTCGTAGTTTTTGGCCACGTTACGAGAAGACAAATGGGACATGTCGTGACAATCGGAAAAAGGTTCCTGACAGTCTTGAATCATGGCACGGATGGGGGTCAACACACGAATTGATCCATGCTGTCGGAGATCGCAATTTGTGGAGAGACATGATCCCCCGCGACAGCCAGCAAAGCACTGGATGATGATGATGATTAGATACATTTACTACATCACGTTATATCTCGGAGGCCTCCGTGGCCAAATGGTTAAGCCAACTGCCTCTTGCTCCGAAGGTCCTGGGTTCCGAACCTGTAATTCAATTAATCTGTGTAAAATTTCTGGCAGACTCCTGGGGGTCGTCGCTGGAGCTATAGAATTCGTGCTCAGTGCGACGCTATCGGCAGGCCGCTCTGCGGAAGGATACCAAGCCATATATGTTAAAACTCAGTGCAATGAAGTAGACCCTCTCGTCTTTATAACTCATCTTAACCCGCATCCTCTTTTTTGATCGTCCAGTTGGTCTAATTTCCTTGGCCGTTAATTTCCATTCTTCTATTTGACTGCGGAGTGCTACACTGAAATATCACGTGACGATCTTACTGTTGTCCCGATCCACATTCTTGCTTCGCGGAGTAAATGTGATATGGTTGGTTGGCTGGTTGTCAATCCCACGCGAAAACTGATAAGTCTGATTTATTGACGTTCAGGTCGTCTATAGACAGACAGACATGGCGTTGGACGGACGGGCGAACGTACGGCCGCACAAACAGACATACTGATAGAGAAATATGCGGACAGACATGCAAACAGATACACCGACAGGAAGACAGCTCCCCACCCCCACCCCACAGAGAGAGAGAGAGAGAGAGAGAGAGAGAGAGAGAGAGAGAGAGAGAGAGAGAGCAGATAGATAGCTAGATTGACAGACGTACAAATAAAAAACAAAAAAGAACACACTCTGGCCACACAAATCGTCTGGAATGTGAACCCAGTCCCTGCTGCTAATGATGCCTTGAAGCGAGACTCCCCAAACTTCAGACACTTAGCTTCCAATTCTGTGCCAAAGAAAAAACATGTGGTCGCAATAAACAGAAGATGCCACAGGAAATCAAAGGTGATTGGACGGCGGGAAAGATCATCTCGCATTCTGGAACCTCTCTGCTTTATTTTGGAGATGTAATGGGGATAAGAGCGCTCGTTCTCAAACATCCGGTATGCTGATGCCGAGTTAGCGGGTTCAACCCCTACACCGGTCAGCTGAACTAAAATGTTGACTTCTCGCCCTTGACTTGCGGACGTAAATTACAAGTACCTCTGAAGTCGGGGTGGGTCCGCCTGATGGCGAGGGACATTGGTAATAGGGAAAGCTAATCTACAAGCACACATCAGTCCAGTGCACTAGAAGCAGTCGTGCGTACATGCCTACGCTTGAGTTGAAGTCGAGCGGAGGTGTGCTCACTCCGAGAGTAAAGCGAGGGATACGGGATATTGTGCTTATTGATTTCCCTTCTGGTCCAGTACAGACGCCTTCAGCACGTATTCAATGCGGTAGTTGGGCCATCCCTGGCTGGGGGAAGTTTTCCTCGTGAACCTCAGGGGTTCCAATCCTCAAAACGGTATTACATTTTTGTTGTATTTTCTGTCGGCGGCATACAGAAAACCCTATCTGCCCAGTCATCTGCCCAAAAACCTACATGCCCAGTTTGCGCTGACTGCATTAGCCAGGCAGTCTTTATTCCTCAGGCTAAGATGCCACTGTCCCACACCACAAAGTAATATAGGCAGTAAGGACAGTTCTTTTTATATCAACATAAAGATAAGCACAATAGAAAACGAGCATCAGATAAAAGGGAAATAAATCTCGATCAAAGGGAAAGCAATCTAAGCATCACCAAGTGATATTAAGAAAGGCGAGAAATATAAACGCACAGGATTGATATTGTTCTCTTTGAGATGGCTTTAGGGTGTAGTCAGTGCAGTAAGTGTTAGTCGGTAGAAAACACAATTACATGTCCTTTGCAGGAAGTTGCAATAAACCCAAACAAAGGGTTAATTTTCTAGGCAAGTTTACATTCGGCGGTTTGCCATTGATTTCTCCAACCAGCAGGTGCAAGAAACGATCGCTCTACGAATTAGCGCACCGGTAGTTCATGCGCACGCGCATTAAGCCTCGCGGGGAAAAAAAAAAACACTGAAGGTCCTTTGCAGGGCTTTGTGAGATCAATCCCAGGTTAGTTTTATACGCAATTTTACGTGAAGTAGTTTGCCATCGCTTTCTGAACGAGAAGTCAGCGTTGAAATCAAACTTAATGCCAGTGCAAGGATCGAACCTCCTACCCCGCCATCAGGGCGCCAGAAGTTTCCTCACGTCTCTATCCACAATCTTATTCACATTTACAGGCAGAGATATCCTGTTCTACCCGCCTGT
>OY992885.1:101758595-101946095 GCA_963921405.1 Cepaea hortensis | reverse complement strand
GCAGCTGTGTTTCGAACGCGGTATGAGGGATTACGAACTGCGTCCTTCGCCGCGTAGCCGGCTTTAGTGATCACCTGATTTTGACGTCAATATGGTAGAGATTTTATGGAATAAGATCCAGTGCAATGAAGTCATTCATCTTGTCTTTAGAGCACTTTAGAACTGCGCGGAAGAAATCGTTGATTCAGCGGGCAAGACGGCGTTTACCTGCAAAGCGTTGTGGAACGTAATGAGCACGGCAAGGCGCGTAGAGCGTCCTGGCCATCCACTGCACCTGTATTCATATCCAGTCGTCTTGACTTGTCTTGCCACTGGACTCAAATGGATTCAGGTGACGAATTGCGCAACTCTTCCTCACTTTAATCCAATTCATCGCGCAAGTCATTCTTCATCCATAGTGAATGCAAGAATCTCCATGGCCAGCGCGACCTTTGGCAGTCTGTACAAGAATGCATGGGACAGAAATGGAATAAGCCTGCAAACAAAGCTGAACGTCTACAAAGCAGTTGTATTATCGACACTGCTATATGTTTGTGAAACCTGGACTGTTTATCAGCGGCAAGCTAAGAAATTAACTCACTTCCACACAGTCTGCCTTAGGAAGCTATTGAAGATTAAATGGCAAGACAAGATCCCAAACACTGAAGTTCTAGTAAGAGCGTCCATGCCCAGTATCCACACTCTACTAATGAAGAATCACGACTCGCTGGGCTGGTCACTTGACTCGCATGCCAGATCACAGGCTCCCTAAATGAATTTTTTTACGGCGAATTGCGTTGTGGCAAACGCTCCCCGGCGGCCAGAGTAAACACTTTAAAGACATTTTGAAAATCTCACTGAAAGCTTTTGGAATTCATCTTTACACATGGGAGACTGCTGCCAAAAACCGAAATTCGTGGCGTACATCATTACGCAAGTGTGCAGTCACTTGTGAAGCAAACAGGACTGCAAGAGCTGTGAAGAAAAGGCTGGACGGAAAAACTACTGCAGAAGAACCACCTCCTGGAACGTCAAGCATTCTTTGCCCACATTGCCAACGAACATTTCGAGCCAAAATAGGTCTTATCAGCCATCTTAGAACTCACGGCTCCATACTTTTAACCCCACTGGATGAAATTAATGGTCATCATCATTCTTGATGGACAAACATCAACAACACACAGAACGCTTTTAAAACTCTGAGAGAGAGAGAGAGAGAGAGAGAGAGATAGAGAGAGAGAGAGAGAGAGAGAGAGAGAGACACACAGAAAGACAGAGACAGACAGAGACAGACAGACAGAGAGAGAGACAGACAGAGACAGAGAGAGACAGAGAGAGAGAGAGAGAGAGAGAGAGAGAGAGAGAGAGAGAGAGAGACTGAATACGAATACGGAAACAGAACAGTTTACGACTTATAGGCACCTTGCCGTGACAAAAGTTTGCCACACTGTGCTTCAAAAACGCTATAATAACTACAACCCATGACGGGGACCTGGGATGGAGTTACACCTCTCCAGAGCACAAAGCCCGGAATTTACAAGACCATGTGTTGCCCATGCAGCATGATCCCTCTCTCGGCCTGCCTAGTTTACTCCAGAAGAAAGGTATCACCAATACGTCTGAAACAAAATAAGTTGCAGAAGCTGTCGGATCAGCAAATCAGAGCTCTAACTATCCGGCTATCGGAGCTTCGATCCTAGACCAGCTGCCAACCAAAGCTTAGGGCCTGTTCGGCCCGGCCATGACATTTAGTCTTTAGGTTGCATTTCCTCGCACTAGGATAAGGCTTGTGCCCTCCCAATTGTGCTCCTTTGCCTGAAGCACGCTGGTCGCATAAAGCCCGCAAAATAATTTGGTCTGGCCCTGCCAGGCAACCGCGGGCGGGACTGGAAATTCAATAAACATAGGCTTTTTTCCCCATAGAAACAAAAATTTACATGAAGTGAATTAAAAAAGTAATTTTGAGAGATAAGCCAGGAACACCCATTACGTTCGGAACAACAGTTCTTTTCAAAGTTTACCATCGCAAAGAGTCAACTGCGCTCCAGACTAACCAAAGCAGACTTGGAAAAGCAATTGCATGTAGCAACATCATCAATACCAACTAATATCACTCGCCTCAACAAAGAGGAGCACTTCCAGTCATCACATTAGGGATGAGTTCATTAAATGTTTGACCAAATATAACAGGATAATTTTTAAGTTGATCATATTGTATAGCCAGAGAAGGAAAATATCCTGGAGTTATTGGAGTTCCAGCGCCAGTTGAAAATATCAAAACTGATCCTTGGCAGAAATATAGGCTCCCCACCTCATTGCTTGGTCTAGACTACTACTGTATTCCATTGTCGGAGTTTTACTATTCTTCTTCTTCTTCTTCTTCTTCTTCTTCTTCTTCTTCTTCTTCTTCTTCTTCTTCTTCTTCTTCTGATCTTCCTCCTTTTACATCAGTTAAGTGTTGGGGGGGGGGGGGGGAGATGTAAAGATCTGTTATGCCCTCTTTCTAACGCTCTTTGTCAATTTTTGACTGGTCAGTAGGACTTAAATGTTGGGGTTGATCGCAATGTCATGGAAAGGACGTGTGACTTTTCTGTTGTTGTTTTAGATCAACTGAGCACTTTAATGAGAAAGAACCTGTACAGCCCCAATGTATCCGCGCAAACCTACAGATTTTGCAATGTCCGGAGTCCAATGTCAGATGCCATTCTTGAAATGATAGAACTGATGACAAAAAGAGTTAGAGGAGCAAGAATGGTGAGGAAAACCACGATTCAGGCCCCAGGTGTAACAGCAATTAGGTGCAATTAAGATGACATACAGGTGGGCAGCCAGCTAACTGGATACGAATAAGGGGACATAACAAACGAATGTCTTAACCAATGTGATAAATACATAGATTATCTCCCATAGAGTGTATTTATAGAGGTTAAAATGGTTACATAGACATGCAAACAATATAAAATAACACAAACAGCATTACAGAACATAATTACGAAAAACATAGGGCGTTGCGTAGACTAGCCTTTATCAGCAAACAAATACATACACAAAACACAACATATAATCACAGAGAAGACCCTCCAGCGACTACATTAAGGCATAAGAACGGGATGAGAAGAATGGAATTGTGGGAAAATGAGAACAATGAAGAGAAAATGAAAATCTGAAAACAATTTTGCTACTTGTCGCAGAATGCCAGGCTGTGATCTTAACATGAATACTCTTATAAATAAGACAGTCGTGGGAGTCTGTAGTATCATGGGTACCGGGGTAGGGGATAGTAGCGGCTCAGTGAAGATCCCAGGTAAATGACCGTGATTCTAACATGAATACTCTTATAAATAAGACAGCTGTGGGAGTCTGTAGTATCATGGGTACCGGGGTAGGGGATAGTAGCGGCTCAGTGAAGATCCCAGGTAAATGACCGTGATTCTAACATGAATACTCTTATAAATAAGACAGCTGTGGGAGTCTGTAGTATCATGGGTACCGGGGTAGGGGATAGTAGCGGCTCAGTGAAGATCCCTGGTAAATGAGTAGAATTCGTACATGCAAACTGGGGAGGGAGGTACGACGGATAACCGACATGGAAGACTAACGGTTAGACACATAAAGTCACTGTTGTATGAGTTGATGCTGGTTTGCTTGCTTGCTTGTGTTCGCTGGCTGTGAACTCCAGCGTGAAGTCCTGTATGTCGGATGAAGGCATCCTGTTGTCCAACATCAGTGTGATGTCATACCGGACTTGAGGTTTGCTTGAGTATCCACAGTCCCATGTCTGGCTTATTGGTGTGCAGACTGGTGGTTCTCGCCGTGCAGGCAGATACTCTCCGACTTCGGAAGAATCAGCGATCCTACAACGTTAGCTAGGACCCGAGTCCGAGTCCATTTTGCGAAAATAAACAAAAAAAAAAAAAAAACTTTCCACCAAATGTCAGCCAGCCCCCGTGGCATCGGTTATAATAGTTGTGGTTCATGGTGCGGGAAAAGTTTGTCCAGTTCTTTGCGCCAGTGTTAGCTGGCTAATCGATTCTTAAAGTGTTTATGCCTGTGACGTCAGCTGGGAGATAAACCGGCAGGTGTTGTTTTGCGTCCGTCTCCTCTGGTGTATTCTTTTGTTAGTGTTGGCTCCTTGTGTGTTTCGCTTGGCTGGGTGCCGTCCTCAAAAGGACTTTTATTTGGTCTTAATGAAACCAGTCTGCTTCCTCCCCTACCTACCATTTACAAATTCAGAGTGAAACAGGATGAGGTACCACACCACAATCCCGCCATTAAGGTTTGAACTGGCCACTTCCTGGGAGTTGTCATTAGGTCTTTGTCAGCATGATCGCCTGCTGGCTCGATGGTCACTGTTCGAATCTCCATGGAAGCGGGTATTTTTGTAAACAATGTTTGGGTTCCCAGAGAGAACCAGGCTAAGATGAACACCGGGGAATTTTCTAGGAAGAAAAGGCGGCTACGTAAGTGTGACCACGTGATCCCTCGAGTGCAGACTGGTATACAGAACGTTTGGCTACAGCCATATAAGGGTACTGTACTCGCATATACTTCTTCAACTCTCCTTGGGAGCAAGTGGGCGCTGATCGTGTTGCATGGACGGACAATGTCAGTAATGGACTAAATACAAAGGAGAAAAATTATTGCAGGTAAGGCTACACACGCGTGAGACGTCAGATGGTGTGTTATGGTGGAAATGACAATGTGTTCACATGCGTTCATTGTGGAAGAACACTTACCGAGCGAATGGGTCTGATCAGTTACATTCGCTATCGCTGTAGGTTGTAGTTACTTTGCCTATTTTGAAGCACAATGTAACAAACTATTGTCTGTTAGACGGCCCAGTACCGGTAAATGTAACAAACTATCATCTGTTAGACCAGGTGCCAATAAATTAAACTTTCCTCTGTTAGACGGCCAGGTGCCAGTACAATGTAACAAATTATCGTCAGTTAGACGGCCAGGTGCCAATAAATGTAATAAACTATCGTCTGTTAGACGGCCAGGTGCCAGTAAATATAACAAACTATCGTCTGTTAGACGACCAGGTGCCAGTACAATGTAACAAATTATCGTCAGTTAGACGGCCAGGTGCCAATAAATGTAATAAACTATCGTCTGTTAGACGGCCAGGTGCCAGTAAATATAACAAACTATCGTCTGTTAGACGGCCAGGTGCCAGTACAATGTAACAAACTATCGTCTGTTAGACGGCCAGGTGCCAGTAAACGTAACAAACTATCGTCCGTTAGACGGCCAGGTGCCAGTACAATGTAAGAAACTATCGTCTGTTAGACGGCCAGGTGCCAGTAAACGTAACAAACTATCGTCCGTTAGACGGCCAGGTGCCAGTAAATATAACAAACTATCGTCCGTTAGACGGCCAGGTGCCAGTACAATGTAACAAACTATCGTCTGTTAGACGGCCAGGTGCCAGTAAACGTAACAAACTATCGTCTGTTAGACGGCCAGGTGCCAGTAAATGTAACAAAGAAGAAGAAGAAGAAGGAGGAGGAGGAGGAGGAGGAGGAGGAGGGACAAACATATTTACCAAAGTCATCTATGAAGATCTGGTTGTCCTCAATGTCAACATGCTTGGAGTCAAGGTCGTAAGTCGGGTTGAACACCGACGTGGTCTCTTTGATTGGAGGAACCGGAGGAGGCGAGGCCACAACAGACTGGTTGGCTTGGGCTGCAAAATAGACAACAACCCTAATGAACAACCCGGATTCTTTCATTGTTATTACTCTTGGTACATAACAGCTTCATGGTGATCTAACCTTGGTAGGTCATGGCCATCTATAGTAGGTAATCTTAAATAAATGCCGGCACAATAAATGCAACCACCCGGGTCACATATCTGACCTTGAACCGCAAGATTTGGCTAACAACACTTCTACACTTAACCACAAGTGTGGGTTAGGAAAACAGACACAACATCCATCAGCGGACACACGCACGCGCGCGCGCGCACACACACATATATATATATATATATAGATTGAGTCGGTGGCATGGAGGAATACCATGAGAAGAGTTGATCCAGAACACCAAAGACCGAGATCTGTGGAGAAACGTGAACGCCTACGCCAGCCGGCACGGCACTTGATGATGATGAGATAGATAGATAGATAGATAGAGAGAGAGAGAGAGAGAGAGAGAGAGAGAGAGAGAGAGAGAGAGAGAGAGAGAGAGAGAGAGAGAGAGAGAGAGAGAGAGAGAGAGCAACCCGAACGTCAATAAAATATGATTCAGTTTTAAAGAGGGATGTCGTCACACTAAAAACTAACCAACCCAGTAACCACCCAACCTACCAATCACACAACCAACTAGCCACCCACCCAACCACCCCACGAGACAATAATTCTTAAACTAATAACTGAACTAAATGCATTATTAATACAAGACGAGGTAGACAATTAAAGGTGGCGGTTCAAATCCGGAATATCTATAGTTTCAATTTTTAACCACTGATCCGCTGATACCTACTTCTGCCTCATTCTCTTACACGGCTGCCAATCAATCTATCAACTTAAGACAATGACAGAATGATGTGGAAGCCACATTCTCAAATAGGAAAGACGTGAAAGAAAAACACACACACACACTATATGTACTAGTAACAAACAGAATCGATTCAAACACTAGAAACCCCATGCAAACACTAAAAATACAACGCCAAACTGCCACTGGATATCGATTCTAGATATTACCTAGAAACTTCGACACCGTCTTACCACAATGTACTCTAATGTCTGCAGTTGCCAATTCTCTGATTGGTAAAATTCTCTTTAACTTCCCGCCAGTCCTTGTTTTCTGTTGGTGTCTACCTAGAAGTCGTGTCATTTGTCAAGTCTATTTTGTTTTAAAAGTCGTTAGTTAATAAAAAATAAAGTAACAGGCGTTGACTGTCATGAAAAATAGAAAAACGCAAATTAGGCACTACAAGGTAGACAAGAACAGATGAAGGCTTGGCAAATGGGAAAAATGGGCTCGCCTTCTCAACAGAATTAATGAAATAGCTATTGCTTGGTCTTAAAATAACTTTTGTAGTTGTAATTCTTGGCTGATCTTGTTAGTCTTTTCGGGCACTGGTTGTTGTAGTAGCCTCCACGGCACTGGTTGTTATAGTTTGTCTTCAGGGGATTGGTTGGTGTAGTTTGTCTTCAGGGGATTGGCTGGAGTAGTTTGCCTTTAGGGGATTGGCTGGAGTAGTTTGCCTTTAGGGGATTAGCTGGAGTAGTCTGCCTGCAAGGGATTGGTTGTTGTAGTTAACCATCGCGACATTGGTTGTTGTAGTTAGCCTATACAGCATTGGTTGTTGTAGTTAGACTTCACGACATTAGTTGTAGTTAGCCTATACAGCATTGGTTGTTGTAGTTAGACTTCACGACATTAGTTGTAGTTAGCCTATACAGCATTGGTTGTTGTAGTTAGACTTCACGACATTAGTTGTAGTTAGCCTATACAGCATTGGTTGTTGTTAGCTTTCACAGCATTGGTTGTTGTTAGCATTCACGGCATTGGTTGTTCTGGTTAGCCTTCGGTGGAGCGCAATTGAGAGGGTACAAGTCTTACTACCCTAAGCCTTGATCGTCAACTGGTCTAGGATCGAAAATCCGGCATGTCGTGAGAGCATTGCTTTGCTGATTCGCCACTTTCTGCAGCTTGGCAAGTCCTAGATGCACTGGTGTTTGTTATCTTTCCTCTGGAGTAAAGTAAGCAGGCCGAGAGAGGGATCATGCTGCACGGGCAACACATATTCTCTACATTTCAGGCCAGGCGTTGTGCTGTGGAGAGGTATAACGCCGTCTCTGGAGTTGTAGTTATTATGACCTTTTTGAAGCGCAATGTAAAAAACTATCATCTGTCAAGACGGCCAGGCGCCAGTAGGATTAGCCTACCAAACATTGGTTGATCTAGTTGACCTTCGGTGTGCTGGTTGTTCTGAGCACCTTCCTGGCATCGGTGTGTGGTTAGCCCCTTCTCGGCACTGGTGTCCTGGTTATCCTTCTAGGCACTAATTGTCCTGGCTACACTTCTAGGCATTGTTTTTCCTGATTACCCTTATGGGCACTGATTGTCCTGGTTACCCTTCTAGGCACAGGTTGTCCTAAGTTACTCTACTAGGCAGTGATTGTCCTGGTTATTCTTCTAGGCACCGGCTGTCCTGGTTACCCTTCTAGGCACTGATTGTCCTGGTTACCCTTCTAGGCACTGGTTGTCCTGGTTACCCTTCTAGGCACTGATTGTCCTGGTTGCCCTTCTAGGCACTGATTGTCCTGGTTACCCTTCTAGGCACTGGTTGTCCTGGTTGCCATTCTCAGTACTAGTTGTCCAGTTAGCCTTCCAGAATGGATTCTTCAGGAACTGTTTCGATATAAACTGATGTTACGTTCAAAATGTGCGCACCTCCACACACTCATTTATAACAGTAGCATGAAATGTTTCGCTAACAAGGGGATTCGGCGGGAACACGAGGGCTATCTATTCTATCAAAGGACACTTCCATTAACACACAGGGACCCATCATGACCGGGTTATGGACGCACTCAAAAAATCGTAACGTCCAATACAAAGATCTGTAGCTTCACTTCTGTACACCGGATATAGCGTTCATCGTGGTGACCTGTGCCACTAGCGATCAGTAGGAGATCTGTTGATTCGTTAGGACTATAATGACTTCCTCAAAAGTCTGACCGCCCCCTACCCCCAGGAATGATGACTTCCCAACAGGTCTGATGACTACCCAACAAGTCTGGTGACTTCCCTACAAGTATGTTGACAATCCCTCCCCAAAAGTCTGATGGCTTTCCCAAGAGATTGTAGTCTTCCCCACAAGGTTGCCTTATATGTAACAAAACAGCCTGAACGTTTTCCATGTCTCTTAATGACATCACTAACCCCTGTCAAGTGTACATGCCATGTGGTATGTCTTATTGCCCTTTACGGGCTTCCATATATTATGACCCCTCTATCCTAAACCATCTTAACAGTTCATCTAACTAGGTTTGAAGGTGACCAGCCACCTCAAGCCCACAAATAAACCAACACCAAACAAATCATGGGCTTGTTAACAAAAGATTGGCATGCGTGATTGTGGACCTATACTCTACCACGAGTCTCCAGGGTAATGAAAGAGGAGAGGAAGAGAAGGAAGAAGAATACGCTGATGAAGGCGAAGTAGAAAAGCAAGTAGAAGAAGGTGAAAGGGGGAGGAGGAGGAAGAAGAAGAAGAGGGGGAGGAAGAAGAAGAAGAAGAAGAAGAAGAGGAGGAAGAAGAAGAAGAGGAGGAGGCGGAAGAATAAAAAGAAGAGGATAAGGAGGAGAGGAGGAAGAAGAAGAGAAGGAGGAAGAAGAAGAGGAGGAGGAAGAAGAAGAGGAGGAGGAAGAAGAAGAGGAGGAGGAGGAGGAGGAGGAGGAGGAGGAGGAGGAGGCGGAAGAAGAAGAAGAAGAGGAGGAGGAGGAGGAGCAGCAGCAGCAGCAGCAGCAGCAGAAGAAGAAGAAGAAGAAGAAGAAGAAGAAGAAGAAGAAGAAGAAGAAGAAGAAGAAGAAGAAGAAGAAGAAGAAGAAGAAGGAAAAAGAAGAAGAAGAAGAAGAAGAACAACAACAACAACAAAGTCAAAAAGAACAAGAAGAATAAGAAAAATCTCAGTATTAAACTGTCACCTTACCTAGATACTCCTGTAGCTTGTCGTACTTAGGACCATGACGGAATCGAACCAGCTTCAGCCGCACCATCTGCCCGGTGTTCTTCAGCACCTCCACAGCTTGGTGGTTGGAGTACCCCTGCAAGGATTTGCCGTCAACCTACCAGAGGAAGAGAATCAAACAGGATGATAGCTGAAGCTGCCAATCACCAACTATCCGCGATACATCAAGTGATCAGTTTCCGAGCTGTGCACAGAGCGGTTTGTAGTCAAACACCATCAATACCGCAGGTGGTTAGTTGTTGTAAATCGTCTGGGAGACTGACTAGTAACTCTTAAATCCGATTCATTGCCGTTCCATGTGCGCAGTAAACAGAGCTTGCATGTATCACAGCCTTGTTGGTGTAGAGACACTCCCCCCCCCCCACCCGATACGATACCAAAGTACCATCATCAAAGGGGCTGTTTTGTCGAGATCTCCATCCCTTCTCCGAACACAGAAACCAGTGGACTGTGCAAGACAGACACTGGGACTTCACATGTGAGGAGAGGTATATAAGGGTATAACCAATTCATGATTCTTCCGCCTTCTTCTTCTTCTCCTGCGATCGTCCGGAATGTTGTTTGAGACGTAATTGCAGTTCATGATTCTGGATAGCACACATGAGCCTAGATTGCTGTTTCTACGGGAGAGTTTAGGGACTTCACTGTCAACTGAGTGCAAGATGCGGTTGTTGCACACAGTGAACAACTAGGGTTAGAACTGAATATTAAGAAGACAGATTATGGTCGTCACTGGTAAGAAGGAAATACCACAATGTGATATACGAGTAAATGGGCATATTCTTAAACAAGTGAATCGATACTGTTATCTCGGCACAGTCACAACATCTGATGGAAGATGCCTTGAAGAGATTAGAACAACAATCGCCAATGCGAAGGTAGTCTTTTGCAAGATGAAAAACATACTGACCAATAAAATGATATCAAGTGAAACGAGAAAAAGAGTGTTGAAGTGCTACATAGAACCTATACTTTTGTATGGATATGAAGCTTGGACAATGAGCAGTCAAGCTGAAAAACAGCTGGTGGCTGTGGAAATGTGGTTTCTGAAGAAAATGCTAAGAATACCATGAACAGACAGAAAAACCAACGAACAAGTCCTACAAGAAACAAATGAAGATCGTAAACTGATTAGAGTCATTGGACGTAGACAGTCACAATTTTGTGGACATGTTATGAGAAGAAATGAATGGGATAACTTGGTGACGACTGGCAAGATCGAAGGGAAGAGACCAAGGAGAAGACCGAGAAGTAAATACCTGGATGGCTGGCCCACGTGGCATGGTCGAGACAGGAACACGGAGCTGATCCGCGACTCTGGTGATCGAGGTGATTGAGTGAGATGGCAGAACATGACCGCTCACAATTATCGGCAGGGCACATGATGGATGGATGGACCTCAAGATTGCAGCAATAGATGGCTAATGTTTCCACGAAAGAGGTTAGGTACTTCACTGTCAGAATGCAAGATTGGAGCAATAGATTGTCAGAGTGCAAGATTGGAGCAATAGATTGTTAATGTTTACACGAGAGAGTTTAGGGACTTCGCTGTCAGCTGACTGCAAGATTGGAGCAATGGATTGCTAATGTTTCCACGAGAGAGTTTAGGGACTTCGCTGTCAGCTGACTGCAAGATTGGAGCAATGGATTGCTAATGTTTCCACGAGAGAAGGTAGGTACTTCACTGTCAGAGTGCAAGATTGGAGCAATAGATTGTTAATGTTTCCACGAGAGAAGGTAGGGACTTCACTGTCAGCTGACTGCAAGATTGGAGTAATAGATTGCTATGTTTCTATGAAAGAGTTTAGGGACTTCAATATCAAGTGACTGCAAGATTGGAGAAACAGATTGCTAATGTTTCCACGAGAGAGTTTAGGTACTTCACTGTCAGAATGCAAGATTGGAGCAACCGGTTATTAATGTTTCCACGACATCGGGATACCAGGCGAAAAGACGACCCAGGAAGAGTTGGCCAGATGGAGTACAAGCGATATTGAAGAAATAAGATATGACGTTAGTACAAGCAACAAGGCAATTAAAAACAGAAAATTACACCTAACTACTACTCTCTGCGACGCTTCACGGCAAAGTCAGTAGAACAAAAGAACAATCAGGCATTTCAAAACGCCGTCTAAAACTGACACATGTGAAAGTAAAACAAATATGTTGTTTATAGCTTGGCTTATGCTCCGTGGCGAATAGGTTACGGACGCAGTTCGTAATCCCAAATACTGCGTTCGAAACACAGCTGCGGGCGATTTGGCAGCAGACAGTCTTGCGTTGGTTTTTTATGAAATGGTATGGGTGCCGCTCGTTCAGATAGCAATGGCAAACCACTGAACGTAAACTTGCCCAGGAATCACGAACAGCCAACAAATGCTGGGGTTGCCCGCCCCTCCTGTAAAGGGTATGCAACTACCTTTAGTGACAAGTTAAAGAATAAGGCCGCCTGGCTAGTGCAGTCGCAGCGAACTGTGCAGGTTAGGATTTTGTTTCCCCTGACAGAAAACAATCCGTCATCTTAGTCACAAGCCTGAGGTCTATTAATTAAGATGCCGGAGGGCATCACACAATGCAGAAGATAAAGAGGGCGTCATAAGTAAGACACCACAAAATGTGGAGGAAACATGATCAAGCGACATCAAACCTAGTCTTTAGAATCAATGACTTGAAACAACCTATTCAAACATTTTACGCGTACGCATACGGAATCTGAATTTGAATAACACAGTACTGCGACCAACAAAAAAAAAATAAATAAATAAACATTGCAAAATACAATAAGAATGATCAATATGATAACAGCTAGCATTACCAAGGCAGTTTTTACACTTTCATCTCAAACAAGGCATTTGAGAAAACGGCGATACAAGACCAGAAATCTTTACCATAAATCAATCGCTTTCATAGCTAATGCATCATTCAAAACCAGACAAACACCGGAAAATGTAACAATATAATACATTTATATAATCAATATCAGACCTTTTATGTTCAAATACAAGTACACAACAGATTTATGTATTTTCTGGACACGAATTGTGCGAGTTTGGGCTACTTCTAAAAGCTTATAGTTGGCTAGCAAGCGCTAAACATTTCATTCTGTTACCGCCAGTCTCTGTATGGCTATATCTGCAATAGTTCTTTGCCGTTACGGTGAACTTAATGAAACTGCACACACACTAACAGAACCGTGTCGCGTTTTATATTCTAGCTCACGTTTACTGTACATATTCCCAGTATTTGTACTATTACTGCACTTCTCTACCGAAACTAGCCGAAAACTGTGGATTAAGGGTTAAGTGAACGCATTCACTTAATACCGACTCGAGGTTTCGAAATCAGCTGCAAGCAATTTGGGAGTAGATCGCTTTGCGTTGATTTGAATGGTATGAACGTCGGATGTTCAGAAAGCAATAGCAAACTACTGAACGTAACTTTACCTAGTAAATCACAAGCAGCTAATATATGAAGGAATGATTGCAAAGTCCTGTAATATACGTGGAACTAACTTTAAAAAAATTCTGAAACTATACGGATTGTCAGTAATTATACCATATTTTATATCAGTCAATGCAAGAGATTATACATATAGCCCGTGAATATATCATATTTTATACTATCATATCTGAGACTAGACGTATTATCATTAACTGATCGTGTTTCATACTATAGAATATTTAACACTATACTTATCGCTAGTAACTGCGCAAGTGGAACTATATCAATTTTCAATAACTCCATCATATGTTCTACCAATAATATACTTAAAACTTCAGGAAATGCAGTATTTCATGTAATATTATACACAACACAGAAACAACACCGTGCCTAGTTGATACAAGCAGCAGTTTTACACGAGCCGCGCGATTGCAAGCCTGAGACAACGGTCAACTTTTGTAACAATAACAGCAACCATTTACGGTTCTGGACCCGCATTCTTCATCTGTGGATCTCATGGATTTACCAAGTACCACATTCATTCTAATAATGTACAGTAAGTATTTAATACTGTGGGTGAGTTGGCGAATTTGACAGTAAACTGCGCTGATAAAGTCCTGAACACGGTCAGACGTAGGATCGACGCTTGGGCTTGTCGCTTGCGAAAGTGGGGGAAACAGTGCCTACCTATTCCTGCGTGCACTCAGGCCCACAAAACCCTATGGCATCACAGTTCAATAGCAGGACATTATCACACACTATATACCTTGGGGAAAATTATTATTATCATTTGTATTACAAGAAACAAATGAAAATCGTAAATTGATTACAGAAATTAGACGTAGACAGTCACAATATTTTGGACATGTTATGAGAAGAAAAATTTGGAGAACTTAGTGACAACTGGAAAGATTGAGGGGAAGAGAAGAAGTGGAAGACAGAGAAGTAAACACTTGGATGGTTTGACCACGTGGCATGGTCGAGACAAGAACACTGAGCTGATCCACGACTCTGGTGATCAAGTGAGATGGCGATACATGGCCGTTCACGCTTACCGGCATGGCACATGACGATGATGATGGTGGTGATGATGATGATGATGATGCTGATAAACGAGACTTCACTGTTTAACCAAATACACTATATTATGGCTGCTGTACTGATCTAGATGTTACTGTTTAATTGATGACACTTTATTATGACTACTGTATTAACTACACTTCAAGCAATGACACTATATTATGGCTATTTTACTAAACTAGACTTTATTGTTTGAAAAACGACACTATATTGTGACGACTGTACTAAACTAGACATTACTATTAACAAATAATATGGCTGTGACAACTGTGACCACAATCCACACATACAATGGCGTCTCTGTCTCTTGAAGTTTGGTAGCTGTGACTACAACACACTCAACCAATGGCTCTCTCTCTCTCTCTCTCTCTCTCTCTCTCTCTCTCTCTCTCTCTCTCTCTTTCTCTCTCTCTCTCTCTTTCTATCTCTCTCTCTCTCTTTCTCTCTCTCTCTGCCTCTCTCTCTCCATCTCTCTCTGCCTCTCTCCATCTCTCTCTGCCTCTCTCTCTCTCTCTCGATCTCTCTCTCTTGCAGATGTGGTAGCTGTGACTACAACGCAATACCCAATGATTCTCTCTCTCTCTCTCTCTTGCAGGTTCGGTAACTGTGACAACATCTCACACAACCAATGATTCTCCCTATTTCTCTCTCTTGCAGGTTCGGTAACTGTGACAACATCTCACACAACCAATGATTCTCTCTATCTCTCTTGCAGGTTCGGTAACTGTGACAACATCTCACACAACCAATGATTCTCTCTATCTCTCTTGCAGGTTCGGTAACTGTGACAACATCTCACACAACCAATGATTCTCTCTATCTCTGTTGCAGGTTCGGTAACTGTGACAACATCTCACACAACCAATGATTCTCCCTATTTCTCTCTCTTGCAGGTGTGGTAACTGTGACAACATCTCACACAACCAATGATTCTCTCTATCTCTCTTGCAGGTGTGGTAACTGTGACAACATCTACACAACCAATGATTCTCTCTATCTCTCTCTATCTGTCTCTCTCTCTCCCTCTCTCTCTTGCAGATGTGGTAGCTGTGACTACAACGCAATACCCAATGATTATCTCTATCTCTCTTGCAGGTTCGGTAACTGTGACAACATCTCACACAACCAATGATTCTCTCTATCTCTCTTGCAGGTTCGGTAACTGTGACAACATCTCACACAACCAATGATTCTCTCTATCTCTCTTGCAGGTTCGGTAACTGTGACAACATCTCACACAACCAATGATTCTCCCTATTTCTCTCTCTTGCAGGTTCGGTAACTGTGACAACATCTCACACAACCAATGATTCTCTCTATCTCTCTTGCAGGTTCGGTAACTGTGACAACATCTCACACAACCAATGATTCTCCCTATTTCTCTCTCTTGCAGGTTCGGTAACTGTGACTACATCTCACACAACCAATGATTCTCTCTATCTCCCTTGCAGGTGTGGTAGCTGTGGCTACATCTCACACAACCAATGATTCTCCCTATCTCTCTTGCAGGTTCGGTAACTGTGACTACATCTCACACAACCAATGATTCTCTCTATCTCTCTTGCAGGTTCGGTAGCTGTGACAACATCTCACACAACCAATGATTCTTTCTATCTCTCTTGCAGGTTCGGTAGCTGTGACAACATCTCACACAACCAATGATTCTCTCTATCTCTCTTGCAGGTTCGGTAACTGTGACAACATCTCACACAACCAATGATTCTCCCTCTCTCTTGCAGGTGTGGTAACAGTGACAACATCTCACACAACCAATGATTCTCTCTATCTCTCTTGCAGGTGTGGTAACTGTGACAACATCTCACACAACCAATGATTCTCTCTATCTCTCTCTATCTGTCTCTCTCTCTCCCTCACTCTCTTGCAGATGTGGTAGCTGTGACTACAACGCAATACCCAATGATTCTCTCTATCTCTCTTGCAGGTTCGGTAACTGTGACAACATCTCACACAAGCAATGATTCTCTCTATCTCTCTTGCAGGTTCGGTAACTGTGACAACATCTCACATAACCAATGATTCTCCCTATTTCTCTCTCTTGCAGGTTCGGCAACTGTGACAACATCTCACACAACCAATGATTCTCTCTATCTCTCTTGCAGGTTCGGTAACTGTGACAACATCTCACACAACCAATGATTCTCCCTATTTCTCTCTCTTGCAGGTTCGGTAACTGTGACAACATCTCACACAACCAATTATTCTCTCTATCTCTCTTGCAGGTTCGGTAACTGTGACAACATCTCACACAACCAATGATTCTCCCTATTTCTCTCTCTTGCAGGTTCGGTAACTGTGACTACATCTCACACAACCAATGATTCTCTCTATCTCCCTTGCAGGTGTGGTAGCTGTGGCTACATCTCACACAACCAATGATTCTCCCTATCTCTCTTGCAGGTTCGGTAACTGTGACTACATCTCACACAACCAATGATTCTCTCTATCTCTCTTGCAGGTTCGGTAGCTGTGACAACATCTCACACAACCAATGATTCTCTCTATCTCTCTTGCAGGTTCGGTAACTGTGACAACATCTCACACAACCAATGATTCTCCCTATTTCTCTCTCTTGCAGGTGTGGTAACTGTGACAACATCTCACACAACCAATGATTCTCTCTATCTCTCTTGCAGGTGTGGTAACTGTGACAACATCTCACACAACCAATGATTCTCTCTATCTCTCTCTATCTGTCTCTCTCTCTCCCTCTCTCTCTCTTGCAGATGTGGTAGCTGTGACTACAACGCAGTACCCAATGATTCTCTCTATCTCTCTTGCAGGTTCGGTAACTGTGACAACATCTCACACAACCAATGATTCTCTCTATCTCTCTTGCAGGTTCGGTAACTGTGACAACATCTCACACAACCAATGATTCTCCCTATTACTCTCTCTTGCAGGTTCGGTAACTGTGACAACATCTCACACAACCAATGATTCTCTCTATATCTCTTGCAGGTTCGGTAACTGTGACAACATCTCACACAACCAATGATTCTCCCTATTTCTCTCTCTTGCAGGTTCGGTAACTGTGACAACATCTCACACAACCAATGATTCTCTCTATCTCTCTTGCAGGTTCGGTAACTGTGACAACATCTCACACAACCAATGATTCTCCCTATTTCTCTCTCTTGCAGGTTCGGTAACGGTGACTACATCTCACACAACCAATGATTCTCTCTATCTCCCTTGCAGGTGTGGTAGCTGTGACTACATCTCACACAACCAATGATTCTCCCTATCTCTCTTGCAGGTTCGGTAACTGTGACTACATCTCACACAACCAATGATTCTCTCTATCTCTCTTGCAGGTTCGGTAACTGTGACAACATCTCACACAACCAATGATTCTCCCTATTTCTCTCTCTTGCAGGTTCGGTAACTGTGACAACCTCTCACACAACCAATGATTCTCTCTATCTCCCGTACAGGTGTGGTAACTGTGACTACATCTCACACAACCAATGATTCTCTCTATCTCTCTTGCAGGTTCGGTAACTGTGACAACATCTCACACAACCAATGATTCTCCCTATTTCTCTCTCTTGCAGGTTCGGTAACTGTGACAACATCTCACACAACCAATGATTCTCCCTATCTCTCTTGCAGGTTCGGTAACTGTGACAACATCTCACACAACCAATGATTCTCTCTATCTCTCTCTATCTGTCTCTCTCTCTCCCTCCCTCTCTTGCAGATGTGGTAGCTGTGACTACAACGCAATACCCAATGATTCTCTCTATCTCTCTTGCAGGTTCGGTAACTGTGACAACATCTCACACAACCAATGATTCTCTCTATCTCTCTTGCAGGTTCGGTAACTGTGACAACATCTCACACAACCAATGATTCTCCCTATTTCTCTCTCTTGCAGGTTCGGTAACTGTGACAACATCTCACACAACCAATGATTCTCTCTATCTCTCTTGCAGGTTCGGTAACTGTGACAACATCTCACACAACCAATGATTCTCCCTATTTCTCTCTCTTGCAGGTTCGGTAACTGTGACAACATCTCACACAACCAATGATTCTCCCTATCTCCCTTGCAGGTGTGGTAGCTGTGACTATATCTCACACAACCAATGATTCTCCCTATCTCTCTTGCAGGTTCGGTAACTGTGACTACATCTCACACAACCAATGATTCTCTCTATCTCCCTTGCAGGTGTGGTAACTGTGACTACATCTCACACAACCAATGATTCTCTCTATCTCTCTTGCAGGTGTGGTAACTGACTACATCTCACACAACCAATGATTCTCTCTATCTCTCTTGCAGGTGTGGTAACTGTGACTACATCTCACACAACCAATGATTCTGTCTATCTCTCTTGCAGGTTCGGTAACTGTGACTACATCTCACACAACCAACGCCGTGGTCGAAGAACTGGGGCAGCTGACAATCTTATACAAAAATCAGACCTACTGGCTGTCCAACATCACAGCTGACAACAGCGAAGCCAGATATAAATGCCTCAAAGCTGGGGGTTCATTAGCTCTCTTTAGCTCAAACAACGAATATGGAACGGTTCTTAACCATCTATATAAGAATGCCAGTGCAAGAGGTATGACAGTAAACGATGTGTGGATCGATATTATCTATACAGAAACAGACAAACAACCAGTGGATAATGTAGGATGGAAATACGAAAGTATTAACACAAGTTTCTGGAGTTTGGGCACTCCGATAAGTGGCTGTCTGATATCTTCGGATAGATGCTGTGTGCAAATACTGAACACAGTTCATGCGATTGGAAGTCTTGAAGACACAGACTGCTTTATGTCTTCCAGGTTTTTATGTGAACTGCCCAGGGCGTGTCTGAGAGCCAACATGCCATGTGAACAACGGTGTAAAGACAACGACCAGGGAGGGTATGAATGTCTGTGCCATAGTGGCTACAGTTTAGGAGACAATGGCTTCAGTTGTGAGGATGTAAATGAGTGCCTAGATTATCCATGTGGGCAGATCTGCAATAACACAGAAGGTTCTTACATGTGTGCTTGTCGCAGCGGTTTTAGACTGACTAGCAATGCGCGTGACTGTACGAGCACTTCTAAAGCATGCGACAAGCACGGGAATTCGTGCGAGCAGAAATGCCTGGAAACTAATGGAAGTTACTCCTGCGGCTGTGCCAGTGGCTATACTCTGGCTTCGGACAAGCACTCATGCGAGGATGTGGACGAATGCAAGGTGCTTCAGCTGTGCACGCAAATATGTGTCAATGTGGGAGGTAGTTTCTGGTGTGAGTGCTTCTCCGGGTATGTCCTAAACCATACAGACTGTGTGGATGTCAATGAGTGTGACGACCCTACCACCTGTGAACAGAGCTGTACAAATACGCCAGGCAATTACTCGTGCAGCTGCTATGAAGGATTCACTCTTGCAAAAGACAAGTCGTGTCAGGACTTGAATGAATGCCAGATGAACCAAACGATATGTAGCCAGATTTGTATTAACACCAATGGCAGTTTCCGGTGTTCATGTTCACCTGGATACAAACTGGACGCGGATTTACGGTCGTGCAGAAAGGAAGATTCCATTTGTTCCCTTCTCCAACCTTCGTGCCAGCAGACGTGTATAGTATCAACGGCTGTCTTCTCCTGTAGCTGCTACACCGGATACACACTGACTGCTGACAATATAACTTGTGCTGACGTCGATGAGTGTCTTACTGGTGTCGGGGCTTGCCAACAGACCTGTGTCAACGAACCTGGTAGTTTTAAATGCGACTGTATTGACGGATATCTTTTAGAAGCAGATTTAAGATCATGCTTTTCTGAGGACAACTCCAGCACGGGCCTGACATGTCAACACAGGAACATCAGCGGGAACGGGAACTACTCTTGTGCTTGCTATGAAGGCTACATGCTAAATGACGACGGATTTTCATGTTCCGATGAGGATGAATGTAGCACCCCAGACATCTGCCAGCAAACATGCATAAACACAAATGGTAGTTACACATGCGGTTGCGAAGAAGGCTATCAGCTGACCTCATCATGCGAGGATACAGATGAAAGCACTACCAGCACACTCTGCGACAACCAGTGCGTGAAGACATCAGGCAACGATACACTTATATGCCCAGATGGGTACACCCTCGGCAAAAACAACACATGCCTTGACGTCAACGAATGCTTGAACTCCAGCACAGTCTGCCAGCACGACTGCATCAACACCGAAGGGTCATTCGTCTGCAGTTGCCGGAATGGATACACACTAAACGATAACGAATCGTGTGTGGAGCTGATCATCTCCATAGAAAGCACTACACGCTGCCCGTGCTCAAGCTTCAACTGCCTAAGCCACAACTACCTCGACATCGGCAACTCAAGCGGTACAACCACACACGACCTGTTAGTGGACAGACGGAACACTTCTCTGTTCAGAAGAAAAACGCTCAGCGTCCCTGACCACCGACTAGCTTCTAAAACAATGGGCGTGTCTGCGATTGTCATTTTATCTGTTGTGTTTGGGCTCATCCTTGTCTCTGATATACCCCATTTGACATATCTTGTAGGTGGGACTCACGGCCTACCAAACAGTTCCAACAGTTACTAAGCTGGCAAGTACATGTATGTGAAAATAATATAATATTGGGAAACGCATGAAATTATCAAAGCAACAAAACAAATTATGGCGTTGATAGACAATCATGACAAGAAACAAGACGGCAGAGGATAGAAGAGGACATTCTAGACACCACGAGCATTGGAAGCTACAGGCATATAAGATCCGAACCCGCCCTCTCCAAATTACATCTTAGCCTGACAGTGAGAACAAGCCAAGCTCCAAGCTCGCTTAACTAAACATTCATACAGGAAACTAAACATCCCAGCTGTAACTTTGACTGTATTTTCATTGTTTCAGCTTACGCATTATTCATTTATTTACTTCACATGATACAACTCTGCAGTATGCAATTGACAAGATACAGCTAAATATGCCAGGCAATAAATCATGCAACCTTTTGTTTGTGTCTTCTGTGTTTACATTAACTAAGGGATCACGTTATTTTGAACTCATGCAGGAATTACTATCAGTCACGTGTTTATTCAAGCACGCTGTATGTTGTATATCTTTAGGGCTTTACTGATTTCATCGCGGTGTGCATGCTTTCAATTATCTGTTGTATTTTGTGTTGAATGTTGCGAAATCCTTGGACTTCTAGAATAACTAACGATTGTCTAAAAGAGGCTAATGGAACTAGAACATTATATACACATATAAGAAAGAGACAAACAGCTTGTGATGCTTGCTTGCTTGCTTGTGTTCATTGGCTTGAGCTCCAACGAAGTCCTGTATGTCGGATGAAGACATCCTGTTGTCCAACATCAGTGTGATGTCATACAGGACCTGAGGTTTGCGTGAGTATCCGTTGTCCCATGTCTGGCTTATTGGTGTGCAGACTGGTGGTTCCTCGCCGTACAGGCAGACACTCTCCGACTTCGGAGGAACAGCTTGTGATGAGATGAAAGGCGTTGCGGAACATCGTGACAACTGGAATGACCAAGGGGAAGAGACAGATCAAGAGAGGAAGAAGGAAGAGAGGAGAAGAAGGAAGGAAGGAAGGAAGGAAGAGAAGAAGAACAACAACAACTCGCACTGTCATGTCTTGTAGCCGAGATACAGTAGCCACTACCGCGCTTGCTTGCCAGCCCCGTGCTCATTTGTTCAATTCCTATCGAAGCCACGGTTTCCCTTAATTGATCTGCACTCCAGGTCGACGAGCCTACAATGGGTCACACGAAGTGTCCTGGGAGTAAAGAAGGCAGGTGTGATACTGACCATATCACTGCCCGGGTGCTGATTGATTTATAACATATGGACATAGCAACATATACCCGACAACTCAAGGGCGTGCATTAGGGTGCTCAACTTTAGTGGCATCTGTGCTTTGGGTTATGTATGAATGAGGATCTGCGAGAGAGAGAGAGAGAGAGAGAGAGAGAGAGAGAGAGAGAGAGAGAGAGAGAGAGAGAGAGAGAGCGGGGAGAGGAGGGACAGAGAGTGGGGGAGAGAAATACAGAGATAGGGGAGGGAAAGCGAAAGGGGGAGGGAAGAGAAAGGGGGGGGGGATAGAATGGGTAGGGAGAGAAAGGGTGGAAAGAGAGGGTGGGGGAATGAGAGGGGTGGAGAAAAAGAGAGTATTACGTATGAGTGAATGTGTGTCAGTGTGTTTCTGATTGTGGTGTGTGAGGGAGTGTGTGCTGGCGTGTTATTGAGTAAGTGTATAACTGTGTGTGTGTAACTTCTGTATGTATGTATGAATGTGTGTATATAGGTAAGTATGTCTGTGTTTATGCATGTCTCTCTCTCTCTCTCTCTCTCTCTCTCTCTCTCTCTCTCTCTCTCTCTCTGTCTGTGTGTGTGTGTGTTTTGTTGTTGTTGTTGTTGTTGTTGTTGTTGAATGTCTGCTTCTCTAACAACAAACAACAAACAAAAAAAAAGCTGAGTGGTTTGAAGGGACGAATATAAGACGGACTTTGGTGCTCAATTTGTGACCCGTTGAAGAATACCACGGGAGGAAAAAAACAACAACACACACATACACACACCACAGACAAAAACAATGAGCACATCATGCAAAAAATAAACAACCGTAAATGGATTCTAGAAAGTAGACGTAGAGAGTCAAGATGTGTTGGACACAGTATGAGGCGAAATAAGTTGGAAAACTTAGTGACAAGATTGAAAGGAAAAGGACAAGGAAGGAGCGGGGAGGGGGGGGGGGATAGATAGGTAAATATCTGGATGGCTTGGCAACAAGACATAATCAAGATCAGAACATAGAGACGACGCAAAGTTCTGGTGATACTGGAAGATGGGGAAACATAGATAGAAGATGGGGAACCATAGATGGAAGATGGGGAACCATAGATGGAAGATGGGGAACCATGACGCCCACGCTTGCTTGTTGACATGACACATGATAATGATGATAAACCAACTCGTCAAATTCAACAGATCCAGGGCCAACAAAAGGTAGGTTTGTACCACACATTCTACACAATCGAATCAACAAGTATTATAATATAATTTCCCGTTCACTGAGCATTACAATTACGGAAGATATCACGAAACGAATGAAATAAGACAATAACCCTAGGATGGCGATTTATCGTCCTTCTGTCCAAGTGGGAAGTCGCATGTGCGGATATATTATCCGTTGGCATTAGATACAACATACTCATATATATATATATATATATATATATATATATATATATATATATATATATATATATATATATATATATATATATATATAGTGGTTCGAATTGCAAAAGTGACATATGAGAGTATGGAGCCGGTCGCTCAGAAAGTCGTGGCGTGCTGATGAGCGTAATCTAGCCTAGGAATCAACATACAGCTGAAAGATGCTGGTGTTGACCGCAATATCCTGAAACAGGATGGAAACGCGGAAAAAAAAAAAAAAATATATATATATATATATATATATATATATATATATATATATATATATATATATATATATATATATATATATATAAACATTATGTTCTTGTTGTCCCGTTGGATGGAAACGCGGTGAGTGTATCTGTGTGTTGTCTATTCACCCGTCGTGCTTCCTAGTCTTAGTTTATGTTTATTTTTCGAAAGTTCAACCACCGGGTTAACAAGCTTTAATACACGTTAATTATGATATGCTTTCCTGACATCCCCAGTGTGATTTATTGACTTTGGCATCTCCTGTGACAAGTCAACTACACAAAAGCAGGTCCGCACACTGAACATTCTCCCGACCGCGGCTTATCTGATGAGTCTGCTTTCTAACCCACATTCACAAACTGCTTCACTAAAAATCCAACAATGACAGCCACTTAGTACAAATCCATGCCGTCTCTTGTGTCACACAAACAAACAACAGTGCAGATACAAAGATTGCTATGAAGCCAAATACAGGAATAACAATGGCTAAGAAAGAAGGATATAAAAATCCCTAAAACTTCAAATATTTGTCTACAGCAAAACTAGGCTTTGCTTCTCCATTAGGAAGTGTACGTGGTGCATAAAGACGTATATTTGATAAACGCTCAAGGACGTTTTCAGGAATGACTACGTTCGTTTCCAGTCTGTTTCTACCATGTATCAGTGGCGTAGCAAAGAAAAAGGAAGAGAGGGGACAATCGCTGCCCTTGTGCCATATTTGTCGACTTCTTTGTTCCTCTTTCAACAAAATGCATTACGCATAATTATGCACCCCAACATTCTGTATACGCGACTGGCATGCATGTGTGTAAGGTATGCTTCATCTAGAATATTCCACCTAAGGTCAGGGGCTCCATCTACCCGAGGGTAGATTTTCTGTCCTAACAATGTTGCCAGGGTGGCGACTTCATTACCTACTTTCAGGGACTTCCAACTGCCGTAGGAATTTCAAAGTGCACAACGTGCACACTTGACCACCTGTTTTTCGCCCTTATCAGAAAAGGCTAGGTATCATATCTCAATACCCATGAGATCAGAGAGACGAGTGATGTAATAAGATTCATGTGGTTGCAGGAATAAAACCTAGCCCTATGCTTAGATCACCGGCGATGTGGTGAAGGGGTAACGGATGCAATTCGTAATCCCGCATACCGCGTGCGAAACACAGCTGCGAGCGATTTGACAGCAGACCGCTTGCGTTGGTTTTCATATAATGGTACTGGTCGTGAAGAAAGCAATGGTAAACTAATGAAAGTAAACATGTCAAGAAATCGCAAACAGCCAAAAAAAAATGGGTTAACTGCAACGTCCTGTGAGGGATATGCAACTGTTATTCATAAATCGAACCCAGTATCTTCTGAACCTCCCACAGACAATATAACCTCTCAGCCAAGGATGCCCTGTACCCTGTGTTTGAACAGTGGCGCCTGTTTCACGTGAAGTCTGGACGTTCACATTTAAATGCTCGCTCCCCCCTAACTTTAAAACCTGGCTACGCCTCTGCCAGTCAACAGAAGTTCAGCACTTGTCCGTAAATCGAGGCAGTCATTCATCGCCAGATTCTGACAATGACAGGAAAGTATAAGAAGCTGCACAATCTTTATCATGGTGTATTCTCTGTTTAAATGTGACGACAAAAACTGACAAAGTTAATCATGACAAACCGGATGATATGTGCTGTATTGGTCATAATATGTGAGTTTGGTTCATGTCGTGATAAACACTATGCAGACAGTTGCTAGACATAAGGAGCATATTTTCAATGGCGTTTGCTTTCTTTAACTGTAGACACCGAAAAACGTATGAACAGACAGGGATATAGACAAGCACTCACATTAATAGCCAAACATAGTAGTAGATAGAAAGACACAGAGACAGGCAGAAATACCAACAGGAGGAGTGATTAGACAGAAGGACAACAAACAGATCAGTCCATCGATTGGCTGGCAGACAGGCAGTAGGTAGGCAGGCGGGCTGGCAGACAAGGCAATAGACGGACAAACAAACAGACAGATGATAGACAGATAAATATATAGAGGCAGAGACAGACAGACAGCCAGACTGACAGATAGATACAGAGACTGACACAGGTAGACAGACAGAGAGATACAGAGAGATAGACAGACAGATATCAATAGACAGATCCTCCGAAGTCGGTAGTGTCTGCCTGCACGGCGAGGAACCACTATTCTGCACACCAATAAGTTAGACATTGGACAACGGATACTCAAGCAAAACTCAGGTCCTATATGACATCACATTGATGTTGGACAACAGGATGTCTTCATCCGACATACAGGACTTCATGCTGGAGTTCACAGCCAGCGAAAACAAGCAAGCATCAACAGACAGACAGACAGACAGACAGACAGACAGACAGACAGACAGACAGACAGACAGACAGATAGATAGATAGATAGATAGATAGATAGATAGATAGATAGATAGATAGATAGATAGATAGATAGATAGATAGATAAATAGATAGATAGATAGATTAGATAGATAGATAAAAGTATTCTGTATACTACAACAGTTTGTCGACTCTGGCACTATTTACCGTATATATGTTCTGAAATGAATGTATTTCTTAAAACATCTGTTTGTGTAAAAGGTTGTGTAGCTTCACACATACTGTAAGTATTCCATTACTTCAGTCTCTCGAACAATAGTCGGTTCAATTGTATTGTATATTGTTCCAACATACATTTTAGAGGAAACAGTCAAGTAAGCTTCTTCTTCTCCTTCCTACCGTGCCTCCTTTTTCTTCTTCCTCCTCCACCCCCTCCCCCAATTTCACTAGCGCGTACATTACACGCCACTTAACATAACCCTAGTATACTAAACATTCTTCAATCGTGTTCTACGTTAAATTTCAATAAACCTTATTGTCAGAACTACGGTAATAATTAGCATTATTTACTCCTAGATAATAGTATTTGAATGTTGCTCCTTTCCCCGCGTTTATTAAGTACATATTATTGTTATTCCTGTTTAAGAGATGTGTAAATGAACAAAATCATTATACGAGACAAGACAGAAGCGGAATGTTAGAAGTGCATCACGCCCAATTCTGAACCATCTGAAAAAGACAGTTCTATTGTTTGTATTATCTACACCAGTGCTTCTCAAACTTTTCACTTTCGCGGACCGACATAAAATTTTAGGGACATAACTTCTAATAGCATTGCTATATATGTAAAATTGTTGCATATTTCTCAAATAGGTGGACCCTTCGCTACAGTTATCTACAGGCATAAGCGTTATACTCCTCCACCTAAATCTTACTCCTCCTCCTCCTCTCTCCTCCTCCCTCTCCCTGCTCCTCCATCACCCTTCTCCCTCCTCCTCCTCCCTCTCCCTGCTCCTCCCTCCTCCTCCTCTCCTCTCTCCCCCTCCTTCTTCCTTCCTTCCCTCCCTCCTCCTCTTCCTCCCCCTCCTCCTCCTCCTCTTGCTCCTCCCTCCTCCACCTCCCTCTTCCTCCCTCCTCCACCTCCATCTTCCTCCTCCTTCTCCTTTTTCTTCTTCTGCTGCTGCTGCTGCTGCCGCTCCATTTACCCAAGTTAATTGTTGGGGGAAGATGTAAAGATCTTTCAAGTGCTCTTTCTAATGATTTTTGAAAGTTTGTCTTCGTTTATCTAAGGTTGTTCTAACTGCAACCAATAAATTATTAGACAGACAGACAGACAGACAGACAGTCGGGAATGGGAGCTTCACCTCCATACTCTCTCCTCCTCCTCCCTCTCATCCTCTTCCCCCTCATCCTCCTCCTCATCCTCCCCCTCCTGCTCCTGCTCCTCCTCCATCCTATTCCTCCCCTGCTCCCTATTTAGTTATTGGGATGAAGATTGTTCTCTTCCAATCTGTTCGCCATATTTCCGGGAACGGGAACTGGAGCTTATATGAATTAAATGAGACGCTCCCTGCAAGGGGCTGGGCGAAGCCGGGCCAGGCTTCTTATATGGGAACGGGAACCGGAGCAGGGGCCGAATATGAATTAAATGAGACGCTCCCCAGATTGTTGATTCTTAAGCTAGATTACGCTCATCAGCACGCCACGACTTTCTGAGGGACCGGCTCCATACTTTCATAAGTCACTGGCGCGACTCGAACCGCTTCCAATTCTCCTGCGCTCACGTCAACCACGAGAATATTCGGGGTTACGGAGAAAGCTGCTAACCCCTCGACCAGGGAGACCGGCAAATTACAGTATGTTGTAATAAAGATGATTTAATGATCAGCTGCTAACAGTAACTATTTAATGCGAGGGGTGGGCCTGTTTATTATTTACAAGCTTATCAAATCGTGACTCCAGCGGACCGGCAAAGAAGGGCTCAGGGACCTGCACCGGTCAGTGGACTACCACTTTGGGAAGCACTGATCTACACTTCTATGGCCTCAATACGATGTTCAAATAGCGCGCTCATTTGATCGTCCTGTGGCATACCATACTGTGGAGCATTTATAACAATAGGCAATTTTCAGTAAACATCTATGTTATATTTTGATTATACCTGCTTTGTTGCCATGAAATGCACTTTTGACCACTCATATATTCTTTCTTTATATTTACATATCATTTTCTTTTGGCATCGTCAGTTCATTCAAGTTAAGGGAAAGGTGTAACCCCAACAAAAAGATCTCTCTCTCTCTCTCTCTCTCTCTCTCTCTCTCTCTCTCTCGCACTCACTCACCCTGCCTCTCACTCTCTTACCTTAGGTTAAAAAAAGGTTCCAGCAAAACGGCCTCTCTCTCTCTCTCTCTCTCTCTCTCTCTCTCTCTCTCTCTCTCTCTCTCTCTCTCTCTCTCTCTCTCTCAAAACGGTCTCTCTCTCTCTCTCTCTCTCTCTCATTCACCTTCCCTCTCACTCTCTAACTTAGGTTAAAAAAAGGTTCCAGCAAAACGGCCTCTCTCTCTCTCTCTCTCTCTCTCTCTCTCTCTCTCTCTCTCATTCACCCTCCCTCTCACTCTCTAACTTAGGTTAAATAAAGGTTCCAGCAAAACGGCCTCTCTCTCTCTCTCTCTCTCTCTCTCATTCACCCTCCCTCTCACTCTCTAACTTAGGTTAAAAAAGTGAACCTCAGCAAAACGGCCTCTCTCTCTCTCTCTCTCTCTCTCTCTCTCTCATTCACCTTCCCTCTCACTCTCTAACTTAGGTTAAAAAAAGGTTCCAGCAAAACTGCCTCTCTCTCTCTCTCTCTCTCTCTCTCTCATTCACCCTCCCTCTCACTCTCTAACTTAGGTTAAAAAAGTGTAACCTCAGCAAAACGGCCTCTCTCTCTCTCTCTCTCTCTCTCTCTCTCATTCACCCTCCCTCTCACTCTCTAACTTAGGTTAAAAAAAGGTTCCAGCAAAACGGCCTCTCTCTCTCTCTCTCTCTCTCTCTCTCTCTCTCTCATTCACCATCCCTCTCACTCTCTAACTTAGGTTACAAAAGGTTCCAGCAAAACAGCCTCTCTCTCTCTCTCTCTCTCTCATTCACCCTCCCTCTCTCAACTTAGGTTTAAAAAAGTGTATACCCAGCAATAATGTCTCTCTCCCCCTCTCTCGCTCATTCACCCTCCCACTTACTCTCTTAACTTAGGTTAAAAAAGTGTAACCTCAGCAAAACGGTCTCTCTCTCTCTCTCTCTCTCTCTCTCTCTCTCTCTCTCATTCACCCTCCCGCTCACTCTCTTAATTTAGGTTAAACAAGTGTAACCCAGATTAACGCTCTCTCTCTCTCTCTCTCTCTCTCTCTCTCTCTCACACACTCTCTTAACTTAGGTTAAAAACGTGTAACCCTAGCAAAACGGTCTCTCACTCTCTCCTCTCGACCCGTCCTCCCCCTCTCATGCTCACGTACTGCAGTAACGCTGGTGTTAAGCTAGCCGCCTTACAGGCTTAAGTTGTTGTCTTTTTCCAGAATTCATTCATTGGCTTTAGTTTGACGTAGGATTATTTAATATAAATGTACGATGCCCGAAGTAATATTTATGCTTGCTGAGCTGTTGTTTTTGTGAGTTCTCTATGATTTTTAACACTATACCCCGATGCATTGGCGTCCATGGCATCTGACTAATGAAAACGGCTTTCATCTATTGGAGACTTTTCTCCTCGCCCGGTGCCCAGCAGTGTCTTAATGGGGACTATCGTACAGTGATCTCCTGTCCCGTCTTCAGGCTCGGGCACTAGAGGGGTGTGCAACATCGATACAGAAACTTCACATCAGCGGAGAGGCATTTTAGAATGTCACCAAATCGTGATTCATCACAACACACACGGTTTACTCTTTCTGACCATATTTAAGGATTCCCATGCCAACAGGCTATAACTGAACGCCTTGAAGGATACATTGCTTTTACAAATCACTGGTTTTAAACGTCGTATATATTTCAATGTGGGGGTTTCAGGCTGGCGATAGATCTGGATAATAGTGTCGCTGGTGTGGAGGGGGGGGGGGGGGCGGGGGGGGCCGGGTAGTAACTGATTGACATTCCACAAAATCTGAACATTGAAGAAAACCGACTCATAAGCATAATCATATTTCGGAAACTAAAATAATTTGGCCGTGTTAAATGTCACAGCGGATTGAAAGAACGGCGAGGGAAGGCATTGTTGCTGATAGAAGAGGCAGGGATCTAACAGTACGGAGATGGACACCTTACATTGCAGACAGCTTGTCCATGAGGGTGAACGAGGCGAGAGACATGGCCAGAGATCGAGAGGCTTTTCCATGCTACGTGATGAGAGCGACGTTCTGTGAAAAATTTGTTACGTGATGATGCTGATGATGATGATGATGATGATGATCTGGTTGGAATTACGTGGAAGTAAACTTGTTCTTTATCGGGGTTCTTTCGTTATCAGGAGGTAGCAGGTTTGAATGCCGGTTGTATTACTTTGAATGCCGGTTGTATTACTTTGAATGCCGGTTGTATATAGCTGTGAAAATGTCTAAAGTGTCCTATAGCGATTATTAGAGGTTTATAGGCATGATTTTAGAACACATTTTAAAATACGGCTGCGAATCCTGGACAATTAGTAAACAGCCGAAAAAAAAAATCCATGGAAGCCGTGGAATGTTTGTTTTAATAGAAGAATGCTGACAATTAATTGGACAGCTAAACTGAGCAATCTGGACATTTTGAGGGAAGCTGAGTCTCATCAAAAACATCAACAATAAGCAGTCATATATGTTGGCCACATTATGAGAAGACAAAAACTAGACATATGTTGTGATCACTGGACAGATTTGTGGAAAGAGAGATAGAGGAAGACAGCAGGAGAAGATTCTTGACAGTCTTGTGTCATGGCACCGAAGGGAGTCAACACACGACCTGATCCATGTCGTCGGAGGTCGCAATTTGTGGGGAGGTATGATCGCCCACGCCATCCGACAACGTACTGGATGATGATGATGATGATGATGATGATGATGATGATGATGATAACGATTAGGGGTTGCGCTGATGACGGCATAAGCTCGATGGGACAAGGGGTCGAAGCCTGGCATCGGTCATTCGCTACGTGAGGGACAGAATTACCACCAAAATCCTGTTTGCACCCAGGCCTACGAAATGTCAGGGTCCAATACACTTCACACAACCATCGCAGGTTTCTGTTAAGGCACTTTTTTTTTTAAAGTTGTAATTGTAAAGTGTCTTCTTGGCTTCTAACTTTAACTTCTATAGGTGCTCATCAATAGCTGTGGATTTATTGACCATGTTTGTTCCAGTAAGATTTATTTTTCATGTTTGTTCTCAAAAATTAACTTCCCATCTTGTTTTTAAGAAAGAGTTACTTCCCGTGTATGTTCTTTAATAATTTATTTTCCATGTCTGATCTAGTAAGATTTATTGTCCATTTGCTTAAGAAAGATAGATGTACATTCCATATTTGTTCTCAGAGATTAACTCCTCTTGTTTTTAAAACTTCACATGGTTGTTCTAGCAAGATTTTCTTCCCATGTTCATTCTAATATAATTTATTTCCCATGTTTGCTCTCAAAGATTAACTTCCCATTTTGTTTCTTTTTTAAAGAAAGAGTTACTTCCCATGTTTTTTTCCAAAGATTCTTGAAAATCTGGTATACAGGAACGACACCGTAGCGCTCCAGGAGACAAGACTGGGTGATCAGTTACTCCATATTGCCGGCTTCAAATGTTTCTACAACAGGCGACATCTGGGAATGGCGATTCTCATCCGCGACAGTATGGTGGCTTCAGAGCTAGACATGTCCAGTTGGGACAATGACGACATACAAATACAGGCGGTTAGAGTTCAATCCGGTCTACCATTCGTGTTGGTTAATGTTTATGTCCGTAACGCGAGTGTGGATTCCCAGAAGTGGCAGTGCTTAAGTGACATAGTAGTTCACGAGAGAAATGTTATTTTCTGTAGCAATTTCAACGCTAAAGGCAGATCATGGGGAAACATCCCCCCCCCCCCCATATGCAGGGGGAGGAGCTCGAGACTGCACTTGAAACCATTGACCTGGTTTGTATCAATAGTGGCTGTGTCACCAGGACAGCAAGCCGTCCAGGTGATGAGGACAGTGCTATTGATCTGGCGCTGGTGTCGCCTTCACTCACTACAGTGAATAGATGGGGTGTCCTATGGTACCACGGCAGCGACCACCACCCTTGCAGCATATTGGTGGAGAAAGGCAGAACCAGACAGCACAAGTCAACGGTCAAGACTTTCCAATATGACAATACTGGGCAAGATGTGGTGAGTAAAATAAGGCGCGACACGCATAGAAAGCTTTAGGGCAGGGGGGGGGGGGGAACAACAACACTCGGAGCAAGCTAGGTGGAATGTTGAGGTGGTGAAGGCCTGGGTGGATAAGCATAGTGATGTAAGGAAATGGCAAAACGCCAAGAAGACCAGGGTTGCCCATCCTAGTCCCTGCATGCACTTAGAAAGAGAGATACACACAAAAGTACGCTATTTAAGAAAAAAAAAAAAAAAAAAAACTGGTTAAAGTGGTTAAAGTGAAAAATGGGCAGATGTATGTCAAAGAGTAAGCACAGACAATTCACTGAAATTGTTAGGGCGACTACACAAAAGCTTCAGTGGGGTAGTCAAGAATAAGATAATTTCTTACTTCCAAGGTGCTGACCTCATCTGGCAGAGGACTTACGAGAACAACGGCAAAGCCCTTTTCGAACACTATCTAGAGCAGAGCAACCAGACAGACATGAGAGGAAGAAATCTTGCCAAGGAGGTCACCTCAGACAGGTGCAAGGCCCAGAACATTTCGGATGAAGACACAGTGACAGTGAAAGAAATCAAGGCAGTGCTTCGACGATAAAAAAAAAAAAAAAAACAGCGCTCCAGGGCCAGATGGCATAAGATACGACGACATCAATAGGTGTACCTACAACGAGCTAGAGAAACTAGCAGACGTGTACAGCAACAGTATAGGGAGTGCTAGCATCAAGGAGGAGTGGTTACACAGCTATCTGATTCCCTTGCCGAAGCCTGGCAAAGACCACACACAAATTCAGGGATGTCGAGTAATAACCATGCAAAATACAATAGGCAAGCTGCTGGAGAAGTTAATTGCCAGAAAAATATCAAGCCAGCTAGAGAGGCAAGGTGTTTTCCCACCTACCCTGCGTGGGTACCGCCCAAAAAGAAAAACCTGGACCAATGCAGCAGTCTTTGCCCATGATGTCTATGAAGGTTTCCACTCAGGCATTGAAACCATTGCTGCAGCGATTGATCTTGAGGACGCGTACAACAGAGATGCTTTAAAGCTTCAGCTTTCTGAATTCAAGATAAGTCTTTTCCTCCTTAGTTGGATCGCTGCAGCCCTCTTCCAACGGAAAGTAGTTTTTGGATGTGGCAGTTGGACTTCGGAACCAACAACAATATATCCTGGTCTTCCACATGGACCACCATTATCTCCGGCGCCTACACAGAGAATCACCAGCGAGCAGATCACTGGACCGGGGAGGACATTGTCATATGCCGACGATGTTTTAGTGTATCGTCAGGGTAAGGGTAGAGATCAGGTTGCTGTGGAACTACAAACCGAACTCAATCGCATAAGTACTTGGTGTGTTGACGCTGGGACAATGGTCAACCAAACAATGGCAACAGTGACATGGTTCTCTTTGAATAATCATATCGTCAACACTCCAACACCAGCTGTCAATCTGTGTTCAGAGACTATGGAAAGAACGCAGGCAATGAATTACTTGGGGATACGTTTTGATCGAAGCCTTGCTTATAATGAGCACATAGACCAGGTGATAACAAAGGCGAAGCAGGGTTTGGCTGCGATGCGGGTGATGGCGGCAGTAAACTGTGAGCAGTGCCATCCATTTCTTTATACAAGGGGCTGGTTATGTCAGTTTTTGAGTATGCGATGGCGATCCTGACTCTCAGCCGTAAGCAGATAGAAAGGATGGAAAAGATATAGAACGAAACAATGCGCATTATTCTTGGATATACAAGAGATACAGCATGCAGGGCGATGTGCTACTTTCTTGATTTTCCAACCATTGAAGACAGAATACAATTTTGCAGAGCACGTGCCTACCTCAGAGTTAACGCAAACATACAACCTCCACTGCATAGTGAAATTATGAAGGTCAAGGGCAGCAGGTTACAAAGAGGAAGGTCGTGGATGGATCAAGCCGAAGACATTCTTCAACAGATGTGTTCTCTTGAGGACTTAGAACCTGGCGAGGAGTGGGTACAAGTGTCAACAGATTTCTGTACGCCCTTTTCAGTTTGCATCCAACTAGACAGAAAACGCAGACAAGAACATCCGGCTGCTGTGGAGGCGGAAGTACAAGCGTTGATTTTCGAGAATTCGTTTTAGACGGTGATGCTGTCATTTATACAGATGGGTCGGTCGTCCGACATGTGAGAAGCTCATGGACCTTTACGGCTCAGGCCGGAGGGAGAATTGTGAAGGACTCTAGTGCTTTTGTTGAGATCACAAGTAGCCTGAGTATGGAAGTCATGGCAGTAAGTAAAGCAATAGCATGGCTCCAGACACAGACATTCACTAGGGCATGTTTCCTTAGCGACTCAATGACCATGCTCAAGAGGATAGAGATGAGGTGGATCCGAAGAGAGTGGTTGCTGTGTCTCGGCTGGCAAAGATTAGTTTCATCTTCGTGCCAGGGCATGTGGGGGTACAAGGAAATGAGCGGGCTGACAAGCTCGCAGGTGAGGCTACTGTGGAGGGCGGACGCGCCATGGACCAGGCTGACATTGTGAATGCTCTACGAGAAGTAAGACTTTTGCGAGACCAAGTGATGACTGTGAATCTACAACCATGGTCAGACTGCGAGAGCATCAAATTAAAATAGGTGTGACCAAACAAGAACATTTCGCAGGAAGCCAAAGAAGACTGATAAAACAGCACAGAACTGGTATCGTTAGCCGCTACACGCTGCGGGATTTGCTGAGGAGGGGATCCGAGCACTTATGGACTGAATGGTTCGATGTGCAATGAGGATGATCTGCCGACTGACTGACTGACTAACTTCCCTTGTTTTATTTATTCCCAAAGATTAACTTTCCATATTGTTTTTAAATAAATAGTTACCTCCCATGTTTATTCCCAAATATTAACTACCAATTTTGTTTTTGCCGGCTCCCTGACCGAGGGGTTAGCAGCTTTCTCCGTAATCCCGAATACTCTCGTGGTTGACGTGAGTGCACGAGAATTGGAAGCGGTTCGAGTCGCACTAGTGACTTATGAGAGTATGGAGTCGGTCACTCAGAAAGTCGTGGCGTGCTGATGAGCGTAATCTAGCCTAGGAATCAACATACAGCTGAAAGATGCTGGTGTTGACCGCAATATCCTGAAACAGGATGGAAACGCGGGGGGTGGGGGGGGGGGTGTTTTACGAAATAATTACTTCCCTTGTTTATTCTCAAAAATTAACTTTCCATTTAAAATAAAAAAAAGAGTTACCTTGTTTATTCTCAAGATTAACTTCTAATTTTTTTTATTTTTTTTTTATGATGGAGTGTTTTCCCATGTTTGTTGAAGAAAGAATTACTACCCATGAGTTTTTATAACGATTACTTTCCATCTATGTTCTATAAATATTTACTTCCCATATTTGTTCCAGCAAACTTATCGTTTATTCTGTCAAGTTTTTGACTGATCTTGCTGCAGGTCATAACCTGTTAATGTTTGACTTCTCTTGCTACAGGTCAACCTATTGCTCTAGACACAACGGTGACTCGGTCAGACTTTGATGAGCTGGTGATAGAGAAGACCACCTACTGGCTGTCCAAAAACACAAGCCAAGATTTCGACACGGCCAAAGCTCTGTGCTCCAACATAAGCACCGCTCTGGCACTCTTTGAGAGCAACTACGAGTACTCTCTCGTGTCCGGCTTCATCGTTACCTATTTGCTAGACAACAGAAGAACCGTCAAGGGGATCCTGGTAGACGCAATCAGCAGGCCTGGTGAGGATGATTCTTCCGAGTATTTGTGGAGAAATGAACCGATTTCACGAAATGTTTGGGGCGCATCGGGGAAGTCGGAATCGCATTGTCGTCGGGCTCATCGAGACAAGAGGGACGAGCAGTCAAGTCCCCCACCTTCATGCTGTGTAAAACTGTACTGGGTTGATAGTGTCTTCAACCAACTTAAGGAAACTTCGTGTCTTTCAGGAGGAAACTTTCTATGCAAATCTTACGGAGTCCGCGATGGTATTTCAGCGTCCGTAGCGCCGAGTACAGACTTGACCGCAGCGACGAGTACAGACACGACCGCAGCGTCGAGAACAGAGACGACCACAACAACTAGTACAGATGCTACCTATTCTTGCGGACCCGACAGTTCCACATGTAAGAACGCAACCACTGCAAAGACTATAGTGACGAGCATCGAGGAATCTACAACTCCATGCAGCACTGGAAATAATGTCGCTTGGGAAAACCCTGTGGGTACACACAGCAGTGAGACGACATCCCAGAAACCTACCTCATCCTGCTCTCAGGGATACGCCTTTAAACACAATAACCTCACATGTTACGACATTGACGAATGTTCCCAGAAACCATGCAGCCAAATTTGTGTCAACACAGAAGGGGCGTACAACTGCTCTTGTGTGTCGGGGTATATTCTGGACAAAGATGGACACGCTTGCTCGGATCTCGACGAGTGCTCCACTGGTGTTCACAACTGCTTAACCAACTGCGTCAATACAGATGGAAGCTACATCTGTCAATGTGAGCCTGGGTATAAAGTAGCCTTGGATAATACCTCCTGCATTGATATAGACGAATGTTCTAGTGGGGCTGATGGATGTGGCCATTCATGTATCAATACAAACGGCAGCTATATCTGTCAATGTCCTACTGGATATACACTAGCCGTGGATAACGCGTCTTGCACTGACATAGACGAATGTAGTGCTAACATTTGCATGCACGCATGCACGAATACTGTTGGAAGTTATATGTGTCATTGTAGCCCTGGTTATAAACTATCCCCGGATAACGCCTCATGCATTGACATAGACGAATGTTCTTCTGGCTGGCACAAATATAGTGATAAATGCGTCAATATAAACGGAAGCTACATCTGTCAACGTCCAACTGGATATAATTTAGCCAAGGATAACACATCATGCAATGACACAGACGAATGTTCCAGTGGTACTGCCAGATGTAACCAAACCTGCGTGAATACAAATGGAAGCTACATATGTCAATGTAGAACTGGATATACACTGGCCGTGGATAACGCCTCATGCAATGACATAGACGAATGTTCTTCTGGTTCTCACAATTGTAACCAAACCTGCGTGAATACAAATGGAAGCTACATATGTCAATGTAGAACTGGATATACACTGGCCGTGGATAACGCCTCATGCAATGACATAGACGAATGTTCTTCTGGTTCTCACAATTGTAACCAAACCTGCGTGAATACAAATGGAAGCTACATATGTCAATGTAGAACTGGATATACACTGGCCGTGGATAACGCCTCATGCAATGACATAGACGAATGTTCTTCTGGTTCTCACAATTGTAACCAAACCTGCGTGAATACAAATGGAAGCTACATATGTCAATGTAGAACTGGATATACACTGGCCGTGGATAACGCCTCATGCAATGACATAGACGAATGTTCTTCTGGTTCTCACAATTGTAACCAAACCTGCGTGAATACAAATGGAAGCTACATATGTCAATGTGGCACTGGATATATACTGGCCGTGGATAACGCTACATGCACTGACATAGACGAATGCTCCACTAAAGTCCACAGCTGCGAGCAAACATGTATAAACGTGGATGGAAGTTACATCTGCGGCTGTGCTGATGGATACGTACTGGATACGGATACAGTCTCTTGCTCGGATATCGACGAATGTTCCACGGGTAACCGCAGTTGCGATCAGGTGTGTGTTAATAATGATGGAAGCTACACGTGCCAATGTAGGGATGGGTACCGACTGGACGAGGACCAGGAATCCTGCAGGGACATCAACGAATGTTCCACGGGTAACCACAGTTGCGATCAGGTGTGTGTGAATAATGATGGAAGCTACACGTGCCAATGTAGGGATGGGTACCGTCTGTACGAGGACCAGGAATCCTGCAGGGACATCAACGAATGTTCCACGGGTAACCACAGTTGCGATCAGGTGTGTGTTAATAATGATGGAAGCTACACGTGCCAATGTAGGGATGGGTACCGACTGGACGAGGACCAGGAATCCTGCAGGGACATCAACGAATGTTCCACGGGTAACCACAGTTGCGATCAGGTGTGTGTGAATAATGATGGAAGCTACACGTGCCAATGTAGGGATGGGTACCGTCTGTACGAGGACCAGGAATCCTGCAGGGACATCAACGAATGTTCCACGGGTAACCACAGTTGCAATCAGGTGTGTGTGAATAATGATGGAAGCTACACGTGCCAATGTAGGGATGGGTACCGACTTGACGAGGACCAGGAATCCTGCAGGGATGTCGACGAATGTCAAAGTCCCGAGTCCGGGTGCCAGCAAGGATGTGTCAACACACTAGGCAGCTACATATGTCAGTGCCCTCATGGTTTCCAAGCTGCTAACAACGGATCCTCGTGTGAAGACGTCAACGAATGTCAGCTCAATTCTTCACTATGTCAGGAGGCTTGCATAAACACAATAGGTTCATTCTTCTGCTTATGCAAAACCGACCACGCTATCAGCCTTGACGGAGCATCCTGCGCAACATCGAAAACCCCGCCAAAGTGCCATTGCTTGTGTACAGACTCAAGATCTGAGAATATCTCGAATGCCGAGGGTGGTGCGGAGGAAGATGAACAGATGAACCTTCAGCTGGTATTAGAAAAGAACTCTTTGTCTTCACACAGACGCTCTAAGATATCTACACCCGACGACCGGTATTCTAGCAGGGTTATAGTCGCCCCGTGGATTCTAACTGCCATATTTATAATAGCATTGATCGTTTTGTCAGACTGTTTTCAGCTTCTATGTTTCTTGGGTAGCAGAAAGCAAGACACGCATAATGTGGACATGTAAATCTCGTTTGTATTAACACGATGTACATACTAATACCACAATGTAATATACAAGTAAATGAGACTATTCTTAAACAAGTGAATCAGTACAATTATCTCGGAACAGTCATGACATTTGATGGGAGATGCCTTGAAGAGATTAGAACAAGAATCGCCATGGCAAAGGTAGCCTTCTGCAAGATGAAAAACATACTGACCAATAAAAAGATGTCAATTGCACCTAGAAAAAGAGTGTTACGGTGTGGCATAGAACCTGTACTTTTGTATGAATGAGAAGCGTGGACAGATTGTTTTTTCCAGATGGCCGTGGAAATTTGGTTTCTGAGGAAAATGCAAAGAATACCATGGATAGACAGAAAAACCAATGACCAATTTCTACAAGAAACAAATGGAAATCGTACAGTGGTTAGTTAAATTAGACGTAGACAGTCAAATTTTTTTGGGTCATGTTATGAGAAGAAATAAATTGGAGAACTTAGTGACAACTGGCAAGATCGAGAAAAAGAGAACAAGGGGAAGGCAGAGAAGTAAATACCTGGATGGCGTGGCCACATGGTTCCTGGAGAAACGGCGACATGTTGGTGTGATATGTAACTAATCTATATAAAGTGCCAAACTATACGCCGATTAACCCCCCTCCCTCCCCCCCCCCTTGAATATACCGTTAGTCAGATATGACTGAGCTGCTGTGTATGACAGCACACAGTACTACCTGCTTCCTGTTAGAGCCGAATGTTGGGCGGCGCTGACCAAACCCGACACCCCACATTGTGCCAATGGCTTCGGGCGGAGTAGCACAATTGGGAGTGTAGAAGCCTTATCCTGGTGTGAGGAAATGCAGCCTAAAGACTAAATTTTATAGCAGGGCAGACTAGGCCCTAAACCTTAGTCGACAACTGGTCTAGAATTGAAGCTCGCACAGGCGGACAGTTAGAGCACTGATTTGCTGATCCGGCAGCCTCTGCAGCTTGTCTTGTTATAGATGTATTGGTGTTACCTTTCCTCTGGAGTGAACTAGGCAGGCCGACAGAGGGATCATGCTGCATGGGCAACACGTGGTCTCAACAATTCAGCCCAGACTTGGTGCTTTGTAGAAGATAGCATGCTCTGTTTGAAGCACAATGTAACAAACTATGATCTGTCAAGACGGCTTTGTGCCAGTGTAGTGAATATACCATTTGTGTTATTTGGAAAGGATATGCAAGTCTTTCTACATCTACAAGATGGAGACTTATCAACAGGGACCTGTGTGTTTACACCATGACAGATTGGATCTGTTTATAATACCATTCAGATGGAAGCTGTTTACAACACCACGGCAGATGGGATCTGTTTACAACACCATTGAGATGGGAGCTGTTTACAACACCACGGCAGATGGGATCTGTTTACAACACCATTGAGATGGAAGCTGTTTACAACACCACGGCAGATGGGATCTGTTTACAACACCATTGAGATGGGAGCTGTTTACAACACCACGGCAGATGGGATCTGTTTACAACACCATTGAGATGGAAGCTGTTTACAACACCACGGCAGATGGGATCTGTTTACAACACCATTGAGATGGGAGCTGCTTACAACACCACGGCTACTGGGAGCTGTTTACAACACCGCGGCAGAAGGAAACTGTTAACAATACCACGGCAGATGGGAACTGTTTACAACACCACAGCAGATGGGAACCGTTTACAACACCACGGCAGATGGGAACTGTTTACAACACCACGGCAGATGAGAACTGCTTACAACACCATTCAGATGGAAGCTGTTTACAACACCAGGACAGATGGGAGCTGTTTACAACACCAGGACAGATGGAAGCTGTTTACAACACCATTCAGATGGAAGCTATTTACAACACCACGGCAGATGGGAACTGTTAACAACACCACGGCAGATGGGCGCTATTTACAACACCACGGCAAATGTGAGCTGTTTACAACACCATTCAGATGGAAGCTGTTTACAATACCACGACATATGGGAGCTGTTTACAACACCATTCAGATGGGAGCTGTTTACAACACTACGGCAGATGGCAGCTGTTCACAACACGACGACAGATAGCAGCTGTTTAAAACACCAAGACAGATGGCAGCGTCAGCACCTGTCAGTAAGTACAAGACGCTCGTACATACATCAGGGCTGACTGGGCATACTTTGATACACCCATAGTTGTATAAACCAATCAACATTCGCTGGATCATGTAGTCAGTATCATACCGCCCGTCTTTGCTTCCCAAGAAAATTCTTGGAACCCACTGCAGACTGGGTAGCCTCGAAGTCCAGGCCATTTTCTCTAAATTCCGAATCCGCCCAGTTGTAGATCATTCGGCAGGATAGCGTCTGGCCACTACACTACCGCGGCCCCCGTCAGTAAATGCGTTGGATGTTAAAATCGGACAGTTTTTTTCATTAAAGTTATGAAATTAAACAGACTGGTCATGTCTCAAATACAGTTATGTGGGTTCTGTGAGTGTCTGCAGTCTGGGTGGGTCAGTGTGAGGTGTGAACTGGACTGCCGAGTGTGTCTGTGTGGCAAGAGACGGTGGCTGCTAATCTGCTTGTCGTGTCTGTGTGGCAAGAGACGGTGGCTGCTAATCTGTCTGCCGTGTTTGTGTGGCAAGAGACGGTGGCTGCTAATCTGTCTGCCATGTCTGTGTGACAAGAGACGGTGGCTGCTAATCTGTCTGCCATGTCTGTGTGAAAAGGGACGGTGGCTGCTAATCTGCCTGCCGTGTCTGAATGGCAAGAGACAGTGGCTGCTAACCTGCATGTTGTCTGTACGGCAAGAGACGGTGGCTGCAGATCTGTCTGCCATGTCTGTACGGCAAGAGACGGTGGCTGCAGATCTGTCTGCCATGTCTGTACGGCAAGAGACGGTGGCTGCAGATCTGTCTGCCGTGTCAGTGTAACGTGTGACTGGACAGTCACGCGTGGCTGCCTGTTCTGCCATTGACTTCTTAAGGTGTCACAATATTTTCCAATGCCTTTCTCCTAATTATAACACCAAGGATGATTGTTTGTCTCTTTCTTAAAGAAAGAAAAAGCAAAAGCAAAAGCAGCGGCTGCAGCAGGATATAACAATATGAATTGGAAACAAATAGGTGTATTAAGCTCCTGCGAGAAGAAACGCACTAAACATCAACACGTCGCACATACCTTACAAGGAGATCCATCGTATCGCGAAATACAGGTGAAAATCCGAAATCAGAAGCACTCAATAAATATATAAAATGAATAATAAAATAAACCACACACAAACGCGTACAATACGACACACAGGGCGGCCGACGTTTCGATTCTCAGAATCTTTGTCAAGGACAGGACAACACGGAGAGATAGGACAACGAAATATAGTAAAGCACACATCTAAAAAGCACAACCACTACGAATCATAGACATAGCCGTTTTTTTCTACTTTCATTAGTTTCTTCCACGTCATCATTGCTAGTTATCCTTACCCCCCCCCCCAAAAAAAAAAAAAGATACATTCAGCCATGTTTAGAAGCATGCATTACACATAATAATACAACGGTGGCATCTCCTCGCTTTCCGCCAGTTTGTGTATAGTCTGACTCCAACAACTCCCGTCAAAAGACAAACCATGCAGTCAGCAGGGGAAGAGATTATGTATGTCTCCACTTACCCGCCGATGGCCATGTCAAGAGTTTTCAGGTACAGTTAAACTTCGATTAACCGTCGCCGTCCGGACCAGGGTTATGACGGAAAACCGAATAGACGGATAACATAAATATCTAAATACATATTACAGTAACGTGATTTCACTGCGGGTTTGGGGCGAAAATGAAAATAAAATCCTTTAAAAGTGAATAATACATACATATTGTATTTAATTTTACAAAACGATCAATATAAACTTGAATATAAGAGTAGTAATGTACAGAAAAGTGTTGAGATACTATAAACCTACGTAACTTTAACATAATCTGTCAACACCTTCTGTGTCTTTGAAGCTCGAGATTTCTGCGCGGCGATGCTCCGTATCTTACACAGCAGTTGGATTTGTGTTGCATCTTTCTCCTCTTGCATTTCCAATCAGCCGATGCACTTTGATAACATTGTTTCTGCTTCTGCGTGGCTAGCTGTAGGATTTTGGTTAAGAACTGATCCTTCATCGTTATCAATTTCTTCTTTTTCAATGGTAGTCACACTAGAAACAATTTCAGCATCGTTCAAAATTTCAAAGCCTCCATCCATTTTGTCACATTCCAACCGATCTGCTACTTCTTCTGGCGTAATGTCTTCACTGTTTAGTCCTACATTGTTGCACAGTTGCACAATTATGTCGACACTAACAGTCTCAGTACCTCCAGTTTCGTCAATAGATTTAGGCAAGAGTTTATTCTTTTTTATTGTATACTAGACGACCCGGCCCGGCTTCGCCCAGTCCCTGGCGGGGAGCGTCTCATTTAATTCATATTCGGCCCCTGCTCCCGTTCCCGTTCCCAAAAATTAAAAATTGATTTAAAACAAACTAACTGCATCCACGCGAGTGAGAACAACAAGTGTTCCTAATTCATTTCTGGTTTAATCAGAGATTGAGTTCCCTTGCAGCAAGATGACGGAACATTTATTAGTCTGTTTCTAAAGCTCGTGCCATTTTCTTTCGTGCTGGAGGAAAAATTGTTGATTTTAAACTAAATAACTATGCCAGTTGGCTGCGCGGGAATGAGAAGAACATCTGTAGAAAATTTCATCTCAATCGGATGGACCGTTAAGGAAAGCATAAGTTAGTTAGTTAGTTAGTCGACAGATCATCCTCATTGCACATCGAACCATTCAGTCCATAAGTGCTCGGATCCCCTCCTCAGCAAATCCCGCAGCGTGTAGCGGCTAACGACGCCAGTTCTGTGTTGGTTTATCAATCTTCTTTGGCTTCCTGCGTAGTGTTCTTGTTTGGCCACCCCTCTTTTAATTTGCTGCTCTCGCAGTCTGGCCATTGTTGTAGATTCACAGTCATCACTTGGTTCTCGCAAAAGTCTTACTTCTCGTAGAGCATTCAGAATGTCAGCCTGGTCCATGGCGCGTCCGCCCTCCACAGTAGCCTCACCTGCGAGCTTGTCAGCCCGCTCATTTCCATGTACTCCCGCATGCTCTGGCACGAAGATAAAACTAATCTTTGCCAGCCGAGACCGCTCCAGAGGCAGCAACCATTCTCTTCGGATCGACCCCTCCTCTATCCTCTTGATCATGTTCATTGAGTCGCTAAGGAAACAAGCCCTAGTGAATGTCTGTGTCTCGAGCCATGTTATTGCTTTACTTACTGCCATGACTTCCATGGTCAGGCTTCTTGTGGTTTCAGTGAAAGCACCAGAGTCCTCCTTCACAATTCTCCCTCCGGCCCGAGCTGTGAAGGCCCATGAGCTTCTCACATGTCGGACGACCGACCCATCTGTGCAGATGACCGCGTCACCGTCTAGCGAATTCTCGAAAATCAACGCTTGTACTTCAGCCTCAACAGCAGCCGGATTTTCTTGTCTGCATTTTCTATCTAGTTGGATGCAAACTGAAAAGGATGTGCAGAAGTCTGTTGGCACTTGCACCCACTCCTCGCCAGGTTCTAAGTCCTCAAGTAAACACACCTGTTGAAGAATGTCTTCGGCTTGGCCCATCCACGACCGTCCTCTTTTTAACCTGCTGCCCTTCACCTTTCTAATTTCACTATGCAGTGGATGTTGTGTGTTTGCGTTAATTCTGAGGTAGGCGCGTGCCCTGCAAACTTGTATTAACTCTTCAATGGTTGGAAAATCAAGAAAGTAGCGCATCGCCCTGCATGCTGTATCTCTTGTACATCCAAGAATAATGTGCATAGCTTCATTCTGTATCCTTTCCATCCTTTCTATCTGCTTATGGCTGAGAGTCAGGATTGCCATTGCATACTCTAAAACAGACATGACCAGCCCCTCGTACAGAAGACATAGATGGCGCTGCTCACAGTTTGCTGCCGCCATCACACGCATCGCTGCCAAACCCCGCTTGGCCTTTGTTATCACCTGGTCTATGTGCACATTATAAGCAAGGCTTCGATCAAACCGTATCCCCAGGTAATTCATTGCCTGCGTTCTTTCCACCGTCTCTGAGCACAGCATTACAGTTGGTGTTGGAGTGTTGACAATATGATTATTCAACGAGAACCAAGTCACGGTTGCCTTTGTTGGGTTGACCATTGCCCCAGCTTCATCACACCAAGTACTTATGCGATTGAGTTCGGTTTGTAGTTCCACACCAACCTCCTATCTATCCTTACCCTGACGATACACTAAAACATCATCGGCATATGACAATGTCCTGCCAGGTCCAGTGATCTGCTCACTGGTGATTCTCACTGTGTTGGCGTTGAACAGTACCGGAGATAATGGTGATCCCTGTGGTAGGCCAGGATATATTGTTGTTGGTTCCGAAGTCCAACTGCCACATCTAAAAACTACTTTCCGTTGGAAGAGGGCTGCGGCGATCCAACTAAGGAGAAATGGACTTACGTTTAGTTCAAGAAGCTGAAACATTAAAAAATCCAGTGGTACTCTGTTGTATGCGTCCTCAAGATCAATCGCTGCAGCAACGGTTTCAGTGCCTGAGTGGAAACCTTCATAGACATCATGGGCAAAGACTGCTGCATTGGTCCAGGTTTCTCTTTTTGGACGGTACCCACCCAGGGTAGGTGGGAAAACACCTTGCCTCTCTAGTTGGCTTGATATTTTCCTGGCAATTACCTTCTCCAGCAGCTTGCCTATTGTATTCTGCATGGTTATAATTCGATATCTCTGAATTTTTGTGTGGTCTTTGTCAGGCTTCGGCAAGGGAATCAGATAGCTGTGTAACCATTCCTCCTTGATGCTAGCACTCCCTATACTGTTGTTGTACATGTCTGCTAGTTTCTCTAGCTCATTGTCAGTACACCTATTTATGTCATCGTATCTTATGCCATCAGGACCTGGAGCACTGTTTTTTGATCGTCGAAGCACAGCCTTGATTGCTTTCACTGTCACTGTGTCTTCATCCGAAGTGTTCTGGGCCTTGCATCTGTCTGAGGTGACCTCCTTGGCCAGATTCCGGCCTCCCATGTCTGTCTGGTTGCTCTGCTCAAGGTAGCGTTCAAAGAGGGCTTTGCCCTTGTCCTCGTCAGTCCTCTGCCAGATGAGGTCAGCACCTTGGAAGTCAGAAATGCTCTTATTCTTGACTACACCACTCATGCTTTTATGTAGTCGCCAGAACAATTTCAGTGACTTGTCTGTGCTTACTCTTTGACACACCTCTGCCCATTTTTCGCTTTTAACCATCTTGACCAGTTTTTTGAAATAGCTTACTTTTGTGTGCATCTCTCTTTCTAAGTGCAAGCAGGGACTAGGATGACCAGCTCTGTTCTTCTTGGCATTTTGCCATCTCCTTACAGCACTACGCTTATCCACTCAAGCCTTCTCCACCTCGAGACTCCACCACGGTGGCTGCTCCCAGCTTTTTTTCCTGCCCTGAAACGTTCTGCGCTTGTCACGTCTTATTTTACTCACCACATCTTGCCCTGTACTGTCATACTGGAACGTCTTTACCTTTAGCTTGTGCTGCCTGGTTCTGCCTTTCTCCACGAATATGCTGCAAGGGTGGTGGTCGCTGCCATGGTGTCCTAGGACACCCCATCTACACACTGTAGTGAGTGAAGGTGAAACTAGCGCCAGATCAATTGCACTGTCCTCATCGCCTTGACGGCTTGCTGTCCTGGTGACACAGCCACTGTTGATACAAACCAGGTCGATGGTTTCCAGTGCAGTCTCGAGCTCCTCCCCCTGTGTATTGGAGGAAGTGTTTCCCCATGATCTGCCTTTAGCGTTGAAGTCACCACAGAAAATAACATTTCTCTCGTGGCCTAATATGCCACTTAAGCACTGCCACTTCTGGGCGTCCACACTCGCATTGCGGGCATAAACATTAACCAACACGAATGGTATACTGGAATGAACTCTCAACGCCTGTATTTGTATATCGTCACTGTCCCAACTGGACATGTCTAGCTCTGACGCCACCATGCTGTCGCGAACGAGAATCGCCATCCCCAGATGTCGTCTGTTGTAGAAACATTGGAAGCCGGCAATTTGGAGTAGCTGATCGCCCAGTCTCGTCTCCTGGAGTGCTACAATGTCGTTCCTGTAAATTAGGGTTTCTAAAATAGAGCCCCGTTGTTTTACACTGGCACAGTTCCAATATAGAATATGGATATTCCTGAGTTAGTTAGTTAGTTAGTCGACAGATCATCCTCGTTGCACATCGGACCATTCAGTCCATAAGTGCTCGGATCCCCTCCTCAGCAAATCCCGCAGCGTGTAGCGGCTAACGACGCCAGTTCTGTGTTGGTTTATCAATCTTCTTTGGCTTCCTGCGTAGTGTTCTTGTTTGGCCACCCCTCTTTTAATTTGCTGCTCTCGCAGTCTGGCCATTGTTGTAGATTCACAGTCATCACTTGGTTCTTGCAAAAGTCTCACTTCTCGTAGAGCATTCAGAATGTCAGCCTGGTCCATGGTGCGTCCGCCCTCAACAGTAGCCTCACCTGCGAGCTTGTCAGCCCGCTCATTTCCTTGTACTCCCGCATGCCCTGGCACGAAGATGAAACTAATCTTTGCCAGCCGAGACCGCTTCAGAGGCAGCAACCATTCTCTTCGGATCGACCCCTCCTCTATCCTCTTGATCATGTTCATTGAGTCGCTAAGGAAACAAGCCCTAGTGAATGTCTGTGTCTCGAGCCATGTTATTGCTTTACTTACTGCCATGACTTCCATGGTCAGGCTACTTGTGGTTTCAGTGAAAGCACCAGAGTCCTCCTTCACAATTCTCCCTCCGGCCCGAGCTGTAAAGGCCCATGAGCTTCTCACATGTCGGATGACCGACCCATCTGTGTAGATGACCGCGTCACTGTCTAGCGAATTCTCGAATATTCCTAAGTCCTAGACGGTGACACTTGAGTCTAAAACGTCTCAAACCACCACGCTTACCTTGCTTCTTTCTCCCTGCGCGGCTACCACGCCGCTTCGTTATGTTGACTGCTGACCGCTCGGAGAACACACGTTGTTCCGCCATGTTGAAAAAACGTAAACACAGACTGAGAAACCACACACGCTGCTGAAAATTCACTCAAGGATGGCTTCGCTCGATGCACGAACTCCGTAGCACCCGCGCAGATCTTGAGTAGAAACTCCTGGTTTTACATCCTGGCACAGCAATTACACGCAAGAGATGAAAAATCCATCCCCTGCGCGAAAAAGTTAACGAACAGAAAACAACACGACCGCCCGTCGCCATCTTGAAACCGGAAGCATAAAGGACACACAAAGACACATTCTCTTATATATATATATATATATATATATATATATATATATATATATATATATATATATATATATATATATATATATATATAAAAGACATTGTATGTAGGGATGTATTTGATGCGTTCGATAACGTTCCATCCAATTGAGATGAAATTTTCTACATGTTTTCTTTTCATTCCCGTGCAGCCAACTGTCATAGTTTGTTAGTGTACAATCAGCTATTCACTTACTAAAATTTAATATTTTAATTTACATTATCATTTATATATAGCGGGGGAATGTAACTTAAGAAAAGTTATTTCAAGGGGCATAACTTTTAATAGCATAGCTATATATATATATATATATATATATATATATATATATATATATATATATATATATATATATTGTTGCATTGTTTTCAAAGGTTTATAAACTCTTTGTCTACAGTTATTTACAGGCATATGCGTTATAATAAATAATGATATAATCTTTAAGGCATTTTCAAAGTTTTCATACAAATAATGCATCTATTTAAATAATGAAAATTTTCTAACTCATCTATTTATGTTTAAAGAAGTTATCTACAGTCATGTAGGTGATTAAAAACAGTTTTCATTAAAAATAATGGATGGTGTGTGGAAGGACATTCTTAAGTTAATTTTTTGTTTGTTATATGAATTTAATGAGACGATCCCCGCCAGGAGCTGGGCGAAGCCGCGCCGGGTCAGACAGACAGACAGACAGATAGACAGACAGATAGTCGGGAACGGAAGCTTATATGACTACTTATATGAATTAAATGAGATGCTCCCCACCAGAGGCTGGGTGAAGCCGGGCCGGGTCAGACAGACAGACTGACAGACATATAGTCGGGAACGGAAGCTTATATTATGACTACTTATACGAATTAAATGAGATGATCCCCACCAGGGCCTGGGCGAAGTCGGGCCGGGTCGGACAGATAGATAGGCATACAGACAAACAGACAGACAGACAGATAGTCGGGAACGGAAGCTTATATGACTACTTATATGAATTAAATGAGATGCTCCCCACCAGGGACTGGGTGAAGCCGGGCTGGGTCAGACAGACAGAAAGACAGACAAGCAGACAGACAGACAGATAGATAGATAGATCCCCGCCAGGGACTGGGCGAAGCCGGGCCGGGTCAGCTAGTGTATGTGTGTGTGTGTGTGTGTATATATATATATATATATACTCGCCGGTGCTACGGAGTTTGTGCACTGAGCTGAGATTCTCCGGACTCAGGCTTGAGTTAGGAGTAGAACGGAGCACTTATGGGTTACATCCGTGTGCCATGATGTTGATCCGTCGACTAAACTAAAAAACTAAACTAAACTGTCTACAAAAAATGAAAATTATATATATATAATTTTCATTTTTTGTAGACAATTTAGTTTAGTTTTTTAGTTTAGTCGACGGATCAACAGCATGGCACACGGGCGTAACCCATAAGTGCTCCGTTCTACTCCTAACTCAAGCCTGAGTCCGGAGAATCTCAGCTCAAATGCACAAACTCCGTAGCACCGGCGAGGATCCTGAAATACTTTGGGTAGAGTTTTAATCTCAAAATTTTGCCCGGGCAGCACCGTTAGGCTACTCTTTTTGATTTCCAACTGCCATGGGATTTTTTACGTGCGCAACAATACCGGGCGCCCGCCCTCACTACCCAGAGATCAGGGGAAATTTTGTTACTAGAAGTCCATGTGAAACAATCCCGGTCCTCACCGGGGCTTGAACCTGGGACCTCCAGCACTCGAGGCGGACACCATATTTCGAGACCACTCAGCCCCTGTTGTGTAGACAATGACGGATAATATAAATTGTTGGTTAAACGAGTGACGGTTAATAGAAATTTACTGTATTTTATAGAGAAAGCTACTCCACCAACTAACTGGCCTCCTTACAATGACCACCGCCTGTGTTGGTCTGCCGCTGCATTCTAGCATATTCGCGGTTAACCTCTATATCTTGAGATCACTCCGCCATCCGGTGTACACGCCTGCTAATGGGATAACCTCCTACCCCAGCATCTCAATGTAGAATAAACAAAAATAAACGAATGAAAGTCATCTAACAGAATAAACAATTGGGGACAGATTCCGTTACAAGAAAACGTGACAATTACGGAAGTCAGGAGATACAAAACAGATTAAAACTCTTCTTGATGGGGAAAACAGATTACCAAAGCATGGTTTCTTGTCTAAACGGATGACACGACTAAAAAATCCTGGGTCTCGTTGGTTATCTCCGTCTCCATGAATACCTCACGTCCACAGACAGAGGACATGGCGGGACGACTAATAGCTGGAAATACAATAGGTGCTGTAAATTATTGCAACAACAAAGATGTTATCGGCAACTGTCTGTTGTCAGTGACCTTGCTAGGCAACTTAGCCAAGGTATCTTCTGTAGTAGAAGAGCGCATAATTCTGTATTAGAAAAGCACCTACTTCTGTAGTAGAAGAGCGTCTAATTCTGTATTAGAAATGCAAGTATATAGTCCACAACCTTACATGGACAACAATAACCTTCGGATTAATAAGCCTGCGAGGGTAAACCCAGGACTATCATTCTGAGCCGGTGATGAACCCCAACTATAACTTCTTGAAGTTGAACGGGGTAGGGGTAATGGTGAAATCGAATCGAATTAGAAAAGTGCCTAATTGTGTATTAGCAGAGCGTCTAAATCTGTAGTAGAAGAGCACATAATTCTGTATTAGAAAAGCACCTACTTCTGTAATAGAAGAGCGTCTAATTCTGGATTTGAAAAGCGCCTAATTGTGTATTAGAAGAATGTCCAAGTCTGTAGTAGAAGAGCACTTAATTGTGTATTAGAAGAATGTCTAAGTCTGTAGTAGAAGAGCACTTAATTGTGTATTAGAAGAATGTCTAAGTCTGTAGCAGAATAGCACTTAATTGTGTATTAGAAGAATGTCTAAGTCTGTGGTAGAAGAGCACTTAATTGTGTATTAGAAGAGCACCTAATTCTATGTTACGGCATCTAATCATGTAATAGCAGCGCATTTAATTATGTATTAAAAGAGACACTAATTCTGCATTAGAAAAGCACAGTTATGTATTAGAAGAGCAACTAACGGTGTATTAGAAGAACACTTAACTTTGTATTCGACGAGCACCTACTAGTGTAGTAGAAGAGCCCCTACAGACAGTCATTAATTGGTGCATGTGCAGAATAGTGGGACTAACATCCTACGACACATTCACCAATGTGGAGCTCGTGGAGAGAACTATACAGATTCCAATGAATCAAGAGACGAGGAAAAAACTAACTGTTGCTTTTACGGCAGAACTAACTGCGGCATTGAATCAAATAGAACTGTGCCTTTTATGATATGATTAACCGCGACATTGAATCAAAACACTGAATCAAATAGAACTGTGCCTTTTATGAAATAATTAACCGTAATATCGAATCAAACAGAAATGTGCCTTTTTATGATAGAACTAATTGTAGCATTGAATCAAATATAATCGTGGCTTATATAATGGAATTAACCAGTAAACCAAATCACATTGGAAAAAAAAAAGAAGCGAGATTCACATTAACGACGTAAATACGTAACTACGACATTCAATAGCAAAGAACTAACCAATCACCCAGTCATATAGAGCTTCAACAGTCAATCTGATGGGACAAGGTTCTATAACTGTAAAAACTAATCTTGTAATCGCACCGATCTAAAACAAGAACAGTTAGTTCAATGTTCTTTACATGACATCGCAGTCAATCTCGGCATTTTTTTTACAGTTTGTGATTTACAAAGCAAGCATACATTTACTAGTTCACCATTGCTTTCTGCACGACCGACTCTAATACCACTGTATGAAAACCATCGCAAGGTGGTCTGATACCAAATCGCCCGCAGCTGTGTTTCGAACGCGGTATGCGGGATTGCGAATCGCGTTCGTTACCACTGTGACTGTGTTCTAGTATAGCTTACCATCCCTTTCTCGTTTTGTGATGATTTATTCTCAGCAATGAATGAGAACGACCAGTATATAATAAAATCAGCTAGCCAGGCACACATGATACTGTTACATTTCGTAAATTCCGATGTTCGCTCATATAGTCATTGAAATGTCAACTTTAATGCACTCATTCATTTGTTCATTCATACAATGTATGTTTAAATTCCGATCATTCGGATGTCCACTCCTATAACTATTGTAAGGTCAACTGTAATTTACTTATTCATTCGTACAATGTATGTTTACATTTCGTTCACTCGCTTGTTCATTCACACAGACACAGTACGGCCAGATTTTATTTATTCATTCATGTGTTTATTCATACGTGTGTTTTTGTTTCATTAAAAAAAAAAAAATGTTTATCCAAATAGTCAAGATAAGATCAGATTGAAATTACTTATATATATATATGTTTATTCATGAAACGTATGTTTAGATTTATTTCAATCATGTGTTCACACATACAGAGAATGTAAAGTCCGATTTAATTTAATGATTGATTTATTCATTAATACAAAGATTGTTGACATTGTATTCATTCATAAAATGCATATTTAAATTTCGCTCACTCACCTGTTCAATCACAGAGCGTATGTTTATTTTTAATTCATTCATTTGCTTTTCATTAAAGTAAGGTCATATTTATTTATTCAGTTATGTGTTCATTCATACAAGGTATGTTTAGATTTTGTTCATACATGTTCACTCTTATAGACAAAGTAAGGTCAGATAACATTTACTGACTGATTTGTTCATTAATACGGTGTGTTTACATTTCGTTCATTCATTTATTTAATCATACATCGTATGTTTATATTAATTAATTCATTTGTTTTTCATTAAAGTAAGGTCATATTTTATTTACTCATTCATGGGTTCGTTCATACAACATATGTTTAGATTTCTTTCATTCATTTGTTCACTCAACTAGACAAAGTAAGGTCAGATAAAATTGACTGATTGATTTGTTCATTAATACAAAGTGTTACGTGTTGTTCATTTGTTTGAACATTCATACCGACAAAATAAAGTCAGATTTAATGTATTCATTCATCTAGAAGAAATCCTATATGTAATCACACGACTTAAAAACAATAAGGCAACTGGGACTGATGGAATTGCTGCTGAATTTATAAAGGTAGGTGGCCATGCATTACATCTAAAGCTATACGAACTAATAATAAAGATCTGGAGGACAGAATAATTACCCCATGACTGGAAAGAGTCATTATTGATACCTATCTTTAAGAAAGTAGACAAGTTCCAATGTGAAAATTATAGAGGAATATCACTACTGTCCACAAGCTATAAAATACTATCCGCAGTATTACTAAATAGACTAAAACCATATTCAGAAGTCATATTAGGTGACTACCAGGCGGGTTTGAGACAAAACAGATCAACAATAGATCAGATATTTATCTTACGACAAATAGCCGAGAAAAATTGGGAATATAAAAAAGATCTCCATAACATTTTTGTGGATTTTAAAAAGGCTTATGATAGTGTCCATGGGAATAGTCTATGGAATGCTATGCAGGAATTTGGAATACCAAGGAAGTTAATCAACATGACCAGACTATGCATGGAAGATACTTATAATATAGTAACATATAAAGGCAGGAAATCAGACCTTCCAAATAACATCTGGCTTGAAACAGGGTGATGCACTATCGCCGCTACTCTTCAATCTGGCTCTAGAGAAAGTTGTAAGGAAGGTAAAGGAGGAATGTGATATTGGAGGAACATCCAAGCTGCTTGGTTATGCAGATGATTTAGATATTATAGGGCAAAGTGAACAAAAGACATTGGAAATATTGACTCACTTAAAGGAAAAAGCCCAACAGATGGGGCTGGTTATCAACCAAGATGAGACAGAATATATGGTAATTTCAAGAGACGGAATGGCTAGAAACGCTGGCCACATACAAATAGATAATATGACCATTAAAAGAACGGAAACATACAAATACCTGGGTACAATCTTCAACTGCTCCAACATCATAAGGGAAGAAATAAAAACTAGAATCAATACTGGAAATAAGATATACTATGCACTACAACATCTAAAAAAATATGTTTTGCATATCCTTTACAGGACATCGCTGTCAACACCAGCATCTTTCAGCTGTATGTTGATTTCTTGGCAATATTACGCTCAGTAGTTTGCCATTGCTTTCTGAGCGGCCGGCTCACATACCCCGTAAGTTACCGATGCGATTCGAACCACTGCTGATTCTCACCGTCATCACGTTACCTACAAGAGTATACGAGATTACGGAGAGAAGTCGCTAACCTCTAAGCCACGAAGCCGACACTACAACATCTACTACAATCAAATGCGTTATCTCGTAACACCAAAATCACAATATACAAAACACTGCTCAGACCAGTTGTGCTGTATGCTCTGAAACCTGGAGTACAACGAAAGGAGACCAAACCTTATTACAAAAGTTTTAAGACGCATCTTTGGACCCATTTGGGATACACAAAGTGGAGAGTGGAAAAGAAGAAGTAACAAAGCATTTATGATCTGTTTAAGTCCCCGCCGAGGGGTTACAATACTTTCTCCGTAATCCCGTTTATCACGCAGAGTCTCGTTGCGGGCGAGCGCTGTGAGCGGTTCTACCCCCGCTGGTGACTTTCGGGATAACTGAGCCGGCCGCTCAGAAAGCAATGGCAAACTACTGAGCGTAATCTTGCCAAGAAATCAACAGACAGCTTGAAAGATGCTGCTGTTGGCAGCGATGTCCTGTAAAGGATATGCGAATTTTAAAAAAAATCACTGGTATCATGAAGGCTAATAGACTACAATGGCTGGGGCATATAGAAAGAATGGAAGATAATAGGGAAACAAAACTCGCTTACACTCAGGAAATAAATGACCGTAGACCCCGAGGTAGACCAAGAAGACGGTGGAGAGATAATATACATACAGACCTACAAGCACTTGGAATCAACGACTGGAAAGAGAAGGTCAACCAGAGAGACGAATGGAGACGGATTGTATCTGCAGCAAAGAACCTCAATGGCTCGGAACGCTGAAGAAGAAGAAGAATTCATGGAGAAGAAAGTCCCCATGTAAATTTGACTCCGATAGGTGCATATTATTTCCTGGCATCAGATCTAGCAGCCAACCAACCAACCAATTAATCAACTAACCAGATGATCAACCATCCACTCAACTTAAAAAAAAAAAAACAACAACAACAAACAGCCAGCCACCATTCAGTCGACAATCCAACATCCAGTCGACAATCCAACAGCCAGCCAAACAACCAAGAATTCAACCAGCCAGCGAAAACAACTAACCACCCTGATGCAAACAACAGCAATAATAGTAACCGCAGCAGCAAACAACAGTAACAAACGCCACAGTAATAATAATAGCAACAGCGACAACAACATCATCATCAACATCAACAACAACAACAACATCAACAACAACAACAACAACAACAACAACAACAACAACAACAACAACAATGCTAACTTCCCCATGCAGACATCGATTGACGAATGTCCGCAGTTTGATAGCGATGCCCACGAAAACACATCTTTGATCCCCCTGAACCGCAACACAACTGGGTAACCGCCTGCATGTCCAGAACCGCATTCAAGACACCGCCAAGCAATGTTTACCTGCCGTTCAATCAATTTCTTCGCACCGAACACAAAAGCTTCCGGCAAAAACAATTAGTGACCCAATCGACGGGTACTGTAGATATATATAATTGAATATTGAACCAGAAGTGAAAGAAAGCTTTGACTGTTGCCAACGTCTTTGCCAACTTGATGTTCTTGTGCCGAGTTTCCCGTTTCACGTTTACCTGGGGACTTGGGGACTTGGTGTCAGTGTGATGTTTGCTGGTGCCGGACGAGGCAGACTACACGAGAGATCAGGTATAACACTCTTTTTATATATGTTACATGTGTAACTCGTGTGCATACGTACATACTCGATCGCGCGTGCACAAAACACACGCGCGCGCGTTTGAAGTGTAAAAGTAGGCATAAATAAATATTGCTGTTAGGTAGACTCAGTTACATAAATAAACACACATAGTATTGTTTGGTGCTCACAGAAGGAGAAGAAGGAAATAGTGTGTTTATGTGTTTATTTATGTAACTGTCTCAGCGGCCTCAACGGGTTCACCAATTGATTTCCTGTGTTATACAGGCAGGCACAGCAACATACACTCAGACAGACAGAAATGGATACACAGAGGAAGAGATAGGTGGACGGTTGGAGTGATAGATATATGGATGGAAACATTCATAGACAGACAGACAGACAGACAGACAGACAGACAGACAGACAGACAGACAGACAGACAGACAGCAAACAATTTCCAGAATCTTCTGGTAACTGGCGGAGATTGAAAAGCTACGAGGAATGGAATTGACCACCTCATCTAGTTTGTCGCGGTTTAGAATTCGTGAAAGCCTAACATGTTACATCCCCACGGCAGTACTTGCTATGGAACTCAGTATCTCTCGTGGGAGTAACTTAACCTTTTCTCCGTAACAGTTGAGTTGAGACAGGAACCGACTTCACAGCACTGAGGACATCCCCATGCGCAGCTCGGTCTTCATCATCAACAACAAGAGAAGAGTTCACCTACTAACGGTACCAGTTGCAGTCTGGACATCTATAGCAGCGCAGAGGGAGCAGCCGGTCGCTTCTGGGTATGCTGTGAACTTGCACGAATCCTAACAGATCTGGTCAAGAGCAGCCGCCATGGGTGTAGGGTGGTTGAATTTCACAGCTATTCTGATGTGTAAGTATTGTCATTCATTGATGCTCCCCTCCACTCACACATATACATAATAAGTCAAGTAAACAGTATATAATACGTCAGGTTAAACAGTATATAATAAGTCAAGTAAGAAGTATATAATATGTCAGGTTAACAAGTATTTATTAAATCCAGGAAAGGGTATATAATAGGTCAAGTAAAAGTATATATTCTTATATATATTCTAACTCCTGTGTGTTGCTGGGGCCCATAAGGGAAGCAAAGAATAGCAACACTGTAGCCTACCACGCATGTCGTAAGAGGCGACTAAGGGGGCATGATGGTTCCGTCGCCCTGCTACTGAGTGAGTGCGTGGCGCGACACTGTGAGCTGTGAGTTTCGTGTAAAATGCTTTTGAATCTGCCCAAGGTTTTTTGGAACGTGACTGCATGTTCGGAGCGATGGCAGATGGCTATGTCCCAGAGTTGACCGGTTTTTGCCTTATGCAGAAATGCGTGGCTGCTGGGCTTCTGGTTGACTGCCACTGCCATCGACGATGACCTGTATTTCGTGGGCTGTGTGGGTGAACATCTAGGAAACATTCAGATGAGAAAATGACTGCCGATTCCATCAGAGATGAACTGGGTGTTTCGTGGGGGACTATTGTGTTGACATTCTGGTGGCGGCATTATGCACAGTGTATCTGTGCGGGATGTTGTTTGTCAAGACTCCTGTCTTTTCCACTTTTCACATTGGGCAGTGGGGAGCGTTTTGTGTGATATTCACTGGCACAGGAAGGAGCATAATGTGAAGTTGGAACTGCGACTAACTAACTAACTAACTAACTAACATATATTCTTATAATAAGTCAAGGAAAAAAAAAAAGAATATAAGCCAAGCAAAAAGTATATAATAAGTCAAGCAAACAGTATATAATAAGTCAAGAAAATAGTAAAGGACCTTTCTAAACGTCTCAGGGCACACTTGGCATAAGTTGCCAGTGCTATATTTCTTACAGACTAATCGGCACTGGCTACATGATTTAGTCAGTATCAGTTTAGACCAGTGGTTCTCAACCTTTTTTGGCCCGTGCCCCCCTTCACCGTATTTTCAGAACGTCATGCCTCCCCCTTTCATATTTCCTATCTAAAAATCCCCCCACCCCTACACAGTATACATAAAAATCGAAGGTAAATTTAATAGAATATACTAAAACAAGGACATCCACATAAAACATGATTTGTGAGTCTACTTACTTTATAAAATGAATTTTAGAAGGATGAGACGTACATAACTGTAAAGTATGAAGGGAAAAACAATATCAAGTAATCGGTTCTTGTATTAACGCGATCTTGAAATGGTCTTCATTCCACCCCTGGAATTCCTAAAATCCCCACCCCCCCCCCCCCCGGGGGGGGGGGGAGGAAGAAATTCCCCATCGGTTGAGAACCACTGGTTTAGATGGATCAATATCACGGCACACGGGTGTAACCCATAAGTGCTCCGTTCTACTCCTAACCCAAGCCAAGGGTAGATTTTTAACTCGAAATTTTGCCCAAACAGCGCCGTTAGGCTACTCTTATTCGATTTCCAACTGCCAAGGGACTTTTTACCTGCGCAACACTACACACGGGCGACCAATCTCACTACCTAGAGACCAGGGGAAATTTTTGTTACTAGAAGTCCACGTTATATAATCCCCGCCCTCACCGGGGCTTGAACCCGGGACCTCCAGCACTCGAGGCGGACACCATACCTGGAGACCACTCAGCCCCCCCCCCCCCCCCCCTGTCAGTATCCTGCCAGCTGACTTTACTTTCCAAGATATTTTCTGATACCCATTTAAAGCCGGGATGACCAGAGAGCCCATATCAATAGTAACAATTTGAATTCACCTCAATGTAAGTCGAACCCATGACGTCCGAGCCAGACAGCAAACGTCTAGCCACTACGCCTGCTCCATGGCAAAGGAGTTAAGAAAGCAGTTCGTAATCCCGCATACCCGCGTTCGAAACACAGATGCATGCGATTTAGCAGCAGACCGCCACGCGTTGTTTTTTTCTTCTTCTGAATATTGTATGAGTGCCGGTCGTTCAGAAAGCAATGGCAAACTACTGAACGTAAACTTGCCAAGAGATCATGAAAAGCCAAAATATACCGGGGTTGACTGCGACGTCCTGTAGAGGCTATGCAACTACGCTATAGTGGCGCCCTTACACTCAAGCGGAAGCAGTTATATTTTACCATATACCGGGTGCTTGTAAAGTCTCATTACACTGTGTATGTAAAACAAATTTGAAAAATTAAGTACATGACATCATGAACACATGTGCTCCACAGTCCATGGTGAAGCAATATGCAGCGAATGGCTGTCGTCTGCTGGAGTAATTCTTTGCACTCCAAACAAGAATGGTGTTATCAACGGAAGAAATAATTTTTGTGTTTTAAGTATAACAAGTGTTTCGAAATGGTGGTCGATACATACGTATGGTTGTTCACAGATTTATAGCAAGATTTCCCGATAAACAACCTCCTCATCGCATTACGGTTAGAAATTTATTGAATAAGTGTTTTTTTTGCTACGGGAAAATGCGGAAGCTGTTCCGTTATCTAGTAGGCCTGCTCTGTCTAAAAAAAAAAAAAAAAATGTCTAAAGAAAAATGTCTAGATTTCCAGGACAGAACATTGAAAAGTCCAAGCAAGTCATTAAGCAAAATGTCGCAACTAGTGAACGTGTCGGTGAGCACAATGCAATACATTCTTAAACAACGATTAAATTTTTATCGATACAGGATTTCTGTTGTACCTGATTCATTGATTGATTGATTGATTGATTGATGTAGGAATCGACATCATAGCATTCGGGGCATTCCCATAAGTGCTCCGTCCCCATCCTCAGCAGCCAGCGAAGAGTTCCAACACTAATAGTACCAGTAGCAATCTGATTATAAGTCCGTCTCGCCTTTCCTTTGAGCGTTGAGCGTCGGCCAGATCCCTTCGTCACTCCTCGTTGTCTCATTCTTGCCAGACCATGGTAATCCATTTGCTTCTCCGAGGTGTGCACGTGCTCCCACAAGGCCGCAACCACGTCTGCCTTGTCATGTATCAATACTCCACCAAGTTCTGCAGAGCCAGCCAATCTGTCCGCCTGTTCATTTCCCAGCACACCGGCATACCCCGGAGAAAATATCCAGGCGATGCTTATCACCCGTGACCTCTGAAGAGAAGCAAGCCACTCAGCACGAAGTCTGCCCGTCCTCACCCTCGTCAGCATGCTTTCTGAGTCAGTTACAATCACGATGTGTGTGTGTGTGTCGTATTCTCCATCCAGCGGAGAGCCGCAGTGACTGCCTCCACTTCCATTCTTAAGCTGGATGTTGTGGTATCATATGCCAAACTCTCCTGCCCCAAACATCGACCATTAGCTTTGGCTATGAACCCCCAGCCACTTCTCTCACCTCTTGACACCGAACCATCTGTGTAGATAATCACTTCACCCGAGTGAGCATTGTCCTGAATTAGTTGCTGGATTTCCACTTCCGTGGCCCCTGCTGGCCACTCCCTGCACTCCCGGCTTAATGTGATTATAACTCTGCACAAGTCTGACTGCTCCGCTGGCACTCTGACCCACTCCTCTCCTAATGTTCTCCAAGGGGCACACCTGTCTGATCGTATCCCCCGCCTGAGCCATCCATGATTTCCCTCTTAACAGTCGCTGACCCTTAACTGCGTCCATCGCCTCATGCAGTGGGTGGTCTGTGTCTGCAGCTACTCTGAGGTATGCCTTCGCCTGCATCACCTTGAGCCTACCAGCAACAGTCGGCAAAGTAATTTTAGCTAACAAAGACGCATCAATTCTCGATGTAACATTCTTCTCTGATGAGGCATGGTTTCATCTATCTGGATACTTTAATAGCCAAAATAATTGTATCTGGAGCACTTTCAATCCCAATGCATTTCATGAAGAACCACTACACGATGAGGAAATTGAGCTATGGTGTGCCGTCAGTGGAAAACGTTTTATTGGACCAATTTTCTTCAACAACACTATAAATGGCGATTGGTGCCGATCTTCTCTCAGATCTTGCTTGATGTAGCACCAGGGCTGGTAGATGATGGTGCTGCATTCTAACGAGATGACCGAGCCATTTGATCTTCCGGCTTTCAGTATATGTGACACAAGGCGTTGATCTCATTGTCTGTCTGATAACATACTTTGGTATTCGGTCTTGTATAGTTAAATTGGTAGCTTTTCTGAAGCATCACATCTACCAGGTGTTCATTTTGCGTACTTAATTTCATTAGTAAATAACGGTCGCTATAATTTTCCCCAATTTAAACGTTTATAACGTTTCGGAAAGCATGAAAATATTACACGAACTTTAATAGCGACTGAAACAGTTCAGTATGGAGAGTGTTGTGCTGATCTTTGTGTTTCGACAATATCCTGCACGCCGCAAAAAAAAAAAAATTTTTTTTTTTTTGGAGCCGCGATAACATCTTGGTTACCTTGTTTGTCTGCCAAGACTGTTCCGGGGAAAAAAGTGTTGCATGTCCTTCACAGGACGTACAGTCAACCCGACATTTTGGTTGTTCGTGATTCCTGGGCGAGTTTTATGTTCAGTAGTTTGCCATTGATTATGAACGACCGGCACCTATACCTTTTCAACATATGCAATTATTTTTTCTCCCAGGACGGCGCTGGGTCGACCCCGCCTCGCATGGATTCCTGTTTATGTTTAGAATGTTCTGAGAATTATCTAGGAAGGAAAGGCGAGGAAATGGTCACCTGAACTCATATGTTGTGGCCTAGATATATTTAACACCTCAACGTCAGTATCTGCAATGGGCCTACCTTGACATGTTTTTAAAATTGCAAGCAGTGCCCTGAAGGTAATGGAGAAATCAGGCACCAAACCCCCATGTTCTTTACTCTTCTTGTCCCTGTTCTTTGACGTTTACGACGACAAACTAGTTCTCGCGACGAAGTCAGTTTTCTTGGTTGCCAAAGTTGTAAATGCAGTGTCGTCTCACTAGGCCAGTATTCCCTTGATAGCTGGCAGTACTGGGGGAAATCCCGAAGAATTCTGCGCTGCAGATTGATGACAACTGCCCACATGAGCACAGTGGTGAGTCAGATTAAGTCCCTACGCATGATTGTTCAGTTTGTTATACCCTGACTGAAGCCTTAAAGCAACGACCTGTCCCTACCAGTCAAGGGTACGATAACTGACGCTGGCCTGGTTCTGTGTCCCCCCCCCCCCCTGGTAGTCCATAAAAGAGTTAATGATGAATAGTTGCATATATAGCGGAGATAGCGGTCTTAACGTAATAATTGTGTAGGTCAAAAGAGCTTCAGTAACGACTGCGTGAGACATAGTGGGTTAACATACAACCTGGGATACAGCCTTGAGACATAGTGGGTTAACATACAACCTGGGATACATCAAGTCTGTGGGGACAGAAACCAAACTATGAGACGGGTTAACTACTACAATTGACTTGTTCTCCAACAGATGTCTTCAGAAGCGCCACTCCTGTGACCATCGCAGATTTCATGGAGACGAAGATCAACGACAAGATCTATCTGCTCTCTAAAGGCAAAGCAAGCCAGCCAGATGCCAAGGAGCTCTGCTCAAGCATCTCCGCGGATCTAGTCCTTTTCGATACCAACGAAGAATATTTCGACGTTACCAGCCGGTTACGCAATTTCTTTCGCGAGAAGGACATCACTGTTAATGGCGTTTGGGTTGACCTCAGTGTCATTAAAAAAAATTCAAAAATCACTGTTCGTTGGAGAAATGAAGAGCTTGGCCCCGGTGTGTGGTATATCACCGATCCAAATGACAGCTGCAAGGATGGAAGCGGAGAACCATGTTGTGCCAGGATCGAATGGCAGCCCGTATATCCGAATCTCAAGGACTCAAAGTGCACTGACAACTCTTACAATTATCTGTGCACTCCCAGGAATGAATGCAGCAACACGACACATAACAACTGCTCGCAGATATGTCTAGAGAAGAATGACGGGTATCTGTGTGCATGCACGGATGGGTATCGTTTAGAAAGCGATGGTAGAACATGCAGAGACATTAATGAATGCGCGGAGGGTGCCAAGCCATGTAACCAGACGTGCACTAACACGAATGGCAGCTACTCGTGCTCGTGTCTGCCAGGGTACGAGCTGATGGCCGATGGCCGGTCTTGCAATGACGTCAACGAGTGTCTGGCCAATACAAGCGGATGCCAACAAGAGTGTAGTAATACTTTAGGAAGCTATCACTGCTATTGTCATGCCGGATACAACCTATCTAGTGTCGATAGCAAATCATGTATTGATGTCAACGAATGCAACAGCTCTGATTGCCAGCAAAACTGCACGAACACAGATGGTAGCTATACATGTCATTGTTTCCAGGGATACGCCCTGGCTGAGGATCTAAAATTGTGTTCTGATATCGATGAATGCAAGAACACCGGTCATCGCTGTAGTCAAGTCTGTAACAACACCCCAGGGGGTTATGAATGTTCTTGTCATTTGGGTTATGTTTTACACACAGACAACACTTCCTGCTCAGATCAGGACGAATGTCAGGGACCACATTTTTGCCAACAGCTATGCAACAACACAGACGGAAGTTACCAATGTTCGTGCACAAATGGTTATGAACTTTCTCAGGACAACAAAACATGCGAAGACATCGACGAATGTGAATTCGGCAACCACGGCTGTGATCACATCTGTACTAACACTAACGGAAGCTACTCTTGTTCCTGCAACGCCAGTTACTTCCTTGGAGCAGATCACAGGACTTGTATTAGGTTTCGGGACTGCAACAACAATAACGGATCCCTATGTGGTTGCCAGGTTGGGTTCAGGGCTCATATCGATGGAATAACATGTGAAGACATTGATGAATGTCAGGAGTCTAGCAACTGTGCTCAAACGTGCACAAATACGGAAGGCTCCTTTGTGTGTGGATGTCGTCCTGGATATCGTCTGCTGGCAGACAATACTACATGTGTCAGCGCCAACGAATGTTTACTGTGTATGCACGGCTGTGTAGACACAGACGGATCACTGAACTGTACCTGCTACGAAGGGTACACATTACACAGCGATATGAGATCGTGTATTGACGTTAACGAATGCGCGGCGTCTCCTTGCCAACACACATGCACCAACACGGAAGGCTCCTACGAATGTGCATGTCAACAAGGGTACACACCAACTGCTAACGGGTCCCTGTGTATCGTTGAAGATGAAATCACAACATACATTTGCTCAGGAGTATGCCAAAGCACCGAAGGAAGCTACCAATCTGGGGAATGCCTTCCAGGCTACAAGGAAAATCACGGAGCATGCCAGGATATCGACGAATGCGCCAACAACAACACAAACAACTGCTCACAACTTTGCCGCAACGCTACGGGAACTTACAAATGCAGCGATGTGGATGCAGAAAGCCCCACATGCATCAACACCAACGGATCATACCATTGCGCATGCCCTGCCGGGTTTTATCCTACCCCAGACAACAGCTCACTCTGCCATGACCTTAGCACATGCCAGGCAACGTTGCCAATGTGTGGCCGCCATTGCGACAACACTTCCTGGGCTAGCTTCTGTAACTGCCACAAAGGATTTAAGTTACAGAGAAACAGCAGCTCGTGCAATACCCTGCATCCATCTCTAATGTGTCCTTGCACATGCGCGGCTGGCACAAGACTCCCATCCAACGCCAATTTCTCCGCGGTTATCAAAGAAATGACCTTGAACAGAAAAAAGACCTTCTCATACAGACGAAAGAAGATCTCCACACCAGACCACCGACCGTCCTCGCAAACAATTGGTTATTCTGGCTTAATCATTATGTGCCTTCTGTTTGGCTGCATTGTCAGCTTGGATATATTACCATTGGCGCTGTCGCTGGTAGGAAGGCGCAAGAGGACTAGTAAAATAGGTACAAGCAGAAGTATGAGGTGAATGATGTTTCCCTTCACTTTATGAGTACGAAATGTTTCCATGGGAAAATTAGAGAAAATGTAAATCTGGCTGCTTTCCTCCCGCAAGTTATCCACAACCAGTAAACTATGAACAATGTTTAATAGAAGCTATTCCATCATGAACAATGTTTAATAGAAACTATTCAATCATGAACAATGTTTAATAGAAACTATTCCATCATGAATAATGTTTAATAGAAGCTATTCCATCATGAACAGCCAGCCCACAAAACAACCAACAATTCAACCAGCCAGCCCATGAAACAACCAACAATTCAACCAGCCGGCCCATGAAACAACCAACAATTCAACCAGCCAGCCCATGAAACAACCAACAATTCAACCAGCCAGCCCATGAAACAACCAACAATTCAACCAGCCAGCCCACAAAACAACCAACAATTCAACCAGCCAGCCCATGAAACAACCAACAATTCAACCAGCCAGCCCATGAAGCAACCAACAATTCAACCAGCCAGCCCACAAAACAACCAACAATTCAACCAGCCAGCCCATGAAACAACCAACAATTCAACCAGCCAGCCCACAAAACAACCAACAATTCAACCAGCCAGCCCACAAAACAACCAACAATTCAACCAGCCAGCCCATGATTCCATTGGGACCTTGCCGTCTTGACAGACGATAGTTTGTGCTTTAAAAAGGCATAATAACTTTTAACTATGGCGGTAGCGAGTGTGACTGATAAGGCCAATTTGCGCTGTAAATGTCCGTTCACAGTGGGTGCATCAACCAGCCCATGAAACAACCAACAATTCAACCAGCCAGCCCATGAAACAACCAACAATTCAACCAGCCAGCCCATGAAACAACCAACAATTCAACCAGCCAGCCCACAAAACAACCAACAATTCAACCAGCCAGCCCATGAAACAACCAACAATTCAACCAGCCAGCCCATGAAACAACCAACAATTCAACCAGCCAGCCCACGAAATAACCAAGAATTCAATCAGTCAGCCAATCAACCAAGAATTCAACCAACCAGCGAAACATCTAACTACCCTGTTGCAAACAACCGCAGTATTAGTAACTGCAATAGCAAACAACAGCAACAAACTACACAGTAATAATAACAGCAACGACGGCAACCTCAACAACCATCCTAACTGTCCCATGCAGACATCGATTGACAAATGTCCGGAGTTTGATCGCGATGCCCACGAAAAAAAACCTCCACATCTCTGACCTCCTGAACCACAACACAACAGACTAGCAGCTTGCATGTCCAGCACCACATTCAAGACAACACCGAGCAATGTTTACCTGTCACTTAATCAATTTCTTCGCACCGATCACAAAAGCTTCCGGCAAAACAATTAGTGACCGAATCGACGGGTACTGTAGGTATATAATTGAATATTTAACCAGAAGTGAAAGTTTCGACTGTTGTCATAGACCTTGCCAACTTGTCGTTCTTGTACCGATTTCCTCGTTTCGCGTTCACCTGGAGACTATGTGTCAGTGTGATGTTTGATGGTGCGGGACGCGACAGAGTACATGTAAGATCAGGTATACCTCTCTTTTTTATATGTTATAAATGTAACACGTGTGCACACGTACACACTCGCCCGCGTGCATAACACACACATATAAATAGGTATATGTATGTATGTATGTGTTTCATTCGCAACTGCGAGCGCTAACAAGACAAGTCACTTGAACAAGTCAAGAAGACTGATACGGGGGGAAATGGCACGTCGTAAGAACACCAAAAGACACGCGGTATCCAAGATGTGCAGCGTGGGAGCCGACAAGAGGAAGAACGTGGAGAACCTGCCTGCGAGCTGTAAAAAAGAACCTGAAACTACAGCTAATACTGAAGCCACCACGAGGGAGACTGTCGACAGTCCACCACGGACAAGAGCCAAACCTACTGAGAAGCAGAGAGAGGAGAAAGACACCAGAGTCGGAATCACCGACTTACTGACAAGCAAGTGGGTTGTCAAGCGTATCCAAGTGCAGCTATCAGACGAAGAAATCCTGAAGCAGCTACGAGAAGAGATCTTTACATCCTATTCTTGAAGGCGGGGCGGCGCCTCACCTAATCCAAGATACCTACAACCTTGGCAGTGGTGACGACGGAGGGCAGCGAAATGCCGACCACTGTATCAATCAACAAGAAAATACAACAGCCAGACAGATTCATCCCAAGAGTCATCAATGTTTCAGATGCCAGAGGGTCTGTCTGCCGGTACTGCGCCGATCACCACGCCTTCATGGAGCATCCGCTGGCCAAGCTAGACACGGACTTTTGAGCACCCAACAACAAAAGAAAGTGCGCCAACTGCCTGGGCAAGCATGGAGCAAGATACTTGGGCTGTCCGTACCAGCAACGACAAAGAGACGTATTAAAGCTCGCCATCAACACAAAGACACCATACAACGAAGCAATGCGGAGGTGCGAGACAGACACGGGTATAGCACAAGCTGAAAGAGATCAACTGCAAAAACAGATAGACGAGTTGAAGAGACAAGTCAAGGCACTGTTGACGCCGACCCCGACCAGCAACAACGAAAAACTACTGGCGGAAATTAAGGAGATCCAGCAAACATCAAGCAAGAAGTGGAACATATGGCACTGATAAAGAAGGAGAACGAAGAAATCCTCATTCATTCATTCAGTAGCATGTCCTTTGCAGAACCTCGCTCCCATAACAACCTTCTGGAAAACCTCTCAATCAAAAGCAAGACGTCCCGCGTCCGATACACCCATCTGGAGATCATCCGCCACATCCTGCACCCATCTTCCCTTTGGCCTTCCTGTTCCTCTCTTCCCAGACATTTACCCCTCCATCATTGTTCTCTCCAAACTTTCATGACGTTTCAAGTGACCAAAATATTTCAATTTTCTTTGTTTTATCGTCTTTAATAGCCAACCTTCTTCGATATTCAGCTCTTGAAGTATGGATGCATTTGTTCTTTTCTTTACCTAAGATATTCTTAGAATTCGTCTATAACATTTATATTCAAAGGCATTTATGCGCTGTTCAGCTTGTTTAGTAAGTGTCCAGGTCTCACAGGCATATTTTGCAATGGGAAAGATGCATGCTCTTAAAAAACTAATTTTTATAGTTCTGTCTGTCCCATTCCATAATTTATTCAGTTGTTTTAGTCTTTGAAGAGCAACTGATAGTCGTCGTTTAATTTCTTTCATTGTGTCACCGTTGTTGGTAATCAATGACCCAAGATATTCAAAATTTTCCCCATTAACATATATTTCTTTCTCCATGGTGATTTTATCTGTATGCATTATCTTTGTTTTTGCTATGTTAAGATATAAGGTGTGATTTTCACTATTCAAATGGGTTGAGGCTATTAGGTTTTCTATACCAGTCTGTGTTGTGGATAGCAATACTATATCATCAGCATACCGAATCTCCAGTATGTCATGACCACCGATATTTAGGGCATCATATAGCTCCCTGTTTATATCATCTCTTACATTTCTCATTATATTTTCGGCGTACATGTTAAACAAATAGGGGACAGCACACATCCCTTACGGACTCCTTGCTTGATGTCAAACCAATCTGATGTCTCACCATCTATTCTAGCCGCTGCTTGTTGGTATAAATAGAGCATTTTTAAGAGTTGAATTATATGTGGTGGAAAGCCCATATTCCTCATGATTTCCCAAAGTGTCTGATGTTGTACACAGTCAAATGCCTTTGAATAATCTACCAAACATGAGAATTGGTTTACATTAAATTTTCTGCACTTCTCTATTAAACGCATATTGAGAATGTGATCTCTTGTTCCTCTTCCTTGTCTAAATCCAGCTTGAACCACGTTAATTTTTACTTCCATTTTTTTGCGAAGTCTTCCCATTATGATTTTTAGTAGAATTTTACTTGCATGACTGATCAGGGCAACAGTTCTATAGTTGGTGCATAATTTCAGGAGAGACCCGAACCTGAATCACAAGCGAAAGCCAGCAGCCCAACCACGACGCCCGAAACATTCAAAGGGAAGCCAATATCCCGCCAGACATCCGAAGAAAACCGAGAGGTGCACCCTGACGACGGCATAGAGGACGCCCCGTTGCCGCCAGTATTTACCGATGAAGAAATCGCAGAGATAAAAAGGTTACACGAACTCAAGTGCAAGGAATACAGAAGGCGAATGGAAGAAAAAGCAAAGAAGTACAAGAAACACAAGGGGAAACCAATGCCCTGCCGTCACACTGAAGAACCAGATTTATGGCAGAGTGACGAACACCCATGGCAATACTATATAGATGACGGAGAGATCGCCCCATGGCTGACCACGGAGGAAGCAATCGAAAGACAGCAAGAACTCAACGTGAAAGTGAAGAAAGGCGCAAGGAGGAATATCACATTGAAAAGCTTCTACAGGCAATACACAGAAAGGAGGCAAAAATACCAAATAAAACTGCACCCAGCCAAGTCAGACGAGCAGGAAACAGCACTATCAAAGATAACAACAAGAGGAGTTGGACACAAAAGACAGCCGTCACCCCCCCCCCCCCCCCAGCTAACGTCACAGACACAAAAGCCGATATAACAAGTCCGGAGCAGGACCAACTCGTAAGAGCGCACAAGACAAGAATTAGGGTGAATAAACCCACAAAAACCACGGACCTCAACAATAACCACAGCTGAAAGAAGCAGGCTGAACGAGGCCGAATTTGGAATTTCTGTTTTTGAACCAAAGCAAGCAGTGTGTGTGTGTGTGTGTAAAAGTAGGTATACATATATATCGCTGTCAGGCAGACTCAGAAACATCCAGACAGACAGACAGACAAACAGACAGACAGACAGACAGACAGACAGACAGACAGAGAAAGAGATATGTGGACGGATGGAGATATCGATATATGGATAGAAACATTCATGGACAGACAGAACGACAGAGAGTCAGATAGATAAATAAATAGACAGACAGAACGACAGACAGACAGATGGACAGACAGACAGACAGAACGACAGACATACAGAACGACAGACATACAGACAAACAAACATACAGACAGACAGACAGACAGATAAATAAACAGACAGACAGAACGACAGACAGAACGACAGACAGATAGATAAACAGACAGACAGAACGACAGACAGACAGACAGACACACAATGATTAACCCACAGAACAAGAGCGGATAAAGCCTGGATACTGCTCTGGACAAAGATCCAACAATCAATCATGTGCCATGCCGGAAAGCGTGGGCAGTCATGACTCGCCATTTCACTCGATCACCAGCGTCGTGGATCAGCTCAGTGTTCCTGTCTCGTCCATGCCTAGTGGCTAAGCCATCCAGGTATTTTCCTTTCGGTCTTCCTCTTGGTCTGTTCCCTTCGATCTTGCCAGTTGTCACTAAGTTCTCCAATCCATTTCTTCTCATAACATGTCCAAACAATTTTGACTACGTCTAATTTCTCTAATCAATTTACGATTTTCATTTGTCTCCTGTAGTACTTGGTCATTGGTTTTTCTGTCTGTCCATGGTATTCTTTGTATTTTCCTCAGAAACCACATTTCTGCAGCCATCAGATGTTTTTCAGCTTGACTGCACATTGTCCAAGTTTCACATCCATACAAAAGAACAGGCTCTATGTATCCCCTCAACACTCTTTTTCTCGTTCCAATTGACATCTTTTTATTGGTCAGAATGTTCTTGTTCTAATCTCTTCCAGGCATCTCCCATCAGATGTAATGACTGTGCCGAGATAATTGTACCGATTCACTTGTTGAAGAATATTCCCATTTACTTTTATATTACACTGTGGTACCTCGTTCTTCCTAGTGACGACCATAACCTGTGTCTTCTTACAAGATCCAACAACCATCGATTAAAACCAAAAAAATACACCCATTTAATTGACATGATATCTATACCTCGTGGCATAGTAGCTACAGCGTTAGCCTGTCAACACAGAGGTCTAGGTTCCACCCCAACCAGGACAGGATTATTTTATCCGACTAGCCCAGCTCTGTGGTCGACTCAGCGTTAAATAAATCGGCACCAGACAATTTCCTGAATGTTCTGGGAACTGACGGAGAATGAAAAGTTATGAGGAAAGGAACTGGCCTCCCTCATCTCATATGCCGCGGCTTAGAGTACGTGACAGCCTAACATTTCACATCCCTAAGGCAGTAGCTGCTAAGGGACTCAGTATCTCTCGTGGGACTAACATGACCTCTTCTCTGTAACAGCTGAGTTGAGACTGGGACCGAATTCACAGCACTGAGGACATACCCATGCGCAGCCCGGTCTTCATCTCCAACAACCAGCGGAGAGTCCCACTTCTAACGGCACTAAGTGCAGCCGGGTTATCTATAGCAGCGCCGAGGGAAACAATCGGCCGCTTCTGGGCGTGCTGTCAATTTGAGGCTTACTAAACTTGCACGAATCCGGCCAGGTCTGGTCACCAGCAACGTGAGGTCATGGGTGTAGGATGGTTGATTCTCACGGCTGTCCTAATGTGTAAGTATTGTCATTCATTAATGCTTCCCCCCCCCCCCACACACACACACATATAATAAGTCAGGCAAACAGCATATAATAAGTAAAAGTATAGAATAAGTCAAGCAAAAAAGTATATAATAAGTCAACTATAAAGTATATAAGCCAAGTTAAAAAGTATATAATAAGTCAAGTAAAAATATAATCAATCAGGTAACAAGGATATAAGTCAAGAAAACGGTATGTAATAATTCCATTAAAAAGTATATATGCCGGTCTCCCTGGTCGAGAGTTTATCAGCTTTCTCCGTAACCCCGAATACTCTCGTGGTTGACGTGAGCGCACAAGAATTGGAAGCGGTTCGAGTCGCACCAGTGACATGAGAGTATGGAGCCGGTCGCTCAGAAAGAAGTGGCGTGCTGATGAGCGTAATCTAGCCCAGGAATCAACATGATGGAAACGTGGGAAAAAAAAATTAAAAAGTATATAATAAGTCAAGTAAAAAGTATATAATAAGTCAAGCAAAAGGTATAAAATAAGTCAAGTAAAAAGTATATAATAAGTCAAGTTAAATAGTATATCATAAGTCAAAAAGTATATAATAAATCAAGAAAAAGTATATACTAAGTCAAACAAAAAGTATATAATAAATCAAGAAAAAGTATATACTAAGTCAAACAAAAAGTATATAATAAATCAAGAAAAAGTATATACTAAGTCAAACAAAAAGTATATAATAAATCAGCCAAAAAGTAAATTTTAAACATTTTAGAGCACACTAAGGTGCCAAACGTATATTTCTGATAAACTAATCGGCACTCGCCGGTCTCTCTAGTCTAGAGGTTACATGACTTTCTCCGTAATCTCGTAAGTAACGTGACGTTTCGCGAGAATTGGTAGCGGTTCTCTCCGCGTCGATAACTTATGGGAATATTGAGCCGGTCGCTCAGAAACCAATGGAAAACTACTTTCTTGCCAAGAAATCAACAATCAGCTGAAAGATGCTGATGTTGACAGCGATGTCCTTTAAAGGGTATGCGAACCAAAAAAAAAAAAATCGGCACTCGCTATGTCAGTAGTTCTCAACCTTATTTGACCCGTGCCCCCCTACACCATATTTTCAGAACGTCATCCCCCCCCCCCTCCTATAAAAAATTGGCCCGTGCCCCCCTTCACCGTATTTTCATAACGTCATATTTCCTATCTAAAAATCCCCCACCCCTACACAGTATACGTAAAAATGGAAGGTAAATTTAATAGCATATACTAAAACAAGTCTAGACATCCACATAAAACATGATTTGTGGGTCTACTTACTTTTTAAAATGAATTTTAGAAGGATGAGACGTACATAACTGTAAAGTATGAAGGGACAAACAATATCAAGTAATCGGTTCTTGTATTAACGCGATATTGAAATGGTCTTCATTCCCCCCCCCCCCCCTGGAAACCCTAAAATTCCCCCCTGGTGGGGGGGGGGGGAATTCCCCACCGGTTGAGAACCACTGCGCTATGTTATTTAGTCAGTATCGCGCCAGCTGACTTTACTTTCCAAGATATTTTGTGATAACCATTGTTAAGCCGGGTGGACCCAGGAGCACAGATCAAGAGTAACAATTCAAACCCACCTCAATGCGGGCCGAACTCATGATGAGCAAGCCAGCTAGCGAGCGTCTAGCCACCACGCTATAGGGGTCCTCTTATACTCCAGTGGAAGCAATTGCATTTAAAAAAATAACAACAACACAACTACATTTTAAATATATATATATATATATATATATATATATATATATATATATATATATATATATATATATATATGACTGGGCTTCAAATGACACCTTAAATTTTTTTTTGTTGGGGGGGGGGGGGGAGGGTGAATATATTCTGAAAAAGTAAAGAACAAATGTATCATTTGTCGATGTAGTCACCATTGTGTTCAATGCAAGTCCTCCAGCGCCGATAAAGTGATTGGATTCCTGTAGCCAAAAAAAAAAAAAAAAAAATACTCTTTGTCGCGTATGTAACCACTCACGCAACACTTGCTGTATCTCTTCACCAGACCGAAGAATCTTTCCTCCCGATGACACCCTGAGTTGTCCAAACAGGTGGAAATCACTTGGGGCTAGGTCTGGCCAGTACTGGGTATGTGGTACACACTATAAGTGGAGGTTTTCAATGGTTTCAACCGCTGCATGGGCAGTATGGGGTCAAGAATTGCCATGTTGCAAAAGTACACCTTTACTCAGAAGTCCACGTCGTTTGGATTTGATTGCGGGTCGAAGATGATTCCAGAGAAGATATGTGTATGTATCACTGGCGACAGTTTTCCCTCTAGGCGTATAGTGCTCTAAAATAACGCCTCGTTTATTCCAAAAGAGAGTCAGTATAATCTTCCCTGCAGATGGCTGCGTGCGAAATGTCTTTGGTTTTGATAAGGGGGGTTTGCGCCATTCCTTGCTTGCTCTCTTCGTTTCCGCCTCATAGTAGTGAACCCAGGTTTCATTTTCTGTAAGAATTCTTCATATTAAACAATCACCTTCTGTTTCAAAGCACTGTAAAAGTTCTTGACAAGCATCAAAGTTTAAGTTCTGGTGTAAGCTGCCGTGACACCTACCTTGCAGTACTGTAGCACGTCATGGATTATGTGGTGTGCTAAACCTTTGACTGATGTCAAGATGTGTGACAATGTCACTCACAGTCAATCCGTGGCTTTCATGTAGGAGGCCTTCAACGGCTGCAGTCAACTCTGGGGTCACTACACCATGTGCCTGACCCGGTCGTGAACAGCCTGACAGAGAAGTCACGCCGTTTTGAAACTTCCTACTCCACTCATACACTTGCTGAACTGACAGGCGTACATCACCATACTGGACCTCCATTCGCCGATGAATTTCTTTAGGTTATACCCCTTCACTGATCACACAATGGATAACAGAATGCTGCTCCACTATGGTGTATGTCAAAAGTGTGGCAGCCATCTTTAAACTGTCCTTATGATTTCACAGTGTTCTCCTGTACTGTGATGTCGCGTGCTTGATCCGTAATAGAGGCGCTCCTGTCTGGGAAATTGCCAGTTCTAAGGACACTACTTTCTGAACTTAGCAGTCAGCGTAAGGTCACCATACAGTGGATACCATCCCACTGTGGAGCCCCCGGAAAGGACAGAGCTGATCGATAGGAAGGAGCAAATGAAGAACAACCTGATGTGCCCATTACATACCACCAAAAGAAAAGAATGATCAAATCAGTCAGAAGGCCACCAAACCTTACTCAAGACGACTACCATGTTATGGACAGACCAGAACAGGTCATTCTTCTGCTCCTCAGAACAGGACACAATAGATTACGCAACCACATGTATACAAAATTCAAGATCGGTGACTCAGCCATATGCACATGCGGTTTGGCGTCGCAGACAGCAGAGCACATACTCCAGGACTGCCCAAACTACAACATATCCAGGCGAACCTTCTGGCCTAGAGAGACAACAGTGGAAGATAAACTCTATGGACCGCTGAGTGAAGTAAAAAAGACTGTTAGATTCATACAAGAGACAACATTGCAATTATAGACATATTTCAGGCGAACGAAAGAAGAAGAGGAAGAAGACTCTTGATATCCTTAACAACAATATGACATGGTTATTGTAATTTCTATCACACTTTTATGGTTTTAAAGTTTTAATTTGAAACCCCACGTGTGTGTGTGTGTGTGTGTGTGTGTGTGTGTGTGTGTGTGTGTGTGTGTGTGTGTGTGTGTGTGTGTGTGTGCGTGCGTGCGTGCGTGCGAGCACACACACACACTGCCATATGACAAGAGCTGAATATTGAAGAAGGCTGGCTACTAAAGATTTTTTTTTCCCCGCGTGTCCATCCTGTTTCAGGATATTGCGGTCAACACCAGCATCTTTCAGCTGTATGTTGATTCCTAGGCTAGATTACGCTCATCAGCACGCCACGACTTTCTGAGCGACCGGCTCCATACTCTCATAAGTCATAAGCGACTCGAACCACTTCCAATTCTCGTGCACTGACGTCAACCACGAAAGTATTCGGGATTACGGAGAAAGCTGCTAACCCCTCAGCCAGGGAGCCGGCTACTAAAGATGATAAAACAAATACAAATCTAAATATCTTGGTCACTTGAAACATCATGGACGTTTGGAGAGAACAGTAATGGAAGGGTATATGCCTGGGAAGAGGGGAAGAGGGAAAGCCAAAGAGAAAATTGGTGGCAGATATCTTCAGATGGGTGTATCAAATGTGGGCAACCTTGCTTATGACAGAGAAGTTTTCCGGAAGATTGTTATTGGAGCGAAGTGCTGCAAAGAACATGCTGCTGAATGAACGAACGATCAAACGAACGAACGAACGAACGAACGAACGAACGAACCAACGAATGAACGCACGCACGCGCGCACACACACACACACACACACACACACACACACACACGAGAGGGGCACCAAAAAAGTGGAAATCGCTAGGGGCTAAGTCCACTGAAAACCCACCTTGGCAGGAATATTTCGCGAATGACGCTGAAGTTGAATGTGACGTGAAAACGTGGTACAGAGAACAGAGCATGCAGTTCTATGCAGCCGGTTTAGGAGGACTGATAAAACGATGGGATAAGTGCATCAATGTTGGTGCAAATTATGTTGAGAAATAAAGGGACAATGTATGTACAAAAATAAACTGGTTTAAAGTTGTTATCATATATAGTTATTTTTCTACAGCCATTTGTGACTTACTTATTGAACTACCCTCTTGTGTGTGTGTGTGTGTGTGTGTGTGTGTGTGTGTGTGTGTGTACACAAGCACACATGCACGCACGTGCGCAAGCACGCACACACACATTATATATATATATATATATATATATATATATATATATATATATATATATATATATATATATATATATTGAGCATAGCCTACGATGGTGGTATTCTGTTATGATAATTTGGCGTGTCCAGCGTGTGCCGCGTGGTTACACCCGTTTCACACGCCAGTGATCCGGGGCTTGTTTCCGGATCCGGTCAGGGATATGCACTGCTGACGAGCTCAAACGAGAGCGAAACTCGAGTATAGTGCTTCCATATTGACGTGGATAGGCCTTAGGTTCATACCTGAGTGCGATCAGCGTTGCCAGTAGTGGGTTGAGCTCAATATTTAAATTTCAAATCCCGAAACAACCAAATAATCAATATATATATATATATATATATATATATATATATATATATATATATATATATATATATATATATATATATATATATATATATAAAATTGTCACTGATCTGGTTCTGTTTGTTTTTCTGGTAGTCCACATAAGAATTAATGATGAACAGTAGTCCATGTCCCAACAGAAACTATTCCATCATGAACAACGTTCAATAGAAACTATTCCATCATGAACAACGTTCAATAGAAGTATCATGGTGTATAGAAGTGTCATGGTTGTGCTAAACATTTTTTCCTCAACACTAGCGAAAGCGAGCATTGTTGAAACTCTTCAAATATATGTAAAATTGAACGCAGAATTTTAAAAAATGCAACAAAAAGTCAAGGTTGGTTTAAAATAAAGGAGGTATAAGAAAAATTAGCTTACCCTTCGTGAATAAACTTAAATAAATTCAAGACAAGAAAGTTCTAAGCATCAGTCGCTTGCACCCTAGCAGACAGACCACAGTAGCATTTATTAGAGTTGTTTCCCCCAATCTGTGACGTGTGGTTTTCAAATACATCGAATTAAAAGCAGACATGGGTAAAATCCGGAAGTCACTGGATGGTCGCTGACAATTTTCCGGGAAAAGCGCTCCCACCTTTCTCCCCCCGTACTCACAAAGGCCGGTAACTGACATTACTAATTGTTTTATCTGGTGACGCAGCCATCTCAGTATGTCACAATATAAGCAAAATTTTGTTTAGTGGTGGTAAATTTTGCTGAAATTTTAAAATTTCTAAACCCGTGGGATCACATGACTTTAAACACTTAATAAATCTGCTAGTCCAAACTAGAGCACACTTACGGTACACTGTTTGTTCATTCCCCCTCCCCAATCCCTTCCCATTCTCTCTCTCAACATAAAATGGTCAGTATCTCAAAATACATGCTATTAAGGAAAACTACTTCCTGCCACAGACATAAATAAGCCCTGACATTTTTTGTATGTCCCAAAGCAGAAACCAGCCATGGGTGGATCTGTGATGTGTTGGTAACTATCACATTTTGTAGGGCTGATTATACGGAGGAATAAATAGATAGTCACTGTAGATGATTCTAGATATCAAACCCTCATCTGACCACTTCCTAAGTGTACTCTTACATTTACACTAACTTAAGACAATTGATTCTCATCTATAGATATTGTTTAATGAGGTATTCTGGTATACCATTCACTCATAAATACTTAGTATAAAAAGTCGCATAAAAGTCAACATGGTCGACTTCATTGCACCGGGTTTTTATCCCATATGGTTCAGTCTCTTTCCACAGTGCGGGCTGCCGAAAGTGTCACACAAAGCATGAACTCTGTAGTTCCAGTGACAACCCCCTGTAGTCTAAGAAAAAATGCACCCGTGAATTGACGAGCGCTGCCCGGAATCGAACCCACAACTTAGTATGTATTCTAGAAGAGACTGTTTAGATCACCAGGTTTACTACAGCTGATGTATACGAATCAGACATTCAGAGCCTTCCACAACTGAGTCCTCTCTGGTTAGCATACTACCCGTATATGCCGAAAAATGTGTTCTTATGCCAGACACATGTGACACATTTTCATTAACTTTGTCAGTTTGTTTTTAAATACATTTTTAAAGACTTAATTATTGGGCTGGGGTGGGACAGGCACTCTAGAACCTCTGAATTTGATTGTTTTTTCCATTAAATACAACCTATTCTTCTGTATATCCACATTACCTGGGATTCAACACACACCGCACACACCACGCACACATGCACCGCACACACACCTGCACGCACACACACACATATACATGCACGCACACACACACACATGCATGCACATGTACACACATATTCACTATATATATATATATATATATATATATATATATATATATATATATATATATATATATATATATATATTAAAGGCGATGTATGTATGAGTGTCCGTTCTTTATGCATTCGCGAACGGTCCATCCGATTGAGATGAAATTTTCTACATGTTTTCTTTTCATTCCCGTGCAACCAACTGTCATAGTTTTTTAGTGTACAATTAGCTATTTACTTATTTAAAATTTAATATTTATATTTACATTATCATTTCTATTTAGCAAGGGGACTTAACATAAGAAAAGTTATTTCAAGGGGCATAACTTTTAATAACATTGCTATTATTTTATATATAGATTGTTGCATTGTTTTCAAAGATTTATAAACTCTTTGTCTACAGTTATTTACAGGCATATGAGTTATAATAAATAATGATATAATCTTTAAGGCATTTTCATAGTTTTCTTAAAAATAATGCATCTATTTAAATAGTGAAAATTTTCTAACTCATCTTTTTATTTTTTCCTCAACAGCACATTAATTTTTTTTAACATTCCCATATCTATGGCGCGTTACACCCACGTTGAGTATTTATGATGCCCGCCCATGTTAAACATTTTCTCAACGAGTTACTTTTCATGCATTTTAATGCTTATTGTTCTTTTGTTGTCAAAGAACTGCTTCATAAGAGATGTTGAATGAAAGAATCCCGGGAAGGTTAACCCGGTTAACAAATGCCCGCAGAAGTCGGATGTGTCGGCCTAACGGCGCAAGAACGCAGCTCTGCTGTAAACAGGCACAACGCAATCACATCCGGAAAAAAAACTCCGGATGAACGAAGAAGAAGAAATCCCGAAAAAAAATATATATCTTATATATAAATTAGGATGTGCGTATGTATCTCTGTATGTATTTATGTATCTCTGTCCGTATGTCCTTTATACGCTCGCGAACGGCCCATCCGATTGAGATGAAATTTTCTACACGCCTTCCTTTCATTCCAGAGATGCCAACTGTCGTAGTTTTTTTTTCTTCTTCCTCCTCCTCCCTCCTCCCTCCTCCCCCTCCCAAAATACGTACGTCCAGGAAATGGTCTTCTACATAGACAGTTCTCTCTGAGGTCCGCGATAACATATTAACCTGGTGGGATGGCAATCAATCATCCTACTACCTCCTCCCTCCTCCTCCCTCCTCCTCCTCCCTCTTCCTCCCTCCTCATCCCTCTTCCTCCTCCTCCCTCCTCCTTCTCCCCTTTCCCCCCTCTTTCTCTTAATCCCTCCTCCTCCCTTCTCCTCCCTCCTATTCATCCCTACTCCTCCTCCTCCCTCCTCCTCCTCTCTCCGCCTATCTCTTCCTCCCTCCTCCTCCCTCCTCTCTCTTCCTCCTCCCTCCTCTCTCTTCCTCCTCCCTCCTCCTCCCTCTTCCTCCTCCTCCTCCTCCCTCTTCCTCCTCCTCCTTCCTCCTGCTCCCTCCTCCTCCTCCCTTCTCCTCCCTTCTCCTCCTCCCCCTCCTACCCCTCCCTCCTCCCCCTCATCCGTCTTCCTCCCTCCTCCTTCTTCCTCCCTCCTCCTCCCCCTCCTCCTCCCTCTCCTCCTCATCCCTCCTCCTCCATTCTCCTCCTCCCTCCTCCTCCCTTCACATTCCTCCTCCTCCCTCTTCCTCCTCATCCCTCTCATCCTCTTCCCTCCTTCTCCTCCCTCCTCCTTCTCCCTCTTCCTCCTCCCTCTTCCTCCCTCCGCCTCCTCCCTCCTCCCACTCTCTACTCCTCCCTCCTCCTTCTCCTCCCTCCTCCTCCTCCCTCTTCCTCCCTCTTCCTGCTCCCTCCGCCTCCTCCCTCCGCCTACTCTCTCCTCCTCCTCCCTCCTCCTCCCTCTCCCTCCTCCTCCTCCCTCTCCTCCTCCTCCTCCTCCTGCGATCTCCTCCTCCCTCCTTCTCCCTCTTCCTCCTCCCTCCTCCTCCCCCTCCTCCTCCACCCTACTCCTCCCTCCTCTTCCTAATCCCTCCTCCTCCCTCCTATTCCTCCTGTCTCCTCCTCCCTCCTCTTCCCTCCTCCACCTCCCTCTTCCTCCTCCCTCCTCCATTTACCCAAGACAGACAGACATACAGATAGTCGGGAACGGGATCTTATATGACTACTTATATGATTTAAATGAGATGCTCTCCACCATGGGCTGGGCCGGGTCAGACAGACAGACAGACAGACAGACAGACAGATAGATAGACAGACAGACAGACAGACAGTCGGGAACGGGAGCTTATATGACTACTTATATGAATTAAATGAGATGCTCCCCACCAGAGTCTGGGCGAAGCCGGGCCGTGTCAGCTAGTATATATATATATATATATATATATATATATATATATATATATATATATATATATATATATATATATATATATATATATATATATATATATATATAAATTGTCACTGATCTGGTTCTGTTTGTTTTTCTGGTAGTCCACATAAGAATTAATGATGAACAGTAGTCCATGTCCCAGACATGGAGGCACTAAAGTAATAATTGTGTGGATCAGAAGAGCTTCAGTAACAACTGTTTGGGACATAGTGGGTTAAAAAAACAACCTGGGATAAGTAAGTCTGTGTAGGGAGTGGTGAGAACAGAAAGCAAACAATGAGACGGGTTAACTATAATTGACTTGTTCTCGAACAGATTTCTTCAGATGCGCCACTCCTGTGACCATTGCAGATTTCATGGAGGTGAAGATCTATGACAAGATTTATCTGCTCTCTAAAGGCAATGCAAGTCAGCCAGACGCCAAGGAGCACTGCTCAAGCATCTCCGCGGATTTTGCCCTTTTCGACACCAACCAAGAATACTGCAACGTTACCAGTCAGCTACACTACTTCTTTAGCGAGAAGAACATCACTGTTCTTGGCATCTGGGTTGATCTCCAAGTTATTAAAAATAATTCAAAAACCAATGTTAGTTGGAGAAATGAAGATTTTGATCCTGGTGTGTGGTATTACACCGATCCAGATGGCAGCTGTAAAGATGCAAGCAAAGAACCATGTTGTGCCAGGATCGAATGGGAAAATGTACCCGGGAAGGTTAACCCGATCAACAAATGCCCGCAGAAGGTGGATGTGTCGGCCGAAATGCACAAGTATCGCAGCTCTGCTGTAAACAGACTCAACGCAAATATTTCCGAAAAACCACTCCAGGTGAACACAGAAGAAGAAAATGAAGCAGAAGAAGAAGAAAATGAAGCAGAAGAAGAAGAATGGCACAATTTCATTTATCAGAGCCTCAAGGACTCAAAGTGTACTAGCAACTCTTACAATTATCTGTGCATTCCCAGGAATGAATGCAGTAACACGACACATAACAACTGCTCGCAGATATGTCTAGAGAAGAACGACGGGTATCTGTGTGCATGCAAGGATGGGTATCGTTTAGAAAGCGATGGTAGAACATGCAGAGACATTAATGAATGCGTGGAGGGTGCCAAGCCATGTAACCAGACGTGCACTAACACGAATGGCAGCTACTCGTGCTCTTGTCTGCCAGGGTACGAGCTGATGGCCGATGGCTGGTCTTGCAATGACACCAACGAGTGTCTGGCCAATACAAGCGGATGCCAACAAGAGTGTAGTAATACTTTAGGAAGCTATCACTGCTATTGTCATGCCGGATACAACCTATCTAGTGTCGATCGCAAATCCTGTATTGATGTCAACGAATGCAACAGCTCTGATTGCCAGCAAAACTGCACGAACACAGATGGTAGCTACACATGTCATTGTTTCCAGGGATACGCCCTGGCTGGGGATCTGAAATTGTGTTATGATATCGATGAATGCAAGAACACCGGTCATCGCTGTAGTCAAGTCTGTAACAACACCCCAGGGGGTTATGAATGTTCTTGTCATTTGGGTTATGTTTTAAACACAGGCAACACTTCCTGCTCAGATAAGGACGAATGTCAGGGACCACATTTTTGCCAACAGCTATGCAACAACACAGACGGAAGTTACCAATGTTCGTGCACAAATGGTTATGAACTTTCTCAGGACAACAAAACATGTGAAGACATCGACGAATGTGAATTCGGCAACAACAGCTGTGATCACATCTGTAATAACACTAACGGAAGCTACTCTTGTTCCTGCAATGCCAGTTACTTCCTTGGGGCAGATCAAATGACCTGTATTAGGTTACGGGACTGTAACAACAATAACCGATCACTATGTGGTTGCCAGGTTGGGTTCAGGGTTCACAGCGATGGAATAACGTGTGAAGACATTGATGAATGTCAGGAGTCTAGCAAATGTGCTCAAATATGCACAAATACGGAAGGCTCCTTTGTGTGTGGCTGTCGTCCTGGATATCGTCTGCTGGCAGACAACGCTACATGTATCAGCGTCAACGAAAGTCTACTGTGTATGCACAGCTGTGTAGACACAGGCGGATCACTGAATTGTACCTGCTACGAAGGGTACACATTACACAGCGATATGAGATCGTGTGTTGACGTTAATGAATGCGCGGCGTCTCCTTGCCAACACATGTGCACCAATACGGAAGGCTCCTACGAATGTGCATGTCAACAAGGGTACACACCAACTGCTAACGGGTCCCTGTGTATCGTTGAAGATGAAATCACAACATACATTTGCTCAGGAGTATGCCAAAGCACGGAAGGAAGCTACCAATCTGGGGAATGCCTTCCAGGCTACAAGGAAAATCACGGAGCATGCCAGGATATCGACGAATGCGCCAACAACAACACAAACAACTGCTCACAGCTTTGCCGCAACGCTACGGGAACTTACAAATGCAGCGATGTGGATGCAGAAAGCCCCACATGCATCAACACCAACGGATCATACCATTGCGCATGCCCTGCCGGGTTTTATCCTACCCCAGACAACAGCTCACTCTGCCATGACCTTAGCACATGCCAGGCAACGTTGCCAATGTGTGGCCGCCATTGCGACAACACTTCCTGGGCTAGCTTCTGTAACTGCCACAAAGGATTTAAGTTACAGAGAAACAGCAGCTCGTGCAATACCCTGCATCCATCTCTAATGTGTCCTTGCACATGCACGGCTGGCAAAAGATTCCCATCCAACGCCAATTTCTCCGCGGTTATCAAAGAAATGACCTTGAACCGAAAAAAGACCTTCTCATACAGACGAAAGAAGATCTCCATACCAGACCACCGACCGTCCTCGCAAACAATTGGTTATTCTGGCTTAATCATTATGTGCCTTCTGTTTGGCTGCATTGTCAGCTTGGATATATTACCATTGGCGCTGTCGCTGGTAGGAAGGCGCAAGAGGACTAGTAAAATAGGTACAAGCAGAAGTATGAGGTGAATGATGTTTCCCTTCACTTTATGAGTACGAAATGTTTCCATGGGAAAATGAGGGAAAATGTAAATCTGGCTGCTTTCCTCCCGCAAGTTATCCACAACCAGTAAACTATGAACAATGTTTAATAGAAGCTATTCCATCATGAACAATGTTTAATAGAAACTATTCCATCATGAACAATGTTTAATAGAAGCTATTCCATCATGAACAATGTTTAATAGAAGCTATTCCATCATAAACAATGTTTAATAGAAGCTATTCCATCATGAACAATGTTTAATAGAAACTATTCCATCATGAATAATGTTTAATAGAAGCTATTCCATCATGAACAATGTTCAATAGAAGCTATTCCAGCATGAACAACATTCAATAGAACATATTTTATCATGAACAACGTTCAATAGAAGCTATTACAGCATGAACAACGTTCAATAGAACATATTTTATCATGAACAACGTTCAATAGAAGCTATTCCATCATGAACAACATTCAATAGAAACTATTCCATCATGAACAATGTTCAATAGAAGCTATTCCAGCATGAACAACGTTCAATAGAACATATTTTATCATGAACAACGTTCAATAGAAGCTATTCCATCATGAACAAAATTCAATAGAAACTATTTCATCATGAACAATGTTTAATAGAAGCTATTCCATCATGAACAATGTTTAATAGAAGCTATTCTATCAAGAACAATGTTTAATAGAAACTATTCCATCATGAACAATGTTCAATAGAAACTATTCCATCATGAACAATGTTCAATAGAAACTATTCCATCATGAACAAAATTCAATAGAAACTATTCCATCATGAACAATGTTCAATAGAAACTATTCCATCATGAACAATGTTCAATAGAAACTATTCCAGCATGAACAACGTTCAATAGAACATATTTTATCATGAACAACGTTCAATAGAAGCTATTCCATCATGAACAACGTTCAATAGAAACTATTCCATCATGAACAAGGTTTAATAGAAACTATTCCATCATGAACAATGTTTAATAGAAACTATTCCATCATGAATAGGGTTTAACAGAAACTATTCCATCATGAACAATGTTTAATAGAAACTATTCCATCATGAACAACGTTCAACAGAAACTATTCCATCATGAACAACGTTCAACAGAAACTATTCCATCATGAACAACGTTCAATAGAAACTATTCCATCATGAACAACGTTCAATAGAAGCTATTCCATCATGAACAACGTTCAACAGAAGCTATTCCATCATGAACAACGTTCAATAGAAACTATTCCATCATGAACAACGTTCAACAGAAACTATTCCATCATGAACAACGTTCAATAGAAACTATTCCATCATGAACAACGTTCAATAGAAACTATTCCATCATGAACAACGTTCAATAGAAACTATTCCATCATGAACAACGTTCAATAGAAGCTATTCTATCATGAACAACGTTCAACAGAAACTATTCCATCATGAACAACGTTCAATAGAAACTATTCCATCATGAACAACGTTCAATAGAAACTATTCCATCATGAACAACGTTCAATAGAAGCTATTCCATCATGAACATTTGGAAACACTGATACCAAAGACCGATTTTCCCAGGTTTGACCAGTAATTCTGCAGAGATACTACTTTCATCATCATCAGGTGCCTTGTCAACTGTGTCCTTGGTTATCTGGATCACTTACATTCCCCCATTACTCAACCCTAGTCCATCCTGTGTCTGTTCTCTGTCTGCCCCTGCCTTTTCTATCACTGATATTTCCAGTCCTAACACTGTTTGTCCAATGCCTCTCTTCTCTTTACCATATAAAATAACACTGTTTGTCCAATGCCTATCTTCTCATTAACATATAAAATAACACTGTTTGTCCAATGCCTCTCTTCTCATTACCACATAAAACAACACTGTTTGTCCAATGCCTCTCTTCTCATTACCATATAAAATAACACTGTTTGTCCAATGCCTCTCTTCTCATTACCATATAAAATAACACTGTTTGTCCAATGCCTATCTTCTCCTTACCATATAAAATAACACTGTTTGTCCAATGCCTCTCTTATCATTCATTACCATATAAAATAACACTGTCCAATGCGTCTGTTTGTCCAATGCCACTCTTCTCATTATCATATAAAATAACACAAAGTAATTCAGCTTTACATAGCACAATTATGGAAACCACAGGACGTTGCAGCATCTAGCCTTTATCAGCAAACAAACACATATAGAAAGCACCACAAATAATCACGGGGAAAACACTACTACAGTGACTACATTAAAGCATAAGAACGTGATCAGAAGAATGGAAAGATCTACAATGAGAACAATGAAGAGAATATGAAACAAATAATGAAAACAAAAAATGTGCTACTTGAATCAGAATCCCAGACCATGATACTAACACAATTCTTCACATTGAATCTCTTATATAGACAGCCGTGGGAGTAACAGCTCAGTGAAGAACCCAGATAAATTGGTGGAAGTGGTACATGAAAGAGGCGGAAGGAAGGTAAGGCAGGACAAGCAATGGAGATATGATGATAGGACAGGAGTGAAAGCTAAATAGTGGCCCTGTGGATATCCGTACAATGCATGATTGTGTGCCAGTAAAAGGTTGGCTATAACAGACGACTGCTAAAGAGAAGTTGTGTGTGCACTCAAGTATGATTATGATAATAACGTCTTCTCATTACATCACAAAAAAACATTATCTGCTTCTTATATTTGTAAATAATGTTTCACTTGTGTTAATCTTTTTCAGGCTATTTCTATTACATTAATCTTTTTCAGGCAATCTCTATTAGTTATTCTGGCAGTTCAAGGTATTCGCAACATACCTCTCATGAACCACATTTCTATTGCCTCAAACGTTTCCTAAATTGTTAGCACATGCTCCATGATTTACTGTCACACAGCAGGACAGGTTCTATACAATATTTCAATACTCTCTTTCTGACATTCAATACTAGTCACTTATACTGCTAGGAGGTGTAAAATGCTCAAGGCTTCACATATACTAGGCAATACATTATGAACCATGGTAATCAGTTCACCGTCTCGTCCTCTCTCTTTCCCAAGACAAACTAGTCAATTATAAAGGGTTTGTAAAATCTCACTACACGTTGTATGTAGAACAGTTGTTTGTTGGAGAGTATGTTTTCCGTTTGCAAGACAGAAAACACACTCTCCAACAAACAGCTGTTCTACATACAAAGTGTAGTGAGATTGTACAAACACCCTATAACATTATGCATCGTGTAGTGAGATTTTACAAACACCCTATAAGATTATACATCATGTAGTGAGATTTTACAAACACCCTATAAGATTATACATCGTGTAGTGAGATTTTACAAACACCCTATAAGATTATACATCGTGTAGTGAGATTTTACAAACACCCTATAAGATTATACATTGTGTAGTGAGATTTTACAAATACCCTATAAGATTATACATCATGTAGTGAGATTTTACAAATACCCTATAAGATTATACATCGTGTAGTGAGATTTTACAAACACCCTATAAGATTATACATCGTGTAGTGAGATTTTACAAACACCCTATAAGATTATACATCGTGTAGTGAGATTTTACAAATACCCTATAAGATTATACATCAAGGTGGACTCTCTGCTAGCTACTGTTTCAACTAGTCAACTATCTCAACACTGAAGCAACAAACAGATGCTTATTTCTTGTTGTTGTTGTTGTTGTTGTTGTTGTTATTGTTACTATTATCATTATTATTAAACTATTTAACTATCTCAACATAGAATCAACAATCAGACTTACTTGTTGTTATTATTGTATATCATTATTATTCAAGTATTTAACTATCTCAATAAAAAAACAACAAATGGAGACTTAGTTGTTGCTATCATTATTATTATTCAACTATTTTACTATCTCAACATAGATTAAGCAAACAGACTTTTCTGTTGTTACTGCTGTTATTAGATTACTTTTATCAGTGTTATTCAATTAGTCAACTATCTCAATATATAATTAACATAGATTTTGAGGCAGGTATTGTTACTGTGCCTACGATCATTAATATTATAATTCAACTATTTAACTAGAGAGTGAAACTCAAGTCTAGTGCTTAAAATCCAATGTGGACAATGCCCATGGTTTGTACTGGAATACAATCAGCATTGCCAGTAGTGGGTTGTGCTTAATCTTCAAACCTCAAATCCCAAAACAACCAAATAAATCTATTTACCTAGAGATGACAGCATGGGCGGAACAGATTATAAACAAAATAAGCTTGGTGTAATGGATCAGGCACCATGCCTTCGCAGATAAGGGCAAAGAGCTGGAATGTTGTTGCACATATGGAAACTCCCTCGGTAGTTGGAGATCAAAAGAGCAAACCAAACAGGCAGCTCTCAGGCTAAATTTCAAAAGTGAAAAACCTACACATGAAATACTATGTATGGCACCTGCAAAACCGGTAGACACATACATTTAGATTCTACTGGTGCTACTTCACACATCCATTTTGCCAGGTTGCCAATGACTGGTACCTTGCTGTCTTGACAAGCAATAGTTTGTAGAATGGGGTTATACCTCTCCATAGCACAAAGCCTGGGCTGAATTGTAGAGACTATGTGTTGCCTATACAGCATGATCCCACTCTCGACCTGCCTAGTTTACTCCAGTGGAAAGGTAACACCAATACATCTGGAACAAGACAAACTGCAGAAGCTGCCGGATCAGCAAAGCAATGCTCTGACTGTCCGCCTGTCAAAAATTCCATTCTAGACCAGTTGCTGACCAAGGCTTAAGACCTGGTCTGCCCTGCCATAATATTTATAGTCTTTAGGTTGCATTTCCTCGCACTAGGGTAAGGCTTGTACAGGGTGCTACAATTGTCCCAAATGCTGGGATGTCGGATCTTGACTCAACTCAACTCACAGAGATAAAGAACAGAATAGGACAAGAAAAAAAACTGCATTTTGTAAAATAAGACGATTCAACAAATTCCTGTCATTGGAGGTTAGAAAAAGAAATCCTGCATGTTACATAGAATCAGATTTAACAAATGGCTGTGAATCCTGGACAGTTGGTAAACAAGCAAAAACAGCATTTTATAATTTGAAGAAATTCTTATGCAATAAATGTCTGTAACTTCAGGTTAGAGCAAATACTGTGACATGATGCATAGAATATGTTCTAACATATAGATGTGAACCCTTAACAATTAGTAAAAAATTTCATTTCACCGTGGAGTGCTCAGAAACCAGAGAGTGGATTAACTAGTTATGAAAGAAGCAAAAGAATAACAAACTAATGTACCTGTCACCATACCATCAAAAGAAGAGAATCATAAAATCAATCAGAAAGTCACCAACACCAGCACAAGGCACTGATCATTTCACGGAAAGAAAAGAACAAATAATTATTCAAAACAAGACACACTAGATTACGCAACTACATCATTACAAAAATTATGATTGGCAAATCAGCCATGTGCACTTGTGGAATGATGCAACAGACAACAGATAATATCAAAACATTGATTTTCCGGTAGTGAATATGAATAATGAAGACACAAACAATAGACTGCATGATTTATTGCCTGGCATATTTCGTTCATCATGATTAATCTACATAGGCCATGTCTGTGCAAACAGAAAGACATGATAGTCAGTTTAAAATTAATGTGGTAGACAGTTGACATCACTGTACGAACTTGTGTATATTTCAGCTTGAAGGATTTATCTAATTACTTTACTTCATGTTGTGTGATTTCTGCAGTATGTACCTGATGAGATGCAGCAAAATATGCCAGGCAATAAATCGTGCAATCTATTGTTTGTGTCTTCGTTATTCAAAATAGATAATATACTTCAAGTCTGCCCAAAACCATACATGTCTGGGAAAATCTTCTGGACTAAAGAAACAATAGTGGAAGATAAACTCTGTGGATGACTTAGTGAGCTAAATAGACAAATTTATACAAGAGATAACATTGCAGATATAGACACATATCACGTGAATAAAAGAAGAAGCAAAAATTCCCTAGATGCTCTCAGAGATGAGGCTTTATAGAAGACTGCTAAAAGTTCCTTGGACAGCCAAAATGAATAAGTTAAACAATCGGATATAAGCCAAAACACAAAGACAAATTATTACGAACAAGAGAAAGAAAGGCAATCATCAGTTTTTGGACCACAATATGAGAAGGCAAACAGTGGAACATGTTATGACAATTGAAATGAATTATTGAAAGACAGACAGATGAAGCCAAGAAGAATAGATTCTTGCAATCGTTTGTCATGACACAGAAAGGCATCAGCTCGCAGACTCATACATGCTTTTGGAGACGGCAAGATGTGGAGAAGCATGACTGGATGTGCCATTCGGCAAGGCACTTGATGGTGATACTAAAGAAAGCTGTTTTCTGCAGTGTAAACATCAGTTTATTTCATCACTTTGGAAGCCATAAAATCATGATTTTTGTCATGGTAGTTATCTCCCCCTGTAAGCATCTTCTGCATAACCTTATGGAGAGGTCACCAGAGCTAAGGGAGGTAACTGAGTACGTCTGGGGGTTCCTAAACTATGCATAACTTACCTCAATGATCTGATCATTCACATGAACTCTGCCATCTATGGCTGCAGCACTGCCTTCTGTGATGCTTTTGACAAAGATGCCAGAGATTTCATCTGGGGAGATGATGCAACAGATCTTTGTATAAGGTGCTGTATTAATGTGCTTTGACATGATAATAATATACTAAACAAAAAAAATGAACAATATTCACGTACAGTTTAATTTTTTTAAAAATTAATTCAGGTGGTTACATATCCAGGCCATTGCTGTGGCGAAAGTATTGTTATTTGCAATCTCGCAAATTGCGCTCAAAATACAACTGCAGGAGATTTGGAAGCAATGTGGATGAATGAGACAGGGAAAAAAAGGAAGGGGTGGGGTGGCTTTTGGCAAAGAGGTTAAACCACCAGCCTCACGCAATAATGCTCTTGGGTTCATGTTTGAAAAGGGTCATTCAGGTGAGTTCAACTTTTCCATAGATACCTGTGGGTCAGGGCTGGTGCTAGGGAGTTTGTGCTTTGTGTGAAGCTCTCATTCTGTAGACAGAGAGACTAAGCCAGAAACGATAAAACAAGGTACAACGAAGTCCATCCTCTTGTCTTTAACCACTAGGAAGAGCTTACAAGTGGCAGTTTTTGAGACAAATGCTGCAAAATGTCCCGACAGCAAAAGAAATCTGCAACGAAGAGGCCTCTGAAAGTAGAACATGACACACAACTATACAAGGTGTCTCTGTGACAAGTGGTTATTCCTCCTGCCTCTTTATCCAAAGGCTGTGAGTTCAATTCCACGCCATGTTGTTCGGTTCACAAGTGCAATTTTCTCTGAGATTTCTGGGGTTCATCACTGGAGCTATGGAGTTCGTGCTATGTGCAATGCTTTTGGCAGGACACCCTACGGAAAGAGACCAAGCTGCATGGGATAAAACCTGGTGCAATGAAGTCGATCCTCTGGATTTGTATATCTTTTAAACACAACTATATAAAACAGACAGACAGTGTTCGTTGGTAGTGTCATTAGAAGAGACTGGAGAACATCGTGACGACTGGACAGATACGGGTGACAGAGATTCTTCATGGTCTAAAATGACGGCACAGAGGAATGTCCTCAATAGAATTGGTCCAGAACACCAAGGACTGAGATCCTTGGAAAGATATGAATGCCGAGGTCATTTTGCATGGTACATGATGATTATATCCAGAATGTGGAAATCAAGGAGAAACAACACATTATGTTCCCCAGAACAAGTTCATGAGCAGGTCACACATCTGGAATGGAGGAGCGATGTGTTAAGAAGTGGCATGCCAGTACCTGGCTTCAACAACCCGATATAAGTGAATTGTTACGTGATGCCGCAGATGCCTGGGCATTGAACAAGCAATTAAAAAGTCGAATTGAGGCCTTGGAGATGTTGATATGCAGAAGAATATGTTGTATTTCATGGAAATCAAAACAATCAAATACAGAGGTTATAGAAAAACTGGGAATGAAAAGAGAGTTGATGACAGAAATAAAATAGAGGCAAGGGAAATATTTTGACCACGTTAAAAGACATAACTCTTATAAAAACAATATTGGAGGGTAAGGTTGAATGCAAGTGAGCAAGAGGTAGGCAATGACACAAGTGGGAAGATAACATCAAGAGATGGACAAACAGCAGTCTGAGAGAATATACAGTCAGGGTGAGAGATAGACAGTGTTGGAGATCCATTGCAGGCAACTTTCTCTGTGGAGGTGACACCTGATTGATTTATTAGGTGATGTATAGAACAAATAAAGAAATTCAGCATTCCCTTCTACACATCACATAACAATTCACTGAGACAAGCCAAGATTGTTATGTGACCAGATATTCATTCTTGTGTTACTGTCAGCTAGTCACTTGTGCCTGTCTTAACTTTATTTCACACTGATTTAACCTCTGTATGCTTGTGTGTTAAACATTCAGAACTTACAGAAGGCTTCTGTTCATCAGAAATGGTTCCCCTTCATCAAATGTTTTGGTCCCTTTACTTTTTTAAAACTCTCAGAGGGCAGGCTGGGCTGGGTCATGACACCCCGTTTTCGTGGTTTTCGACACCACATTCGTTATCCAATATCGAAATCGCTAAGTGTGTCTGCCGCATTGCCATCCCATACTTGGACGGCGAGCAACAGGCACCTGGTGCATCTACCAGCATTATCACTGCACCATAACTTACCAAAGGAAAGCAGCTTTACTGAACAAATTTGGGCCTTTGAGCTCAAATGTTCCAGAAAAGTTCATGGAATATCATGGACCATGAAGAAGAAAATACTGAAATTCAACAAGATCTAAACAGTGAAGAAAGTTAGTTAGACTATCCTCACTGCACATCGGACCATTTAGTCCATGAGTGCTTGAGTCCCCACCATCTGCTCTCCTGCAGTGAAGAAAACTGGCTCATAGACAGTATACATAAAAAAAAAAAACATGAATAGACCACAAGAAGAAGACTGACCAGGAGTGTTGTCGCCCCCAACGTATCCAGCTATGGTGATGCCGAGGCCGTGAGAATCTTTCATCAGGTCCACCTCAAACACATCAACATCTGGCACCTCCTGCATCACCTCCAGTGGCTGCTGTAAAACATCACATACCTGTACATCTCCATTCATTTAGTACGTAGCTGTTTTGTTGTAAGGCTAATGTTTAACATCTCTCTCTCTCTCTCTCTCTCTCTCTCTCTCTCTCTCTCTCTCTCTCTCTCTCTCTCTATCTCTGTGAGGAAGGAGAGAGAGAGAGAGAGAGAGAGAGAGAGAGAGAGAGAGAATGAACAAACTTTATTTTAAAACGGTAAAGATTAAGAATTGGGCACTCAGGCTCATCTAACATTCTGCCCTTCTATCACTCTCTTTCATCATTATTTCATCCACATGTCATTCAAGGCTAACTTAGAAGAACAACAATATAAAAGATATGCCTTAACAAATATTGGGGAAAATGCACAAATCAAAACTACATGACTCGGTAATATTAATGAATGATGTGGTAATCGTTATTAGCTATGGGAAATATACTGGTCTACCAAAAGAGGACTGGCTGTTATACTAGGGTTTTATTATTATGTTTTTTTAAACTATTATTATTATTATTATTATTAAGGGGGAAGGTAATCCGTACTCAGATAGTGTTTGAATACTTTGCAATTATATGTATATGGATTGGTGACGTCTTTGATTTCTTGTGAAAGATTGTTCCACAGCCGAGCTGTGGAATATGCTAAGCTTGTTTTATATAAGTCTATCCTAGGCTTCGGAATGTGTAATATAATTAGTCGTTTACAGTGTATAGCATTATATTTAAACAATGGCCAAAGGTAATTTGGGGCATACTGATGAAGGATTTTTTGAATTAGTTTGGCCTTATTGAAAACTGCATTTGCAGAGTGGGAGGGAGGGAGGGAGGGAGGGAGGGAGAGAGAGAGAGAGAGAGAGAGAGAGAGAGAGAGAGAGAGAGAGAGAGAGAGAGAGAGAGAGAGAGATGTAAATTGAGGTACATGGCACATACTGTCAGTGGCATATGAAGTATTAGGCCTTCACATATTCCAGGTTATGGCATAATGAAGTTGGCTGGCCAATTCAATTACTCACCACATTTACTTCCCATAAAATGATGTGGGACTTCTTCTTGCTTTTGTTCTTTCATGTTTACACTGAAAGACGAGTTCTCATGATGTAGACAACATAATTTTGGTGTTCCTCGTTTGCTCCAAACAACTTTGAATGCAGCATCATCTCACTAACCCGGTATTCCCTTCTTGGCTGTCTTCTTCTTCCTCTTTTTCTTTTCTTCTTCTTCTTCTTCTTATTTCTCCATTTACCTCAGTGGCATGTTGAGGAAATATGTAAATATCTTTTATATGCTCTTTCTAATGCTCTGTGTAAGCTGGTTTTCACTTGTCTAAGGGCCACTTTCTAACAGCTGGCGGGCCATGGTTTGAGAACCTCTGCTCTGGAGTAAAGGAGGCAGGCCGAGACAGTGATCAAGCTGATGGGCAACATATGGTCTGTACAATTCAGCCCAGGCTTTGTGCTATGGAGAGATATAACTCCCCCAATGGCCTTATCACCATGGGTTGTAAGTGTAATGCCATTTAAAAAAAAAAAAACACAATGTAACAAACTATCAGCTGTCAAGATGGCCAGGTGCCAGTCAACTAGTCAGGCTCAATAATTTGGACTTGTAATTGGGGGGTAGTAGTCAGGCAGTAATTAGGACCTAATTAGGTTAGTATAAAGGTGGATGAATTACTTCTGAAATGTTAAACTGTGGTACAGGATTTTACACAATATCAGTGACTATGTACTTAGTATTTCAGGCAAAGTATATGTTCATCCACTTCACATGATACAAAACTCTGCAGTATGAACCTTTCGAGATGCAGTGAAGTGAAAATGCCAGGCAAGAAATTGTGCAATATTTTGTTTATGGGGTCTGTGTTGAAATTGATTATGATGACGAGAAAGGAAGATATTAAAGAGAGATAATCAGTCTCTGGACTGGCTAACATGATTTTGATGATGATGGTGGTGGTGATGATGATGGTGGTGGTGATGATGATGGTGATGATGATGGTGTTGATGATGGTGATGATGATGATGATGATGATGATGCTGAAGATGATGGTGGTGGTGATAATGATGATAATGAGAACACAGACAGACAGATAACCTACTGGATGTACTTGAACAGAGCCAAGCAATAACTGCTGCTGTTGCTGGTGAAACTGATACTGCTGCAGTTGATGCTGAAGATGCAGATTGTGCAGATGCTGCTCATGTTCCCCGGCCTCCATGGCCATAACCGCGTTGAAATGTTCCATGTGTTCCTCAAGCTGATGTGTGGGAATGATAGGCGCTTGCGGAATCTGTTCGATACATGTCAAAATATAATTGACAGGCTGATTGGATAATTAGAATCAATGTCGCTAAACACAGGATTAGTAATTGGGGGGAGGTCTTTTGAGTCAGGGCTTAGTCAGATATGACTGAGCTACCCTATGGAAGTAGACGGTGCCCTGCTTTCTGTTACCGCCGAGTGTTGAGCGGCGCTCACCAAACCCAACACCCTACATTGTGCCAACGGCCTCAGGAAGAGTGCAAATGGTAAGCCTTATCTTAGTGCGAGGAAATGCAACCTAGACTAAATGTTATGGAAGGGTAGACCAAGCTCTAATTCCTAGTCAGCAACTGGTCTAGGATCAAATCTCCAACAGGCAGACAGAACACTGCTTTGTTGATCCGGCAGCTTCTGCAGTTTGTCTTGTTCCAGATGTATTGATGTTACCTTTCCTCTGGAGTAATTTAGGCAGGCAGAGAAAGAGAGGGGGATCATGCTGCATGGGCAACACATGGTCTCTACAATTCAGCCCAGGCTTTATGCTACAAGCAGATATAGCTCCATCCCTGGTAATCACCATGGGTTGCAGTTATTATGCCTGTTTGGGAGAACAATGAAACAAAACTATCGTTTGTCAAGATGGCCAGGTGCCAGTGTGCAGTGCTGAACAAAGGGACACAACCATATATGCCTTTCGCAGCAGATGGCCTATGAAGATGTTGCTGTTCTTGTGGCACAATGATTGTGAACACATCTATGTCATCCCCAGATCTGCTCAAGCCTGATACTACCACATCATTATCTAGTGACCTGTTCTGTGTAAAACATGATCCCCATAGCAGTCTTCCAACATTTCTCTGTATCGTAAGCCACATCTCCCTCCTCTACTTCTGTCATGTGTCCCAATACCGTCAACAGTGTGGTCATCCCTTTCTCTGCCTCCCCAGTACACTCTCCTGGCATATGTCACGCAATGACACATTTATAAACTACCAAGAGATACATTTTGTTCACGCTCTAGAGTAAGTTGTGTTACTGGGGATTTTATTCAGCTGATCTGGTGTCTTTATTAGGTACTGTACATGAGTATGAACTTGTTTGATTGCGGCAGCTTCACATCCCAGTTTGTTGTGCATGATGTGTTAATCTTCTGGAGGTCTGCATGGCTGAGAGGATTAACACACTGAAACCATTTCACAACTGTTGTATACATTTTTGTGACTTACCGATTTACCCTCATATATAAATACCCTTGACCCATAAATATGCAAATTCACACATGTACACACACACATATATATGCATGCAAACATTCCCTGGCATACACACAAACACATGCAAGCAGGCAGACATATATACATAACATAGAGAGACAGACCAGCCACTCATACATCCTCACAAAACACACTCCTCACACACATTCACACACACTCTCTCCCTCATACATACTCCCACACACACAGAGACCTCCTCACATATTCACATTCCCCTCCAAACCCACACACAACCTCTTCCACAAGGGCACGCACCTGGAACTGTGGAGCTTCATGGACGGATCTTGCCACAACCAGCCGCACGTGGCTGCCAGACTGCCGCAGGACCAGCGCCACCTGCTCGGAGCTCATGCCCCGCACGTTCACGTCTCCGATCTGCAGAATGTGGTCTCCACTTCTGAGGTGGCCATCCTGCGGAATGGAAATATGAATTTGTGCAAGATATTTTATAATGTAACGTTGTAAGATATTTTTTTAATGGAATGTTACTACAAGATATTTTGTATGGAATGTAGCAAGATATTTTTTAATGGAACATGGCACAATATTTTTTACATGAATGTTGTAAGATATTTTTAATGGAACGTTGTAAGATATTTTTTAATGGAACATTGCAAGATATTTTAAATGGAATGTGGCAAGATATTTTTAATGGAACATTGTAAGATATTTTTAATGGAACATTGCAAGATATTATTTAAAGGAACGTTGCAAGATATTTTGTAATGGAACATTGTAACCATGTCTACAGAATGGGTGTTGTGTGAGGGATATATTCTGGCATATATAAATTTGTCAATGGCATTCCTTAATTTAGTGGGCTTGTTAATTTAACAGTCAGGAGGTTACACAGGCAAAGTTATGGGCACGGTCAGGTGAGGTTTCAATGCCGGCTCTCATTGCTCGCTAATGGAGCAGAAGACTGGCCATCTACTCCTCCGTACATTCAAGCCTACACAACGTGATGGAATTCATATACACATTGCAGCCCTTGAAAGAAGAGTTTTTATTTTTGCTTGTCACAATGTTGGTTTCTATGAGATGTGTGAGAACTAGAATAGAGTAAAACTCTTAGTTACCATGAGATGTGTGATAACTATAATAAAGATCATGGTTTCTATGAGATGTGTGATAACTAGAATAGAGTAAAAATCTTGGTCTCTATGAGATGTGTGATAACTAGAATATGGTAAAAATCTTGCTCTCTATGAGTTGTGTGACAACAAGAATAGAGTAAAAATCTTGGTCTCTATGAGATGTGTGACAACAAGAATAGAGTAAATATATTGGTCTCTATGAGATGTGTGATAACTATAATAGAGTAAAAATCTTGGCCTCTATGAGATGTGTCATAACTAGAATAGAGTAAAAATCTTGGACTGTATGAGATGTGTGTTAACTAGAATAGAGTAAAAATCTTGGTTTCTATGAGATGTGTGATAACTAGAATAGAGTACAAATGTTGCCTGTCCTTTGCAGGACCTTGCAATCAACCCAAACCCCAGGATGATTGTTTAGGTAAATTTATGTTCGGTAGTTTGATATTGCTTTCTGAATGAGAGGGCAACACTGAAGTCTGAATCTGTTACTGAATCTCTTACCCTGCCATTAGAGTGCTGGAATTTTAAACCATGCAGCCGTGGAGACCTCTTAGGATACAGCAGATACATGTTACACATGTCTGAGACTCAAGAAGGTAACAATAATGACCAGGAGAGGAACCTTTAAGTATAACTAGAACAACTAGGAGAGGAACATTTGAAGTTATAGAACAACTAGGACGGGAAGATTTGAAGTTATAACTAGAACACATAGGAGCAGAATGTTTGAAGTTATAATTAAAAGAGAGTGGAAACAAGTAATACATTCCTTACATGATAAGATCATAGAGACGGGTGAAGAATCATGATTAGATCATAGAGACGGGTGGAGAATCATGATAAGATCATAGAGACGGGTGGAGAATCATGATAAGATCATAGAGACGGGTGGAGAATCATGATTAGATCATAGAGACGGGTGGAGAATCATGATAAGATCATAGAGACGGGTGGAGAATCAGGATTAGATCATAGAGACGGGTGGAGAATCATGATAAGATCATAGAGACGGGTGAAGAATCATGATTAGATCATAGAGATGGGTGGAGAATCATGATAAGATCATAGAGACGGGTGAAGAATCATGATTAGATCATAGAGACGGATGGAAAATCATGATAAGATGATAGAGACAGGTGGAGAATCATGATTAGATCATAGAGACGGGTGGAGAATCATGATAAGATCATAGAGATGGGTCAAGAATCATGATAAGATAGAGACGGGTGTAGAATCATGATTAGATCATAGAGACGGGTGGAGAATCATGATAAGATCATAGAGATGGGTGAAGAATCATGATTAGATCATAGAGACGGGTGGAGAATCATGATAAGATCATAGAGACGGGTGAAGAATCATGATTAGATCATAGAGACAGGTGGAGAATCATGATTAGATCATAGAGACGGGTGGAGAATCATGATAAGATCATAGAGATGGGTGAAGAATCATGATTAGATCATAGAGACGGGTGGAGAATCATGATAAGATCATAGAGACGGGTGAAGAATCATGATTAGATCATAGAGACAGGTGGAGAATCATGATAAGATCATAGAGATGGGTCAAGAATCATGATTAGATCATAGAGACGGGTGGAGAATCATGATAAGAACATAGAGACGGGTGAAGAATCATGATTAGATCATAGAGACGGGTGGAGAATCATGATAAGATCATAGAGATGGGTCAAGAATCATGATTAGATCATAGAGACGGGTGGAGAATCATGATAAGATCATAGAGACGGGTGAAGAATCATGATTAGATCATAGAAACGGGTGGAGAATCATGATAAGATCATAGAGAAGGGTGGAGAATCATGATAAGATCATAGAGACAGGTGGAGAATCATGATAAGATCATAGAGACAGGTGGAGAATCATAATAAGATCACAGAGATGGGTGGAGAATCATGATAAGATCATAGAGACAGGTGGAGAATCATGATAAGATCATAGAGACAGGTGGAGAATCATGATAAGATCACAGAGATGGGTGGAGAATCATGATAAGATCATAGAGACAGGTGGAGAATCATGATAAGATCATAGAGACAGGTGGAGAATCATGATAAGATCATACAGACAGGTGGAGAACCATGATAAGATCATAGAGACAGGTGGAGAATCATAATAAGATCATAGAGACAGGTGGAGAATCATGATAAGATCACAGAGATGGGCGGAGAATCATGATAAGATCATAGAGACAGGTGGAGAATCATGATCTGACTGCAAGTGATCGCTCCAGACCAGACAACAAAAAAGGAAGAGAAAAAAAAGGAGAAGAAAAAGGAAGAAGAGGGATAGGAGCAAGACCAAAAGCAAGAGCAGGAGCAGAAGCAGACGGAAAAGAAGAAGAAAGAAGAATAAGGAGGAGGAAAATAAGTCAAAATGTTAGTAATAGTAGTAGTAGTAGTAGTAGCAGCAGCAGCAGCAGCAGTAGCAGCAATAGTAGTAGTAGTAATAGGAGTAGTAGTAATAGCAGCAGCAGTAGTGGTAATTGTAATAGTAGCAGTAGCAGCAGCAGCAGCAACTGATCAATGTGTGGTAAAGAACTAGGTACAGACTGTGTTCATTTAAATGCACCCGTTACAGAAAGAACGCCAGAAGAGACTCACCTGATCTGCTATACCCCCAGGCAGGATGGTCTTAACCACAACCCCAGTGCTCCTGCCCCCGATGATGCCGAACCCCAGGCCTGTCCCATCATTTATTAAGTCAATCACCTCGAGCTGTGTCCAGTCTGTGCTCAACTGAAAGGAGAAATGGTCAAGACGAGTGTAAACTTTGCCGACAAAGACTTCATAAATCTAGCGACAGACAGATCAACGGCCATAAACTCGGGTAAATGGAATTGCCATGCGCTAATGTTGTATAATCCTCTTATGCAGCTTTCCGCGTTAATAAAGCTCTTTGTTGAAGCATTATCTGTTTCCAATCTGGATTTTTTGTCCGTGCCATGAGTAACATAAATGCTAAACTTTCTCAAATACAATTCCGATATTTCTTTTTCATTCTTCTTTATTGATTTATTTGGTTGTTTCTGGATTTGAGGTTTAAAGATTGAGCACAACCCACTAGTGGCAACGCTGATCGTATTCTGGTACGAACCTAATGCCTTGTCCACGTCAGATTGGAGGCACTAGACTCGAGTTTTGGTCTCGTTTGAGTTCATCAGTAGTGCATATCCCTGACTGGACCCAGAATCAAACTCCGGATCACTGGCATGTAAGGTGGGTGTAACCACTTGACTACGCGGCTCACGCTAGACGCGACCAAATTATCACACTAGAATATCACGACACCCATCGTAGGCTACAACTCAAAATTATTCTTTATGTCTACACTGCCGCTCTTCTTCTCTTTCTCCAGTTACCTCAGTGAAGTTTTGGGGCGAGATGTAGGGATCGATTGTGCTCTATTTCCAATGCGCTTTACAGGTTGGTATTCATTTCAAAAAGTGGCTCTGTGTGTTGTGTTTGCGTTCGTTAATTTTCAACTTAAGCACTGGATTGGTCTGGTCTTTCCGTGAGGATTAGCTTTCCCTAATACCATTATCCCAGGACACCAGGCGAACCCACTTCGACTTCAGAGGTACTTGTAATTTACGTCACGTCACGTCACCAAGTCAAGGACGAGAAGTCAACATTTTATCGAACAGACAAGTGTAGGGGTTAAACCCACTACCTCGGCCTCAGCACGCCGGATGTTTAAGAACGAGCGATCTTATCCATTCGGTTAAGCTGACCTCTGAACGAAATATATGTTACAAACATTTCCCTGGTAACAAGGACAGCTAACCATCACGCAACACAAGCCCAGTGCACCCAATGCTAGTACTATACGGTGTATTTTTAATGACTGTGGGGTTTTTGAAAATATTGCCGTTCCAAGTTTTGTATTCACCCTCTGTGGAGTTCATGCAAACATAAAAGGTAAATACAACACTTGGAAGGGCAATATTTAAAAAGAAAATAAATAAAATAAAAACAAACAACCACAGTAATTAAAAACACACCCTGTAATAGGACGTGCAGGGACAAAACTCCTGTTCAAAGCGAGAGAACGAGAAACAAAAAGTCGTCTATCGCACCAGCTCACGACACTGTTGTGTCAGATCTAGTTCCAGAATGTCTTAGGCGTATGGGGTGAGCACTGTTCTTGTAACACCAAGCCAGACAGTACCAACACTAGTGAGTTACTGAGCATACCACTGATCTACTCCAGATTTGTGTGTGGTTGGGGGGGGGGGGGGGTCTTAAAAGTCGAGAGGATCAGCTTCATAGCACCGGGTTTTATCCCATATGGCTCGGTCTCTTTCTGCAGAGAAAAGCACGAACTCTGTAGCTCCAGCAAGGACCATCAGGAGTCTCCGAGAAAAATTCACTTGTGAACCGAAAAACGTATCTCGGAATCGAACCCACAACCTTCGTAGGGAGACGGCTTGACCACTTTGCCACGGAGACACTGCTCACGAACGAATTCTTCGGTAAAAGAATACAACTGTTTCCCCGGGAGCCAGTAAAGAACCCTCTTGCATCCACTAACGAGCATTATGTATATCGCGCTAACCTCGTATTTTCATAGATCAATCAATAATGCATTGCTGATGTGATTATATCACGCCGGCCGCCTTCACTTCCCTGGACGTTTCTGCTACCTATTTTAGGCTGGCTCGATCTGGGGGCCTGGGTCAAGTTAAAAACAAAATTCCCCTCTCGATGGAGATTCGATAACACGATCATCGTGGTGGCAAGCAAGTGTGCTGATCGTGCGTTACCGCATCTCCCAGTCTGCTTCAGTAGCAGTATTTATTTTTCTCGACATCTGGAGTTGATCCAGCCCCATTAAATGGGCACATATGATGATAAATGCCTGGCAGCTAATGGCACAGACAGAGCGTCTGTTGGACATGCTGGTGTGGTGGGAAACGAGCAGGTGGACAGATTGGCTGGGTCTGCACTGCTCGGCGGGGTATTGGTGCATGATAAAGCAGACGTGGTCGGGACCCTTAGGGATCGTGTGTATAGTACAGAAGAACAGATAGGTCATCACGGCTTGGAGAGAAGGGTGCTGCAGGGAGTGACCAGAGATTCTGGCCGACACGCAAAACCCAGAGGAGAGGTCAGGCGGACACATAATCATACTGCTATTGGTACAATTAGAATTGGGATTCTTCGCTGGCTGTTGCAGATGAGGACAGAACACGAATGGGAATGACCCGAGGGCTGTGATGTCGGTTCTTGGCTTAACTCAGCTGGCACGGAGAGGTGACCATTGCACTTTCACAACTATAATATCTAACTACAACAATAGCTGGGACTGTTTTGACCTCTCCTTCCTTCTTGCATACATAAATAGCGTGTTAATCCATTACATGCGAATTCTCGGATTAACTCTTCAGAGACAGTAACATTTATTTTAACATCTTCAGACATAGTGTAATAGGCCCCATAGAAAAACAAAGAACAGTAATACTGTAACCTGCCATGCATGGCTTAATAGGCGATGGAGGAATGTTGGCATGAGACTGGCTACCATATTATGTAGCAAACTAGCAAACTGTTCACCAGCAAGTCTACACAGGTCTTGTTTGGGAGGAGGAGGAGGAGGAGAAGGTGGAGGAGGAGGGGGAGAAGGTGGAGGAGGAGGGGGAGAAGGTGGAGGAGGAGGGGGAGAAGGTGGAGGAGGAGGGGGAGAAGGTGGAGGAGGAGGGAAAGAAGGTGGAGGGGGAGGAGGGGAAGAAGGCGGAGGAGGAGGTGGAGAAGGCGGAGGAGGAGAGGGAGAAGGCGGAGGAGGAGAGGGAGAAGATGGAGGAGGGGAAGAAGGTGGAGGAGGAGGAGAGGGATAAGGTGGAGGAGGAGGAGGGGAAGAAGGTGGAGGAGGAGGAGGGGAAGAAGGCGGAGGAGGAGGAGGAGGAGGAGGAGAAGGTGGAGGAGGAGGGGAAGAAGGTGGAAGAAGAAGAAGAAGAAGAAGAAGAAGAAGAAGAAGAAGAAGAAGAAGAAGAAGAAGAAGAAGAAGAAGAAGAAGAAGAAGAAGAAGAAGAAGAAGTGGAGGAGGAGGAAGATGACGAGGTTGAAGATAAGGAGGTGGAAGAAGAAGAATGAGAATAGGACGACGATGAAGAAGACGAAGAAAAAAAGAAGAAGGGGAGGAGGGGAAGGAGGAGGAGGAGGGGAGGAGGAGGAGGAGAGGGAGGAGGAGGAGGAGGAGGAGGAGGAGGACGAGGAGGAGGAGGAGGTGGAGGAGGACGAGAAGAAGGCAGAAAAAGTGGAGGAGGAGGAAGAAGAAGTGGAGGAGGAGGAAGAAGAAGTGGAGGAGGAGGAGGAGGAAGAAGAAGTGGAGGAGGAGGAAGAAGAAGAGAAAGAGGAGAAAGAAGAAGTGGAGGAGGAGAAAGAAGAAGTGGAGGAGGAGAAAGAAGAAGTGGAGGAGGAGGAAGAAGAAGTGGAGGAGGAGAAAGAAGAAGTGGAGGGAGGAGGAGAAGAAGAAGGAGTAGTAGGAGGAGAAAGAATACCCAACATTTACTGCTGTAAAATGCTGGTCGTTGAGAAAGACAGTTAAAGCATCACCAGCCAGGAACAGAATAAATGCTTCACACACACCCAGTATTACAAGCTTCAAACCCACCCTTACCGGGCGAGCCTCCAGAATCGGCTTAGGTCTGTTTTCCGAGCTTCTGGAGCGAGTGAAGGCGGCATCACGAGTGCTCCTTTCGTGTGCCACACCGGCTGCGCATTGTCGATGAACGGAAGACACGCTGCGGCTCCGCTGCTGGCGCTGACGATGAAGATGCTGAATACTGTGATGGTTGCGATACAACAGCTGCTGATCATGCCTGGCTTTCATGTAGCCCATTGCTGCCACGACAGCGCCGCAGATGGCGTCATGAAAGGATCTGTTGTCATGCTCCATCCAATACCGCAGACTTGCAGCTCTGGGGGTTCGAACCCCGAAATAAATGTAATCACATGGCGGTGGTAATGTAGCGGGGTGACTTACTTCTGGCGCTGGCTATGTTTTGGGTAGTAGACGTAGTACACTTGCCTACAGCTGTGGGCGTGTAGTGTTTGATTCCCATGGAGGAGGTCCGGTTACGCAAATGAATACTGTGAGTGGGCATTTGTGTGAGGCAAGAATATGTGCGTTTTGTGTGGTTTCTGGGGACAATGCATAGATTACTTTGCACGGAGAATACACCACATTATTTACAAGAACGCACACGAAAACCATAAATTAAAGTCGCTTAAAAGCCGATAAGGTGGACTTTATTGCACCGGGTTCTATCCAATATGGCTCAGTCTCTTTCCGCAGCGCGGAAAGTGTCGCACAAAGCACGAACCCCGTAGCTCCAGCGACGACCATCATGAGTCTCCGAAAAACTGCACTCGTAAACCGAAGAAAGCGGCCCGGAATCGAACCCAGAACCCGAGTCAGACGGCTTGACCACTTTGCCACGGAGACTCCCACCCTAAATTAATAAGTGAAAATAGATGTAGACAGTGGGGAGTTTCTGGGGACAATACAAATACCTGTACACGGCGTGAACAACTATGCGAGGCTTTCTTTTAGGAAGTACACAAAACCCCTAAAGTCCTAAATTAATGATAGATGCAGACAGTGAAGATTTTCTGAGCAGGTAAAGGGAAACACTTGAAAACTGTGTGGTCAAGAAGAACCCGTGTACACGATTTGGGAGCATTAAGCATATTGTTCTAGACCAACTTTTATTGACCAATCAGCACTAGGTGGCTGATGTGGTCAGTGTTACACCATTCATTCATTCAGTAGCATGTCTTTTGCAGAACCTCGCTCCCATAACAACCTTCCGGAAAACTTCCCGATCACAAGCAAGATGTCCCGCGTCTGATACACCCATCTGGAGATCATCCGCCACATCCTGCACCCATCTTCTCTTTGGCCTTCCTCTTCCTCTCTTCCCAGGCATATACCCTTCCATTATTGTTCTCTCCAAACTGTCGTGACGTTTCAAGTGACCAAAATACTTCAATTTTCTTTGTTTTATCGTCTTTAATAGCCATCCCTCCTCAATATTCAACTATTGAAGTATGGATGCATTTGTTCTTTTCTTTACCCAAGATATTCTTAGAACTCGTCTATAACATTTATATTCAAAGGCATGTATGCGCTGTTCAGATTGTTTAGTAAGTGTCCATGTCTCACAGGCGTATGTTGCAATGGGAAAGATGCATGCTCTTAAAAATCTAATTTTTGTAGTTCTGTCTGTCCCACACCATAATTTATTCATCTGTTTTAGTCTTTGAAGAGCAATGGATAGTCGCCGTTTAATTTCTTTCATTGTGTCACCATTATTCGTAATCAATGACCCAAGATATTCAAAATTTTCCACCGCCTCCAATTTTCTCCCATTAATGTATATTTCTTTCTCCATAGTAGTTTTATCTGTATGCATTATCTTAGTTTTTGCTATGTTAAAATATAAGTTGTGATTTTCACTATTCAATTGTGTTGAGGCTATTAGGTTTTCTATGCCATTCTGTGTTGTGGATAGTAATACTGTATCATCAGCATATCGAATCTCTGGTATGTCATGACCGCCGATATTTAGGGCATCATATGGCTCCCTGTTTATATAATCTCTTACATTTCTCATTATATTTTCGGCATACAGGTTAAACAAATAGGGTGACAGCACGCAGCCCTGACGGACTCCTTTCTTGATGTCAAACCAATCTGATGTCTCGCCATCTATTCTAACTGCTGCTTGTTGGTCTAGATATAGCATTTTTATGAGATGTACTACATGTGAAGGAAAGCCCATATTCCTCATGATTTCCCAAAGTTTCTGATGCTGTACACAGTCAAATGCCTTTGAATAATCCACAAAACATGAGAATAGGTTTACATTAAATTCTCTGCACTTCTCTATTATTAAACGCATGTTGAATATGTGATCTCTTGTTCCTCTTCCTTGTCTAAATCCAGCTTGAACTACGTTAATCTCTTCTTCCATTTTCTTACTAAGTCTTCGTATTATGACTTTTAGTAGAATTTTACTTGCATGACTTATCAGGGCAACAGTTCTATAGTTGGTGCATAATTTCAGGACCAAGAAAAAGCAACTTAAGCCATATATTACATCAGACACGTTAGAATTAATAAAACAACGAAGGGAGCTGAAACAGAAAGTAGATGAATCCGATAGCAGGATGAAGTATAAATCTTTAACTCGAGAAATAAGAAAGAACACAAGAAAGGACAACAATCAGTATATACAAGATTGCTGTACCAGAATAGAGCAATATCATAAGGCTGGAAGAGATTATGAAATGTTCAAGGAAATGAAGTTATTGACAAGAAATGTTCAACCTCAATTGAATGTTATCTGTGACAAGATGGGAAATACCTTAACAGAATCTAGACAAATTCTAGAAAGATGGCAGGAGTACTGCAGTGGAATGTATGATATGAGTGACAGTGAGGATATGAATGAGATACATGAGCCAATGACAGCAGAGACAGAACCTGAACCCTCATTAGATGAAATTGCTTGGGCTATAAGGAACCTGAAGAATGGTAAATCACCTGGATGTGATGAGATACCAGCTGAACTAATTAAAGCAGGAGGAGAAGAAAGCATACACATATATCATGCATTATGTACAAAGATTTGGAAATATGGTATATGGCCAAAAGATTGGAAGAGAACTATCTTCATTCCAGTGTTACACCGGCCATCTTTACTTCCCAAGAAATCTTCTGGAGCCTATTTTAAGCTAGGTCGATTAGGAGTCCCGGTCAATTTTTAAACATCCGCTCAGATGCGGATTCGAACACATGAACACCGGGCCGGCGGACGAGCGTTTAGCCACTACGCTACCGAATCTCCCGAGAACTTAGTGACAATTGGCAAATATGAGAAAAAGAAGCACGAGGACGACACATGGTTAAATATCCAGATGAGAAGCGTAAATAACTCCGGGGAAACAACACAGACCTGATCCAAGACAATAGATGATCCCATATATTACAAATAAATGTCCCTCATCTCCTTTCCGTAAACTGACTCCGATACCTGATTCCGGTTTAGAACACAGAGAATGTTTGTTCCCTTCCAACTATGCGCGACCTGCATTGAAAACATGTCGACCCCACAGCCAGGCAGCGCCAAAGGAAAGCAGCGTTTCCCAACAGCCCAGTAACCTTCATATATAATTCGTATGTAGATGCTTTTAATGTACTAGTATCAGTGTATGTTTGCTGTCTGTGTACTGACGAAGGCTTAAGCCGAAACGTCCATTTTATCATTGTTTAGTTTTAGTTTAGTCGACTGATCAACATCACGGCACACGGGTGCAACCCATAAGTGCTCCGTTCTTCTCCTAACTCAAACCTGAGTCTGGAGAAACTCAGTTCAGTGCACGAACTCCGTAGCACCGGCGAGGATCCTGAAATACTTTGGGTAGATTTTTAACACGAAATTTTGCCCGGGCAGCGCCGTTAGGCTACTCTTTTTCGATTTCCAACTGCCAAGGGATTTTTTACGTGCGCAACAATACACACGGGAGTCCGATCTCACTACCCAGAGACCAGGGGACATTTTTACTAGAAGTCCACGTGAAAAAATCCCGGTCATCACCGGGGCATGAACCCGGGACCTCCAGCACTTGAGGCGGACACCATACCTCGAGACCACGCACCCCCCCCCCCCCACCATTTTATCAGCTTGTGTTGTCATAAGCTGGACGATTCTTCTTCGTTGATTTCACTGTCTGATTCAGATAACATTGGGAGATTTTCATGTCTATGTACTCTCAACTATTTCAGATATCTCTCAGATTCTCAACCCTGTGCATCAGCTCTACTCTGAACTACTTCAGATAACTCTCAGATTCTCAGCTCTGTGTATGAACTACCTCAACTACTTCAGATAACCTGAGATTCTCAGCTCAATGCATAAACTCGGTTATTGACCTGCCGGCAGGGAAGACAAGGGACCGAACTAGATAACAGAGGGTGGAATGTAAAACAAAAGTCAGTTACAGACATAATGAAATTCGAAACTGTTACCTTTACACGCTGATAGGTCTGTCTCCTCACTGAGTGCTGGAGGGGAAGGAGGGAGAAGAAAGAAGGAACAAGCGGAGAAGATGAAGACGTATGAAGAGCGATGGTAATAGAAGAACACGAAGAAGAGAAGAAGAAGGAGAATTATGAGGAGAGTAGAGTAAGAGGAGAAGAAGAGGAGGAGGATGAAGAGGACAAGAGAGGGCGAGGAAGGAGGAGGGGAAAGGAAGAGAAGGGAAAGGAAGAGAAGAAAGAAGAGGACGAGGGAGGAAGAAGAGAAGAAGAAAAGGAGAAAGAGGGGAACAGGAAAAGGAGAATGATGAGGCGAAGGAGGAGAAGCAGATGGAGGTGGATTAGGAGGAGAAAGAGGAGGAGGCAGCAGCAGTAGCAGCAACGCAGAAGAAGAAGAGAAGAAGAAGAAGAAGAAGAGAAGAGAGAAGAAGAAGAAGAAGAAGAAGAAGAAGAAGAAGAAGAAGAAGAAGAAGAAGAAGAAGAAGAAGAAGAAGAGAAGAAGAGAATGTGGAAAGGGAGAAAGAGGAGCTGGAGGAGTAGGGTGAAGGAGGAGAATAACAAAAACAGCACTGCTAATGAGTATAAATAAAACCGTGGATCTGATTACTGCTATAGCTCTGGGGATATTCTCGCTCCCGCCATATCTGACAGCAAGTTCAAACCAATACATCTCAACTGTCCCTTGCCCCTGGGTTGTTCTCGCCTTTTTTTTATCTCAACCCCCGAACAGCGCTATCGTCGCGCTATGGATTTCCGAATACGAAATCAATTCTGATATATTTTTATCAACTCTTTCTCGGTAAGTGATCTGCCTTTGCTCGCCCTGGGACGTATCAAATCCTTGCTTTGTGGTTATCCTTTTGTCTTTGTTGATTATTTTACACGCAAGGTATATCTCAACTGTACTAGGGTCAAACAGCCTCGTTTGTTCGAATGTAAAGTCTGAATGTCGGGTCTGGTAGGGTCCGTAATTTTGCTGGGTAGTTAGGAATATGTTAGGAAATGGAGATATAAGAAAAATTAAAGGAGTAAAGGTATTTGGTAATATAACAACAAAACGTCACAAATAAAAACAATAATAATAATATACAGCAGACCAAAATCAGCGGCAGCAGTGGTAATAGTACACGGAGTAACAGTTGTACACGAAGTAGTAATAGTTGTACAAGAGGAGGAGGAGGAGGAGGAGGAGGAGGGGGTGGTGGCGACGGCGATGGTGGTGGTGGTAGTAGTAGTAACATTAGTAGTAGTAGTAGTAGTAGTAGTAGTAGTAGTAGTAGTAGTAGTAGTAGTAGTAGTAGTAGTAGTAGTAGTAGTAGTAGTAGTAGTAGTAGTAGTAGTAGTAGTAGCAGGCTTTGATACTTTTTAGCCTCTAATTTTTAATATGACAAATTTACTACTCAGAAAATGTCCTGGTACCTATTCTAGACTGGTTTATTTTTAATGTAAGACCCCAGCGATGGAGGGTTCGAATATATGCCTACCGCGCCGGAAGACTGAGGGTGTTACCATATTTTGGGCGCGGGTAATGATCTCTAATACAGTTAGCCATATGACTTTTTTTGCAAGGGATTTTCCCCAGAAACCTCATTACTTTAGTGTCGATAGAAAAGTGATGGGCTGTCGGGGATGAATGAGGTGGGGGGGGGGGGGGGGGGGGTGGGGGGAGAGAAAAGTGACGGGTTGTAAAAATGAGGGAGGAAGGAGAAGAGCGAGAGGGAGGAGGAGAGGCAAGAGAAAAGTAATGGAGTGCGGGAATGAGATATAGAGAAGAAGGAGAGTGTGTGAGAGACAGAACTAATGGAGTATAGAAATGAGAGAGAAAAGCGAGATAAAATCGAGATAGAGAACGGTAGAACACAGTACGTTGTAGTGAGAGACGAGACAGAGAGAGAGAGAGAGAGAGAGAGAGAGAGAGAAAGAGAGAGAGAGAGAGAGAGAGAGAGAGAGAGAGAGAGAGAAGGTGGTGTGTGTTGTTGCAGACAGAAGTGTGCTAACAATAGAGAGTGGGGGAGCTGGCTGTGCTGTGAGTATGAGGGAAAGAGAGAGAGAGAAAGGGAGAGAGGGGAGGGGTAAGTAAAACTGAGAGAATGAGTTAGAGACACAGCAGTTGTGTGCGTGTGTGTTATGTGAGAAGGAAGTCAGATAAACACACAAAGAGAGAGAGAGAGAGAGAGAGAGAGAGAGAGAGAGAGAGAGAGAGAGAGAGAGAGAGACAGACAGACAGAGAGACAGAGAGACAGAGAGACAGACAGACAGACAGACAGACAGACAGACAGACAGACAGACAGACAGACATATAAGATAAATTAATGTGCATAAAACCAAACCGCCCACTCATTTAACGGCACCAAATTTTTCTCACATTCAAGGCTGGTGATTATGTCTATAAGCCATTCCGCCCGACACCCTCCTCCCGCAGTCCACAAGTTTCAGTACACATCTAGCTATACAATATTGGTAACTGACCCCAAACCTCCCCGTCTCTCCATTTCTCAACTCACAGAAAACCTTATTATTGTAAGACTCGGTGTGACGGATCAATCCCGCCGCCTGATTTCGTATCCGCAACACGATGTCACATAAGCACACAAATCCAGTTTCCATAGGATGAGTTAATTTACTCCCAATGCAAATAGATCATCTGTTTATGCAGCTGTTTTATAAATATTTGTACCAGTAGATCATCTGTCTATAAACCTGGTTCTATAGACGCGTGTACATTCTTCCATCTTTCGGCCACGCAAACAGTTCGAGACAGGACGTCGCTGTCTCTCATCTTCCCTAACAAATACGAACCATACTGGCGTGAAAGATAGTTGCATGTCCTTAACAGGACGTCCAAACCAACCCCGGTATTTATTAGCTATTTGTGATTGTCTAGGCAATTTAAAATTAGGTAGTTTGCCAGTTTTATTCATGATTGTTTGGATTCTGCAGCTAAACTTCTTGTCTACAGAATGCGGTAGTCTCACACCAGTCGTACTCTATCGCCTCTTACGGCATGCTTGGTAGGCTACAACTTCACTATTCATTGCAATTCAACCAATGATGAACACGGTCACAGCAGGCTTGGCATGAGTTAGTTCAAAGCCTATACTCCTTTGGGAGATGAAAGGCAAAAGTTTCTCATTGATGTCTGAAAGGCCGACGCTCATACCACTGATAGCGATAGCGCTAAAATAACGCAAAAGCGATCTGCTTCCAAACCACCTGCGGCCGACTTCGAGCCCAGTAAGTCGGCATTGTGAAACTGCATTGACTACCCCTAAGTCAAAGACTACATTGGGGGAAATAGGTGGCGACCTACAGCCGAGCAGATACTGGAATCCGAGTGAAGACAAAATAAATGGGGAGTTTGATGAAATGAAATAACATATACACACGTACAAGAAAAGGTTTGAACCGACGTCTTTATCAACGAACAAACAAGCAACAATACTCGACTGGAACATTGAAGTATGACAATCATATAAACTACATGTGGGTTACATATCTGTGATTGTGATACTGTTTCAGTTGTCCAGCTGGGTATTCTTATTTGTCCGTTGACAAAGCCTGGTGCTGGAACGTTCGCTTGTGTCTGAGTGTCTGTACTTTCGAAATTCCAAGTTGCATTTTGTGTTTATTCAGATTTGCATGCTGAGAGAGAGAGAGAGAGAGAGAGAGAGAGAGAGAGAGAGAGAGAGAGAGAGAGAGGAGGGGGGGGAATTAAGGGAGGCAGAGAGGGAGGCAGAGAGTGGAGGAAGGAGAGGGGAGACATAAAGAGGGAGAGAGTCGGGGAAGCAGAGAGATAGACAGAGTACGAGGGTTGGAGACAGTGAGAGAGGAAGAGAGAGAGAGAGAGAGAGAGAGAGAGAGATAAAGAGAGAGAGAGAGAGAGAGAGAGAGAGAGAGAAAGTTGTGTGTTGTTGTGAGAGAGAGGTGAGATACAAATAAAGAGTCGGTGAGTGAGAGCTGACGGCATGTCAGCAGTGGAGGCTTCACGAGTTGTCATGAAGTTTTGTGTACCACTGCTGGAGCGTGCCGGAAGGGTTTACCAGGATGTGGAATAAACACTGCTTGCCCGGGCAGTCGCTATAATGTGTACACGCTACGATGTATCTTTCATTCCCGATAGCCCAGTAATATATCTGAAGTGAATACAGCGAGCGTCGGTTCACAGACAAAGTAACAGATCTGACGTGAATACAGTTAGCGATAGTTCACAGACAAGGAAAAGATCTGATGTGAATACAGCGAGCGATGGTTCACAGACAGGTAACAGATCTGACGTGAATATGGCGAGCGTCAGTTCACAGACAGGTAACAGATCTGAAGTTAATACAGCGAGCGTTCAAAGACAATGAACAGATCTGACGTGAATACAGCGAGCGATAGTTCACAGATAAGTAACAGATCTGAAGTGAATACAGCGAGTGTCCGTTCACAGACAAAGTAACAGATCTGACGTGAATACAGCGAGCGATAGTTCACAGATAAGTAACAGATCTGAAGTGAATACAGCGAGTGTCCGTTCACAGACAAAGTAACAGATCTGACGTGAATACAGCGAGCGATAGTTCACAGATAAGTAACAGATCTGAAGTGAATACAGCGAGCGTCGGTTCACAGACAAAGTAACAGATCTGACGTGAATACAGTTAGCGATAGTTCACAGACAAGGAAAAGATCTGATGTGAATACAGCGAGCGATGGTTCACAGACAGGTAACAGATCTGACGTGAATATGGCGAGCGTCAGTTCACAGACAGGTAACAGATCTGAAGTTAATACAGCGAGCGTTCAAAGACAATGAACAGATCTGACGTGAATACAGCGAGCGATAGTTCACAGATAAGTAACAGATCTGAAGTGAATACAGCGAGTGTCCGTTCACAGACAAATAACAGATCTGACGTGAATACAGCGAGCGATGGTTCACAGACAAGTAAGAGATATGACGTGAATACAAGGAGCGCCCGTTCACAGACAAGTAACAGACCTGACGTGAATACAACGAGCGCCCGTTCAAAGACACCTAACAGATCTGAAGTGAATACAGCGAGCGTCCGTTCACAGACAAGTAACAATTCTGACGTGAATACAGCGAGCGTTCGTTCACAGAAAAATCGACACCGCAATGAGAAGACTGCCAGAATTTAGTCCGCAGACAAGCTGAAGTCACGACACGAATACTCTCAGAATTAATTCTTCAAAGAGTGACAACATTAGTGTGTGTTCAATCGCAGCCAGTTACGACAGAATTCGAAATCGTAAATATCGACAATCATAGTCAGTGCTTGAGCAGGTCAAAATCACAAGATCAGCGCATAGTTAAAGGCAAAATATCTACAGCACGATCGATGTTAGAACAATCAAGGTTAGTTAACAAACAATTAACTGATCCAATGACAAGGGATTGTATATCGTCATAAGTGACGTGTTGTGCTGTGTTCTATTGTTTTATGTTGTGTCCTCCTCATCATCATCAAGTGCAATGCCAGCTGATGTAGGCGTTCGTGGATCTCCACAGATCTCGGTCGTTGGTGTTCTGGATCAACTCTACTCATGCTATTCCTCCATGCCACCGTCTCAATCAATCCAGCATCATTTCTCTTGGTCTGCCTCTGCCTCTCTTCCCCTCGATCTTTCCAGTCGTCACGATGTTCTCCAATGCCTCTCTTCACATTACATGACGGAAGAAAGATGTTTGTCGCTTCCTTATTGTTGTATATAATGTTCTAGTTTCATTAGCCTGTATCAGGCAGTTGTTGTTAGTTACTCTGGCAGTCCAAGGAATTCGCAACATTCATCTCAGGAACCACATCTCTGTTGCTTCCAATTTCTTCTTAATTTGTTCATTCACATTCCAAGATTCACTGCCATACAGCAAAACTGGTTCTACGTAGCATTTCAGCACTCTCTTTCTTACATTCAGTGACAGTATAAGATACTCTTCATTTTCTGACACGCAGCCTTTTCTTGCCTTATACTGCTCTTTATCGCTGTTGTACATCTTCCATCTCATGTTATGAATGCCCCTAGGTATTAGGTTGTGTCCTATTGTATTATACTGTGTTGTATTGAATTGAGTCAAGAACCGACATCATAACTCTCGGGATATTACCATACGTGCTCCGTGCGCATCCTCATAATACAGCGAAGAATCCCAATACTAATGTTCGAAAACGTAGTGTTTGTGTTTAAGTGACAGCCCTTATAAGTGAGTGGCACCTTGCCGTCTTGACAGACGAAAGTATGTGAATTGGAATATGGCCAAAATTCTATCGCACATACCAGCTACGGGGTTCGTGTTTTGTGCAACGCTTTTCCCGCTGCGGAAAGAGACTGAGCCATATGGGACAAAGACACGGTGCAATGAAGTAGAGCCTGTCGACTTTTAAGCGACATTTTAAAGAGACTTTTGTATAGACCAATTCGGCACTCCTGTGTGATGTGGTCACTTCACGCAGGCCCAGTACAGGATTTACGTATAAGCTACACAAGCTATAGCTTGGGGCCCCCAAGAAAGTGGGGGACCCAAAAATTATCCGAAAATCATATTTGTCACTGACATAGAATATCTGGACTTATAAAGGGCCCCATATTTCAAATAGCTTAGGGCCTTATCAAGTCTAAATCCGGCTCTGCGCAGGCCGCCTTACTTCCCTATACATTTTCTGGCACCCATTTTAGGCTGGGACTACCCGAGATCCCATGTCAAATTTAAAGATTCGAACCCGCCCCGATGCGGACCGAACGCCTGACCACCAGGTCGGGAGGCGAGAGTATAGCCACTACGCCACCGCAGCCCCAGTAGTACCCGTAGACACGATATAAACCCTACGGCAGTTTTACACCCACAAGAGTAGGCCGAATAGGCCGCCGCACAGTTAACATTTAAAAATGAGGAAACTACCCACAGAGGCAATTTTTTGTTTTTTTGTTTGTTTGTTTTGTAAACAGGTTGCATATCCTTTACCCGGGTTCGAAACACAGCGGTGCTGTTTTTTTTTCTCGATAAAAGTATAGTTGCTTTCAGAAAGCCATAGCAAACTACTGAACGTAAAACTTGCCCAGGAATCACGAACAGTCAAAATGCTGACGTTGACTGCTACCTGTGAAGGACATGAAATTAATTTTTTTAATATCCTTTACAGAATGTTGCAGTCAACACCAGCATTTTACTGCCGTTGTTGATGTCTTGGCACGTTTTACGTTCAGTAGTTTGTCAATGCTTTCTGAACGATAGGCTCCCACACCAACACGTTAAAATCAGCGAGACACGGTCTGCTGCCAAATCGGTCACCGATGTGTTTCGAACGCGGGTAAGCGGTATTATGAATCGCGTCCGCAACGCTATCGCCACGGAGGTCGAGGCTTAGATATAGCAATTGTGATTTCGGCACACACACACTGAGACTGAAGTTCTTACAATGAACATGATTCTAGACTCCCATGCCATCCCCCCTCCACCCCACCCCCTCCACTAAAAACAAAAAGAAACACACAGACATACGCCCTACAAACAGAACACACGCCAGGTTGTAGGAGTTAGAAATAAGTTTACAGGACGTTGTAATCAACCCTAGCATTAAGTGGATGTTTGTGATATTTCTAGGCAATTTTCCGTTCAGTAGTTTGTCGTGGTTTTCTCAACGACTAACGCTCATACTGTCGAAATCAAAGTAAAGCGATCAGCTTCCAAACGGCCCGCAGCAGATTCCCAACCGCCGACTCGAAATGTCGGGGAACTGTGAAACCTCGTCTCACTATCCCCCAAGCCCCAGGCGTCGATTCAACTGTAAACACACGACCACCACACACCCACAACAATCAATGAAGTAAATCCACGAATATCACACACAGCCGTCGGTTGTTAACACACCCGTTGATAACTATCCCCGTTATCAACACTGAAATAACGAGGCCGCGATAAACCCATGTCTGGCAAATGTATAAATAACAAGTATGGCGGGAGAGGGGGGAAAAAACCGTTAAGCCCAAATGGACGCTCATTTATCGATTACTCTCTTCGCCCGGCTGTCAGAGGTTAAGGTTAAACTCCCGCCGTTGTATGCAAGGGGAGAGGGAGAAGGACATACAGATTCGGGGCGGTGATGGTAATTACGTTCAGCGGTTAGGGCGCTGTAAAAAACCGGGCCTGATGTTTGATGTAATCATGTCCGCGGTAAATGGGAGAACCTCTTTTGTTGCACCGCTTAGACGTTAATCACTTCGGACAGGTCCAGATCTGCACAGCGATTGGCCTGTTCTACACGCGCCGGGGGAATGTCACGGAGTTCATTGGCTGGCCAGTAACAGATTAATAAATTAACAGGAGTTGAATGGGCAGTCACATGAGAGGTAAAGTTAACTCTTTGGCTACCGCGCAAATCAAATCAGCGCTTGTTTATTGATTACCCAAGCCAGTCATGAGGAAACAAGTTAATTGTGTGTCCTTTATAGGAAGTTACAATCAACCCCAGCATGTATTCGCTATTTGAGATTCACTAGGTAATATTACGCACAGATGTTTGGACGGACGAACCAACCGCCAGTCCATCAGGCAGATAGACAGACAGAAAACGACAGAATCGTTTTCCTACAATGCGCATGGAAGTAGCATATGCTCCAGGGAAAGAGAGGGCGCAGACATGAGGTTGATGTAGCGAAGTTCCGTATAAGCCTCAAACTTCCCATCATTGATGACTCCATATGCGCCAAGTCCTATATAACCGGAGGCGGAAATTCACTGCTGGTGACTGATGTAACGATCCACTTGATACCATCACAAGCTCACCGTCGCAAGTTTAAAGGAGCTTTACCGGAGAGATGATCCACTACATTGCATAGGGCTGTCTCCCATAAGTGGTACATTCTCTTTCCACGGGGCGGCCTGCCGAACGCTTTTCACAGAGCATGAACTCCGTAGTGACCACTCCAAGGCGTCTCCGAGCTCCGAGAACATTGAATGAGATAGACAATTTAAAAAAAATGATGGAGTCCAGGATCGAACCGATAACCTATGAAGCACAAGAAAGATGTCTTAATCACTTCGAAACGGAGATACACACCCCCCCCCCCCTCATTATGCCCATATGCTCGGACTGTTGACATAACACACGGAGTTATGAACAGAGTAACACTTTGAGATCGCTGAGACGGGTCATAAACAAATACACAAGCACTGAATTTTCAGGTCTTTGAGGTCACTAAGACGGGTCATAAACAAATCCACAAGTACTGAATTTTCAGGTCTTTGAGATCGCTGAGACGGGTCATAAACAAATCCACAAGCACTGAATTTTGAGGTCTTTGAGATCGCTGAGACGGGTCATAAACAAATCCACAAGCACTGAATTTTGAGGTCTTTGAGGTCGCTGAGACGGGTCATAAACAAATCCACAAGCACTGAATTTTGAGGTCTTTTGGGGTCGCTGAGACGGGTCATAAACAAATCCACAAGCACTGAATTTTGAGGTCTTTGGGGCCGCTGAGACGGGTCATAAATAAATCCACAAGCACTGAATTTTGAGGTCTTTGGGGTCGCTAAGACGGGTCATAAACAAATCCACAAGCACTGAATTTTGAGGTCTTTGGTGCCGCTGAGACGGGTCATAAATAAATCCACAAGCACTGAATTTTGAGGTCTTTGGGGTCGCTAAGACGGCTCATAAACAAATCCACAAGCACTGGATTTTGAGGTCTTTGGGGCCGCTAAGACGGTTCATAAACAAATACACAAACATTGAATTTCGAGGTCTTTGAGACGGCTCATAAACAAATCCACAAGCACTGAATGGCCCTCTTACAAGCAGAACACAGATGTAGCGGTAAAAATATAATTTTATTGGCGCTCATAGCTGTAGAAGAAATAAACAGAGATAATAGGACACACAAGGCAACATACACATTGAACGGAATTGGATCCACGTGGTCTAAAGGATACACTTCCGGCAGCGCGCTGATGGCCATGTAGACAATCCCATCACCGGCATTACGTGGGACTTCAATGCTGCCTTATTGTTCAGAAACAATGGCAAGCTACTGAACGTACGAGCGCCTATAAAATCCAGCTGAAGTTGACCGCCACGTCCTCTCTCCCCCCATCCCTCTCAGTTTTGTTCTCCTCTCTCACTCTCGGTCGTTATCTTTTTCCTCCCGTTCTCCCCATTTTCTCCTCTGTTGCTCTCCCTCCCTCTATATTTATCCTCTCACTCCTTCTCTATATCTCTCTCTCTCTCTCCCACACCCCTCTTATTTTATCCTCTTTATTTATCTCCATTCCTCCCTCTACTTTTCTCCCCTCTCTCTCCCTCGCTCCATATTTCTCCTCTCTTATTCTCCTATCTCTATTTTACCGTCTTTCTGTATCCCCCTTCCAAATTTAATTTTTCTTCCTCCTCTCTCCCCCCTCTATAAAACTCTCCCCTTCTCACTCTACCCCCCCCCCCTCCCAATCTCATCCTATTTCTCTATCTCCCTTCCTCCATCTATTTTTCTCCCCTCTCTCCCTCCTTCCCGTGTTTCGTTCAACAATTTGTGTACATTCACACATGTTCCAGACTGTCTCACGGGGCTTATGCCTGTGATCAAAGCTGGTGTTATCATGTACACAACTCAATGCGAACGCGTCAAATCCATTGATGACGTACTGAGGGTGAGTGATAAGAAGGGCCAATGGTTATATAACATGAACCTCGGTGCCCACATCTCTTTGAAGATGACGTTCTCTCTCTCTCTCTCTCTCTCAATCGCTCTTACTCTTTCAATCTCTCCCTGTCTCTCAATCGCTCTCTCTTCCAATCTCTCTCAATCTTTCCCTGTCTCTCAGTCGCTCTCTCTTTTTCAATTTCGCTGTCTCTCTCAATCGCGTTCTCTCTCTCTCTCTCTCTCTCTCTCTCTCTCTCTCTCTCTCTCTCTCAATCGCTCTTACTCTTTCAATCTTTCCGTCTCTCAGTCGCTCTCTCTTTTTCAATTTCGCTGTCTCTCTCAATCGCGTTCTCTCTCTCTCTCTCTCTCTCTCTCTCTCTCGCTCTCTCATTCTCTCTTGCAATCTCTCTGTCTCTTGAATCGTGATTTCTCTCTTCTTTAAATCTCCCTGTCTCTCTTAGTGCCCCCCCCCCCAATTTCTGTCTCTCACAATCTCTGTCTCTCTCAACCACTCTCTCTGTCTCTCTCAACCACTCTCTCTCTCTCTCTCTCTCTCTCTCTCTATATATATATATATATATATATATATATATATATATATATATATATATATATATATATTACACTCAATCTTTCACGCATCTATCAATTTCTCTCCCCCCCCCCCACCTGTCTGTCTGCCTGTCTGTCTCTCTCTCTCTCTCTCTCTCTCTCTCTCTTACATTAATGGAGTCCATTCTACAGCCCCAGAGTAGACAGCGATTTCCATTAGCGGCACAACAGCAGGAGAGCTGCTGATCACCAGATGCGGCGTCTCCCCGGGTACACGAGTTTTCCTAACGTTTCTTCTGTACCATAAGCCGTAGTGGAGTATTGGCTAGACCAGTGGTTCTCAACCTTTTTTCGCCCGTACCCCCCTTCACCACATTTTCAGAACGTCATCCCCCCCCCCCTTCACCATATTTTCAGTACATCATCCCCCCCCCCTTCATTTTTCCTACCTAAAAATCCCCCCACCCCTACACAGTATACGTAAAAATGGAAGGTAAATTTAATAGCATATACTAAAGCAAGTCTAGACATCCACATAAAACATGATGTGTAGGTCTACTTACTTTATAAAATGAATTTTATAAGGATGAGACATACATAACTGTAAAGTATGAAGGGAAAAACAATATCAAGTAATCGGTTCTTGTATTAACGCGATCTTGAAATGGTCTTCATTCCCCCCCCCCTGGAAACCCTAAAATTCCCCCCTGGGGGGGGGGGGGAATTCCCCACCGGTTGAGAACCACTGGGCTAGACTCTCGCCCGCCGCCCATTAGGTCATGGGTTCGAATCCACACACCAGCAGATTTGTAAACACTGTCCTAGGCTCTCAGGTCGACCCAGCCAAACTCTGGTACCAGGAAATACCTCAAGAAGAAAAGGCGGCCGACACGATACTATCCCATCTCCCGTAGAGAACCGCTTCTTCTTTTTCTGTTTCTTTGGCGCTCGCTCGCTTTGACCTCAATCATAGTCCGTACACACTACTTCTAGTAGTGCTGGACTGAATTTTGTGTGTGGATTAGCTTTCCCTATTAATAGTGTCCCTCGCCATCAGGTGAACCCACTCCGACTTCAGAGGTACTTGTAACATTTAGTCCAACATTCGGTGTAGGGGTTTAACCCCGTGCCTCCGCATCAGCACACCGGATGTTTTATCCATTCGGCCATGCTGACCTCTTACCATTTCTTCTAAAATTATGGGTTTAGCTTCATATAAGCGCTGTCGGGCGAGAGTTCGTCTCGCTAAAAGAGGCAAAGACGTGCTACCTATTTGCTTTATTCCTCTGTGCATTCAGGTCCAGCTTGTCGCGGTTCTAACTTCACGGCAACGGGTGGCCGCATTATGCCCAATTCCTTTGCCAGTGAATAGACCACATAATGTTCCATGTTAAAAGTGGAATAGACAGGAGTCTCGACAACAGCCCGCGATGGTATGCTATGCATAATGCTGTTGCCAGAATGCCAACAAAAAAGTCCGCCACGATAAAAATATAGTTCATCGACGGTGGAAGAGGCAGTCACTAGGACACCAACAGCTAGACATGACTGCATAAGACAAACTCAGTTAGTTCAGCAACAGGCCAGCCGCCATTTTTCCAAACATGCAGTTCATGACACAATCAACAGCGGACATATGTAAAAGCACTGCACATGAAATCCACAGCTCTCAGTGTCGCTCCGCGCACTCAACTCAACAGCAGGGCGACGGAACCATGCACTGCCAGTCCATTACGAGGGAAACGCATAAGTCTGGAAAATGTCACGGCTCTGACATATCACAGACCCAAAGCAATAAACTGTTTCATGACCGTTTTATGTTTTTACTTGTACATGTACGAATGCCAGAAAGAGGCTAATGAAACTAGAACACCATGTACAACAATAAGAAAGGGGCAAACAGCTTTTTTTTGGTCATGTGATGAGAAGAGAGACATTGGAAAACATCGTGATAACTAGAAAAATCTAAGGAAAAAGAGCAGACCAAGAGAAATTATGCTGGATGGATTGGGGAAGTGCCATGGAGGAATATCAATGGCGGAGTTGGTCCAGAAAAACCAAAGACCGAGATATGTGGAGAGTTATGAACGCCTACGCCAGTCGGCATGGCACTTGATGATGATATGACGAAGGTCCTTACCTAACACACCCCCCCCCCCCCCAAAAAAAAAAAAAAAAAAAAACTTTTTCCTATGTAGACAGACAGACAGACAGACAGACATCCGACATGACCTCCATGAATTCGATTTTCATTGCATATTGCAGGCGCTAACAGACAAATTTCACGTTTCCTCAGCTAACAACTAAGATTTGGTCTTCGTGAAATCTGTATACAAGATGGAGGTAACAAGACGTTTACACAATTTGAAAACAGGCAGGTGCATTCCTTCGATTGCTTCTCTCTCTCTCTCTCTCTCTCTCTCTCTCTCTCTCTCTCTCTCTCTCTCTCTCTCTCTCTCTCTCTCTCATTTTATCTATGATGTGCGACATTTCCCGTTTCTCTCTCTCTCTCTCTCTCTCTCTCTCTCTCTCTCTCTCTCTCTCTCTCTCTCTCTCTCTCTCAGCAGATAAATAATATAAACAAAGTGAGGCTAGATTCAATTAAGTGAACCAGAGAGGTAAACAGCCGGGCACTGAGATCGTGCAATATAGTCGAGACATGCCTTAACTGTGGACATACTCTGTCTGGGCTGGTACTTTCTTTAGGAGATATCACCGACATGAACGCATTCTCTTTGTGTCTGTCTGTTCTCTATTGTCTGTCTATCTCTATCTCTGTTTCTCCCTGTCTATCAATGTATGTCTGTCTACCTGTCTCCCTCAGTCTGCCTGTCTATCTACCCACCCACCCATCTACTCCTCACCTACCCATCCATCTAAGCCCCAACCAACACCCACCCACCTAACCCTCCCACACACCCCCATCAACCTCCCCCATCCAACCCCTACCCACCCATCTATGCTTCTACACACATACAAACAAACATACAAATAAACGCAGAGTCTACGTGGCGAAGTTGTCAAGCCGTCTGACTCGGGCTCTGAAGGTTCTGGGTTCGATTCTGGGCTACGTCCTACGGTTCACGGGTGCATTTTTTTGTCGGAGACTTCAGGGGGTTGTTGCTGGAGTTGCGGAGTTCGTGCTTTGTACGACGCTTTACGCGCTGCAGAAACAGACTGGGACATATGGGGTAAAAACCTGGTGCAATGAAGTCGACCCATTGACTTTAAAGCCACTTTTTATAAGAGAATGAGCCACGATAGCCCAGCGTCAAGCGCATCCACCCACCATCACCAAGTGTCATGCCAGCTGGCATAGGAGTTAATGACTCTCCATAGATCTCGGTCTTTGGTTCACCTGTCATAATCCAGGGATCCCCGTCCAGGCGGGAACTTCTTCCACTGACCAGCACTCCCAGCCCGACCCAGTCTAAAACTGGTATAGGGAAACTGTATATGAAGAAAAGGTGGCGAGTGCGAGACTGACCACATCACCAATCAAGTGCCGATTGGTCTCCAAACCTGCGGCCAACAGTAGCAGTTCTTAAAGTATCCGATGCCAGAAGAAAAGGCTACTGACATGACTTTAACATTTTAAAGACACTGTCTAATGTTCAAGGGGGGCCTACTTCATCACGGATCCAGAGGCCCTGATTGTCACCCTGGCCAGTCCGCCATTGCTACCCAATACGCCACATGGCAGCAGAGAAAGAGGGGTAGAAGCGACAAAACAGAAACAAGGTAGAAATACAGATTTCGACGACATGACAGGGGATACAGAGTTTTAAAAAAAAAACCACACACACATTCTCTTTCTCTCTCCACTCCCTTCCCCCCCCCCCCATCTCTCTCTCTCTCTCTCACACACACACAGAAGCTCACTCTTTCTATCTCTCACACATACACATCCTCTCTCACACACACTCTATCACTCTCTTACACTCTCTCTCTGGATGTGTGGGTGGGTGGTGGATGTGTCTCATAACATAGTAATATGCATTGTTTATGTTTACAAAATTCATGTGACAATGTTCTTTTCCTATGCACTTTTGATGAAAGAAAGCTGAGTGAGTGGAAGGGCCGAATGTAAGAAGGGCCGAATGTAAGACGGGCCTGCGTGCCCAATTTGTTACCCTTTGAAAATAAAGTCTGTTCGTTCGTTCGTTCGTTCGTTCTCTCTCCCGCAAACACTCTCACACAAGCACTCTTCCCCCAAAACACACGCCCTCTCTCACACTCTTTCTCTTTTACGCACACACTCTTTCTCTCTCACACAAACACACTCTTTTTCACACAGACACACACACACTCACATTCTCTCTCGCACACTCTCACACACACCCTCTCTCACACATAAAAACACACCCTCTCTCACACGCGTTCTCTCATGCACACACTCTTGCTCTCTCACACAAACACTCTTTCAAACACACACACACATTTCTCTTTCTCACCCTCTCTCACACACAATCTCTCTCACAAACAAACACTCTCTCTCTCTCTCTCTCTCTCTCTCTCTCTCTCTCTCTCTCTCTCTCTCTCTCTCTCTCTCTTATGCCAGTTTTCTCTCCTATCTCTACATTTTAGTTTCCTAACGCCTCCGAAACCATTACCAACTGTCACCCCACGTGGTTACGTCACGTGTCAAGTCGCTACAATAATGGGAGGAGACAATTACCCACACATCTCTCCAACGGACGACTTCCATCAACTTCGCAGTCAACTTCCGGCCCGTTGCCCAGATAACGGATCTGACGAAACTACAAGTGGTGGCTGAATAACGGAAGTACGTCTGCACCCTCGGTCGTAGGCGATAATGTCCCTTCCCAAATTCGGGCCTTTGTGTTAAATTTCGTAAATGCCAAGTCTCAAATAAGATATGGTAGAACTCCAGGGCCAGCTTAGAGAATAAACCACTTCTGCGATATGTGATTCGCAAATTTAAAAATGGAAGAGATGGAAAAGGCAATGAATGCTCAAATGTGAAGAAATCACAAGGAAAAATTTGAATTATAAATGAAATGGTAACAGGCCTGGTGTGAATAAAATTAGTGGAACTGCGATAAAGTTGTGGAAATGTAAACAATATAAAATAACACAAAGAAACGCAGCTTAACAGAACAGAAATACGGAAAACATATGACGTTGCGGCGACTAGCCTTCCTCGGCAAACAAATACACAAAACATGGGGAAGACACTACAGTGAGTACATTAAGACATAATAACTGAATGAGAAGAATGGAGAGATGAAAAAAGATGAGAACAATGAAACGAAAATGAAAAAAAAATAAAAATAAATAAATGTGTTACTGATCTGGGAATACCAGGCTGTGATACTATCAGGACTGAACACGGCATAACAAAAACCGCTAGCAGCACTAGACTGCAGCTGGAAGAGAACAATAGTCCCACGGAATGGATAGAAGGGATACTTATACCAGTCTCCAAAGACAGGGAGCAGGTGAATATCAACCCATCAGTCAACTCAGTTATGTGAGACTATTTATGGAACGCATTATCAATTGTAGGCTATGCAGCCAAGACAGCGCGGCCAGTGGCGACTGCAACAAGGTAACCAGAAAGATGATGTACAGTTGAGTTGAGCTAAGAACCGACATTACTGCACTCAGGACAATCCCATACGCAATCTGTCCCCTCGTTCAACAGTCAGCGAAGAGTACTAATCGTTCCCATCGCTAACTGTTTGAAAGTTCTGATTGTCTTCCCTCTCAGCTTTGAGATTCTTATCCAACCCCCGCCGACCGCCCGCAATATAATTCTGTCCACATACGGGTTCTCTGTTTCCCCGCCTTCTGCACCTGGTGCCAGAGGCACTCGACCAACCCTCCCTTTCAATACAATGATGCATACTGCCAACTCGATAGAAGGGAACAAGAAGCAATCTTCAAATTCTGCACAAGACTTAACAGGCTGAAATACCAAAAAAAAAAAAAAAAAAAAAAAAAAAAAACTAACGAAAAGTGATATTGATGAATGAAGTGTGGAATTGGTAACATGACAACTAAACATCTGCTGCAGGAGTGTCCAACATTTGTAAAACAAGAGAAATAATGGTGGCATACACCCACCTCATTTGAGGACAATCTCTATAGAGCTGTCATCAAGCTCAAGATGTTTGCTGCATTCTATAAATATACTCAGTTTAATATTAGAAGGTGTACGAATATAAGAAGGAGAAAACGGTCTATGCTGTGTCATATTGTTGTATCTTCACATAAACAGGTAATGGGATGAGGTTTATCTTCCTCACTGAGTTCGCAAAAAGATTTGAACAAAATTAATATTTGCGCTCCAAGTATGGGAACGACTTGGCAGTCTGGGTTATAAGCCAACAGCCAGATCACATAGCCACGAAGGTCTAGCTTCTGGGCAGACTCACTGGGTAATTAATTACCTCATAAACATATATACGGAATAATAAGCATTAAAGGGCGGTAAGCAAAGAAATATTACGTGTTAATGTTTTACAGAGTTACAATTCTTAGATGAGTTTCAATCAATTAAGTGCCGTCTCCACTGCGAAGGTTGGCTGCAATGAATCTCCAACGATGTCTCTCGCCTTGTTTATATATTCTGTTATAATACACTACTTGTTTATCTCTAGCTTTAATTTCGCTGTCTACCTCTTGGTTACTTGCCTTCACCCTTGCCCTCCAGTATGGTTTTTATAAGAGGGTTATGTCCTTTAATATGGCTGAAAGATTTCACTTTCCAGTTTAAAATAAAAAAAAAATAAACATTCTTTCATCAACCCTTTTTTTTTTCATTCCCAGTTTTTCTAGAACCTCTGCATTTGATTGTTTTTGTTTCCATGAAATACGACATATTCTTCTGTATATCCAGTGCCTCCATTCGACTTTCTAGTTGCTTGTTCAATGTCCAGGCTGAGCTTAAAGTTATTCTTTTTTTTTTTAGAGAGAGAGAGAGAGAGACAGAAAGAGAGAGAGAGAGAGAGAGAGAGAGAGAGAGAGAGAGAGAGGACGGGATGGATGAATGGACGGAGGGCGGGATGGATGAATGGACGGAGGGCGGGATGGATGAATGGACGGAGGGCGGGCGGGCTGACGGACGGACAGACAGACAGATAGATAAAGAGAGTAGAAACAAACAGAGGTAGAGTGAGAGAGAGAGAGAGAGAGAGGTCGAGAGTTTGTGCACAGAGTGTACCATGCAATGGCGCGTGTGTAGGTCAAAGCGATTTTCTCTGTTCCACTTTTGTTGTGCGATCTTCCAACAAACACTTCCCATACAGTCCACCCATCCCACAGTTGCATTCACCAACGTCTCCTATCTGTAGTTTAATGAACGAGTCGTACCTCGGCCTATGTGCGGTGTCTGATAACTGATATCATCTATCTCGTGCCTCGGATGCACTGAATCCCACATGTCTCTACGGATGCTTCTAATTTAGTGTGGTGTGTGTTTAGCATATCCTTTACAGGACATTGCAGTCAACCCCAGCATTTAGTGGCTGTTTGCGATTCCTGGGCAAGTTTACGTTCAGTAGTTTACCATTACTTTCTGAGCGACCGGCACTTAAACCATTGTATGGAAACCAACTGCAGGCGGTGTGCTTCCACATCACCCGCAGCTGTGTTTCCAACACGGTATGCGGGATTACAAATTGCATTCGCAACACCTTAACCACGGAGCCCACAACTCTATTCAGTGTGGTATTTCCCCAACATGATTAAAAGTATTAAAGACGATAAAATAAAGAAAATTGAAATACGAGGGTAAGTTAATAAGTAAGTCACAAATAGCTATAGAATAACAACTATCTATGATAACAACTTGAAACCAGTTTATTTTTGTACATACATTGTCCCTTTATTTTTCAACACAATTTCCAACAACATTGATGCACTTATCGCATCGTTTTATCAGTCCTCCCAAACCGGCTGCATAGAACTGCGTGCTCTGTTTTCTAAACCACGTTTTCACTTCACATTCAACTTCGGCGTCACTCGTGAAATGCCTCCCGCCAAGGTGGGATATCAGTAGACTTAGCCCCTAGCGATTTCCCGTAAAGCGGTGCATAGGTGGGTAGAAAAAGTTACGAGGGCGAGTCAATAAGTAAGTCACACAGTTCTGTTGAATGGCAAGTAAATGAAAACAGGGCACGCAGATTTATGCAGCCGGTTTGGGAGGACTGATAAAACGATGGGTGGGATAAGTGCATCAATGTTGGTGGAAATTATGTTGAGAAATAAAGGGACAATGTATGTATAAAAATAAACTGATTTCAATTTGTTATCATATTTAGTTATTTTTCTCTCTAGTAGTTTGGTCACTTGAAACGTCAAGACAGTTTGGAGAGAACAATAATGGATGGGTATATGCCTGGGAAGAGAGGAAGAGGAAGGCCTAAGAGAAGATGGGTGCAGGATGTAGCGGATGATCCCCAGATGGGTGTATCGGACGCGGGATCGAGAGGTTTTCCGGAAGGTTGTTATGGGAGCGAGGTTCTGCAAAAGACATGCTACGGAAGGAATGCGTGAATGATTAAAAGTAACAGCCTACTCACCACCATGTCTGACTTTTCGAGGCTGTGTTTGTCCTCTTCTTCCTCCTCGTCCTCCTCTGCCGGTTCCTCTGCTTCAACTTCCGCCCCCGTTGTATTTGGACTGGCTGACGCTGTTACAGCCCACGATTTCTGCTAATTCAAAGACAAAGGCGGAGTCAAGTTTGTTAGCCTGAACTAACACATGGAAATCACATCATCTCTCCCTACATCTCCCTCATCAAAACAGCCATTGTTATGTAATGCGTGGTGCAGTGGTTATAATGCGTTCACAAATGTTTGACAGTATTAAAAAAATCCATAACTCATTAACCAACTGAGGGAAAATTATGAAATTTAGCATATAAAGTTATCATTATGTACACCCAACACAATTTTCTTTAATTCTGAAGACTTTGGAATACGCTGGAGTTTAAAGCAAGCGAATTAAAAAAAAAAAAAAAAAAAAACTAAAAACAAGTCATATCGTCCTGGATTAGGGACGCAAATTACAAGTACTTCTGAAATCTGCGTGGGTTCACGTGATGATGAGGGACACTAGTAATAGGGGGAACTAATCCACGCGCAAAAATAAGCCCAGTGCACAAGAAGTGGTAGAGCAGTGGTTCTCAACCGGTGGGGAATTCCCCCCTGGGGGGAATTTAAAGGTTTCCATGGGGGTGGGGGGGGGGGGGGGGGTGGGGTGAAATTAAGATTATTTCAAGATCGCGTTAATACAAGAACCGATTACTTAATATTGTTTTTCCCTTCATACTGTACGATTCTGTACATCTCACCCTTCTAAAATTCAATTTATAAAGTTAGTAGACCCACAAATCATGTTTTATGTGGACAGCTAGACTTATTTTAGTATGTGCTATTAAATTTAGCTTCCATTATTACGTATATTGTGTAGGGGCAAGGGTGGGATTTTTAGGTTGGAAATACGAAAGAGGGGGGGGGGGAGGAATGACGTTCTGAAAATATGGTGAAGGGGGGCACGGACCAAAAAAGGTTGAGAACCACTGTGGTAGTGGGTGTGAGTGTTACGCTTGGAGTTCAAAGCGAACAAGCACACACACACAAATAAATAAATAAATAAATAAATAAAATAGTAATAATAAATAAATAAATTAATAATAATAATAATAATAATAATAATAATAATAATAATAATAATAATAATAATAATAATAATAAAAACAAGAAAAAAACTGGATGAAAAGTTCAGTTTTCCTTAAAAGAAGAAGAAGAGGACGCAAGAACAGCTACCTCAACTGGCAGTTCAGTCCGGGAGATGACCGGTGGCCCTCGTGCGACGACAATCTCCGCAGTCCCTTTGATGCTCTGCAAGACACGGATGGCCTCGTGGTGGGACACTTCTAGCGGCTGGCCGTTGATGGCCAGGAGCTGGTCCCCTTCGAGTAGACGTCCATCTCTGAAAGATACCACAAGACGATCTTTAACTTCAGTAGTCTGACTTCTTCCTTCCTCTCCTCCTCCTGCCCTCTCCTCCTCCTCCTGCCCTCTCCTCACTCCCTAGAAGGTAGCTATAGCACGTTCATGAAGTGGGAGTCTGCTCCCTAAAAAGTTACTAGCTATATCACATTGACGGAGTGGGATTATGCTCCCTACAAAGTCGCTAAACCACTTGACGGAGTAGGATTATGTTCCCTAAAAGGTCGCTAAACCACTTTGATGGAGTGGGATTATGTTCCCTAAACAGTCACTAAACTACTTTGACGGAGTGAGATCATGTTCCATAAAAAAAAGACGTTAAACCTCGTCGACACAGTGGGATTATGTTCCCCATAAAGTCGATCAAGCACGTTGAAGGAGTGGGATTACGTTCCATAAAAAGTCGCTAAACCTCGTTGACACGGTGGGATTATGTTCTCTAAACAGTCACTAAACCACGTTGACGGAGTGGGATTATGTTCCCTAAAAAGTCGCGAAACCACTTTGAAGGAATGAGATTATTTTCAACAGATAACATTCATATAGACAGATACAGCAGCAAATCGGTACTTAGGCGTAGGCACGCAGACACAAACAGTTTCACAAAGAGACACAAATGTACAAACACATACCACAAAACTGACACACATACACACCACACACACAAGGCTACGCGCAGATAATATAGACAACCGTTACACAAGCTGACACAGATACGGACATACCGACAGACAGACACACTCTACCGACAACGACCACATTCCCACGCAACTTGTTAAGGATACACGTCGACAGACATACAACCACGCCCAAAGACACATACTGAACAAACCACGCCCCCAGAGAGAGCGAACAAACCACGCCTCCAGAGAACGCGTACAAAAGGACAAAAACAACAACCTGAAACTATCTCACCGGAGCCAGCGAGGACAAGCAGCAAACACGAGAGTAAAAGTCAACATTGGCTTAGCTGGTCCACACAACATAACTTAGTTAACTTGACCGTGCAAAGAGACCCTACAAGGTTATGTCTGCATATAGAAAAACTATTTCCGCAAACAGTTCTGCATCTCGCATTCTTTATAGTTTGCTTCTTTTTCTGCCCTTTATCTACACCTTTCCCCCCCCCCCCCCAATTGGGACATTGGTGTAGTTTTGTTGAAAGAACCTAACAGTCCTATCTCCAGCAGTTCACTCCATCTCCTCTGAATATCTTTTATCTCTAGTTATCATTTCCATGTGTTTGTAGATATCCCGCTATTTCGTTCACCTTGTGACTTCCAGACAAGAGAGTGTCTAGTCTAGTCTAGTCTAGTTAGTTAGTTAGTTAATCGCCATTTCAACTTCAAGGCAAAGAGTCGCCCCATTATACTCTGTTTCTGTGCCAGTTAATATCACACAAAATGCTCCTTACTGCCCGCTGTGAAAAGTATAACAGACGGGAGTCTCGACAAACCAACAGCCCGCACGGGTATGCTATGCATAATGCCGCTGCCAGAATGACAACACAAAAGTCCGCCACGAGAAATACAGTTCAGTATCGATGGAAGCGGCAGTCACTTGAAAACCAGCAGTCAAACATTACTGTATAGGACATATGTAAATGCATTCCAGACCATAGCTTACAGTGTCGCTCCACGTACCAACTCAGTAGCAGGGCTACGGAACTATGCACTACTAGTCCAACATGAGGAAAACAAACCGCAGTCACAAACATAAACATCCCAGAGGCTTTAACAGCGCAACTGTCTATCCTCCATGTTGGGGGCCGGAAGAGAGTTCGTTATATTGTCCTCAGGTTTTCACAGTGTGTGTCCTATCCATCGCCAGCGTCATGTTCTCACATCTTCGTTCACTGGAATTTGTTTAGTTCTCTTCAGGGACCTTGGTGGCCCACAATGGACTACATTAGTGAAGTCAGCTACAAGGACGGAACTGATACCCGGTCAACTACCAGGGTGTTTGTTTGGGTCTTGGGATTTGCGCGGTGAAATGTCACGCCGTTTGCTTTCCGCTCTGGAAGTCGCGGGTTCGTTTACGAACTACGCCATCAAAGTCACAACAGCAATTTTTCTTCCCGGGGTTTCCTGAAGGTGGGGTGGAGGATGATAGTCATCTCTGGACCTAAAGAGTTCGTGCTTTGTGCGATGCGCTGGGCTGGTGGCTGGCTGTTTCACAGAGAAGAGACCGTCATGGGTGGTGTAAATCCCGTGCAATGAAATCACTCCCCCTCCCCCGCCCTTAACCTTTTAGCCCTGTTTTGATCAAGGATCACGTTCACTGCACATTGGTATCCCCATAAGGGTGTCAGTCTTCTCCCATAGAGCATATATATATATATATATATATATATATATATATATATATATATATATATATATATATATATATATATATATATATAACCTCTGTAATCGCCCAGCTCCGCCCCACCGGCGAGGATCCGAATGTGTGTACACGTGTTATCATCTCAGACTCACACACACACACTATATACATTAGGTTTCCTAGGCTGGTATTACCCTTTTGTCTGGACAGCGGACTCTCGGCCTGCTAAGGTCGACTCCCAAATGCCGAGGGACTTCTAACATGAGCAAAGTACACACATACACATCTTCACCGTTACTTCGCCCTTGTCCGAGAAGGCTACAAGTCGTATCCACTACTTTAACTCACACTATTCCCACTTGTTATTTTAACCCACACTATTCCCACTTGTTATTTTAACCCACACTACTGACACGTGTTATTTTAACCCACACTATTTGCACTTGTTACTTTAACACACCCTACTCCCACGTTTATCTTGTTACTTTAACCCACGCAATTTCCACCTGTTACACACTATTTCCAACTGTTACTTTAGCCCATAATGTTCCCACTTGTAACTATAACTCCCCACTATTCCCACATCTTACTGTAACCCACAATTCCAACCTGTTACTTTAACCCACATTATTCCCACATGTTACTTTAACCCCCCACTATTCCCACTTGGTACTTTAGCCCTCGCTATTCCCACATGTTACTTTAACACACGCTATTCTCACGTGTTACTTTAACACACGCTATTCCCACGTGTTGCTTTAATCCACACTATTCCAATTTGTTACGTTAACTCACGCTATTCCTACTCATTAGTTTAACCCACATTATTCCTATTTATTACGTTAACTCATGCTATTCCCATTTGTTACTTTAACCCACGCTATCGCCACTTCTGTCCCATAAAGTAATTATCTTAAATCGTTTAGACGACAGTTAATAACTGCAAGGCGACAATCTCCCGGTGGTTACAACAGGCCACAGAAACAGCTGCCTGCGAGTAGAGAAACCAAGTACCCCGGACACTAAAACCCATGTCAGTTACTAGCATCGGAAGTCAATTACCAGGCGAAATGAGAAGCCTGGACCAGAAAGCCGTTGAAAACAATGCCATCAACATCGGCGTGCACGTCTGGGGGTAATTGATTCATGGCGATTGGGTTTCCCCACGACGGTAGGTTGTGTTTCTGGGAGACGAATCTCCAGAGACGGACAATAGACGCAATAACGGTTATGGCTACTGTTATTATTAATTTTATCGTCCTCTTCTGCGTTCCTCTTTGGAGTGAAGTGCGAAAGACCTGGATAAGTACCTGCAAGTCGGGGTGCCCATCTTCATCAGGCATCTGAGCCAGGTTTGTGCCTCTAGACCAGTGGTTCTCAACCGGTGAGGAATCCCCCACCCCGGGGGAGGGGGGGGAATTTTAGGTTTCCATGGGGAGGGGTGTGGCCGGGGGGGGGGGGGGAATTAAGATTATTACGGTTCTGTGCTTCTCACCCTAACGAAGTTCGTTTTATAACGTAAGTAGACCCGCAAATCACGTTTTATGTAGATGTCTAGACTTGTTCTAGTATGTGTTATTAAATTTAGCTTCCATGTTCTTGTATACTGTGTAGGAGTGGAGGGATTTATAGGGAGGAAATTCGAAGGGGCGGGGGACATGACGTTCTGAACTTATGGTAAGGCCCCCCCCCCCCTGTGGGGAATGGGCCAAAAAAGGTTGAGAACCACTGCTCTAGACATTTTATCCAAGGTAATGGGCTCTATTTGTCCGTCATTATTATTCTTATCATTATTATTATTATTGTTATTATTATTAATGTTACTGTTATTGTTGATATTATTATTATTATTATTATTATTATTATTATTATTATTATTATTATTATCCGGCTCCATGGCCGAGGTGTTAGCAGCTTTCTCCGCTAACCCCGAATACTCTCGTCACGTGACGCGACGAGAATTAGCAGTGGTTCGAATCGCAAAAGTGACTTATGAGAGTATGGAGCCGGTCGCTCAGAAAGTCGTGGCGTGCTGATGAGCGTAATCTAGCCTAGGAATCAACATACAGCTGAAAGATGCTGGTGTTGACCGCAATATCCTGAAACAGGATGGAAACGCGGGGGGGGGGGGAGGGGGGGAATTATTATTATTATTATTATTATTATTATTATTATTATTATTATTATTATTATAGTTGTTGTTATTATTACTATTATTATTATTATCATTATTATTTTTGTTGTCCAGAATTTTTTTTTCGCGGGCTGTGGAGCGCAACGTTATGCAAAAGATTTGCTAAATAATGGATGGGTGTATTCAACGTGTGGGTAACGAACCTTCGTACAGGCCTTAAAACGCTTTGGGCATGTGGTGCTACGGGTATATTGTTTCAGTGTACAGACCGCGTACACAACGTACACAACACGCTCTTAAACTTGTGATGTGCTGTCGGGGTAGCGGGTGCAACCCCTACACCGCTCAGTTGGACTAAAATATTGACTTTTCGTCCTTTACTTGGGGACGTCAATTAAAAGTACCTCAGAAGTCGGAGTGGGTTCGCCTGATGGCGAGTGACACTGGAAATAGGGAAAGCTAATCCACGCGCAAAAATCAGGCCAGTGCACTTAGACGCAATAGCACGTGTATGGACTACGTTGAGTTCAAAGCGAGCGAAAGCAAACAAACAACCAACCAATCAAACAAACAAACAAACAAACATAGTTCATGCAACCTCTAGTGGACAGCAAGCCAGCAAGACAAAAACGGTGCTCAATTTAAGATGAAAACGACAAATACGAGCCAAAATAGGAAGGTAAGCCCAGGGCACAACTGGCCTTCATTAAGCCAGATATTATGTTTGTCCTGGCAGCCCTGTGCTTAGACTGGGCTCAATATTGGGATCTTGTGGTCATACCGAGATTAAAGCCCTCGTATTTCGCTCATTCTTTTTTCCTATCTCAGCCAGATAAGTGCAGCAATTCACAGCAGAGCCAGATATGTGCAAGAATTCACATCACAAAGAGATAAGTGGATATTTCACATTAAAGCCAAATAAATGAAAAGTTCACATCACAGGTATATAAATGAACATTTCACATCACAACAATTTATACGGAACACTTTCTACCAAAGTCAGATAAATTGAACACTTCTTATCACAGTCAGATAAATGGAACACTTTCTACGACAGCCAGATAAATGGAACACTTCTTACCTAAGCAGGATAAATGGAATACTTCTTACGACAGCCAGATAAATGGAACAGTTCATACCAAAGCTAGATAATGGAATACTTCCTACCCAAGCTAGATAATGGAACACTTCTTACCAAAGCTAGATAATGGAACAATTCCTACCAAAGCTAAATAAATGGAACAATTCCTACCGAAACTAGATAAATGGAACACTTCCTACCGAAGCTAGAAATATGGAACACTATCACAATCAGATGATTGGAACATTTCCCGTCTAGAGGGAGTAAACCCCACACACAAACATGAATGCCGAAGTCGGATATAATAACTTAGAGGTACATGACGCACTTCCCTCAAGAGGAACGAAGTGAAAGATCAGTTAGCGGCTTGGTGTCCATGACAGTATACGAGTACGTATCCACGCCTTTCACGTGGGCGACCGGAGTTCGATTCACAGCGGGGAGGCAAAACAGATGTCCCCTCTGGTATCTATAATAATGATTAAACACACAATAAGTATGAGCTCGGGGATGTCAGGAAATTTTCATTTCCTAATAGAACAAAAAAAAAAAAAATACCCCTGTGACAAAAGGGTACTTGAGGCGTCTGAAATTTTCTACACGTCATTAACAAGAGGCGCCGATATAAATCTCGACACTGAATATCATGAGTAATTTCCTTCTATTTTAGCCCTGGTGTGTGGGAGGAAGGTGAGGGGAAAAGGGGGGGGGGGTTGTTTACTCGCATCAGAAGAGGACAGTCCACAGTCTTTGGGTGCGTCATGAGAAAGGGAAAGTTAGAATATATGTCATCACAGTAGGAAGGTTGGAGGGGAAGAGAGGCAGAGGGGGATCAACATAGAAGATGCCGGACAGTTTGACAGCATGGTACGGAGGAACGCCGGTATCAGAAATGATTTGCAGCACAAGAGACAGAAATCTATGGACAGACATGATCACCAACGCCACACGGCTTGAACTATAAGATAACTGTAGAATATCCTTGTTATGTATTATGTTAGCTGATATGGAGAGATAATAAATCATCATCATCATATACCATGCCGATACGCGCGGGCGGCTTAGTTCGCCATCTCAGACGATCACCAGACTCTAGGATCAGATCTGTGTTCTTGTCCCCATTCCGCCATGCGGCCAACCATCCGGGTGTTGATCTCTTTCCCCAACAGGTTTGCCAGTTGTCAGTTTTCATGCAATTTGCCACGAAGTGTTCATGCTGGTTGTTACTAACTTTTCACATTTCCCATAACTTGCTAAGCCATCGTGACTCAAGATTACGCCATTTAAATATATGTGCATACATTTCTCATGAAGCCCATAAGCGAGCACTCTCCCGCTGTTTATACTTCACCTCGACACCGCAAGGTACAAGAGGAATATGATGAGATGAGATGAGACATTTCTCATGACATTTCAATGGCCTTGGGTTCCTCGGGGACTGATGTTTCTGCAGGCAAAACTGCAGTAACCTTTCCAAAGATGAAGATTGATGAAACCTGCAAGGGGGTCAAGCAATTTCACGTAGCACGTTTGTCTTCACAAGTTCCAGTGCAGATCTTAAAACAGCACAGAACTGAACTGAGTAGTAGTAGTAGTAGTAGTAGTAGTAGTAGTAGTAGTAGTAGTAGTAGTAGTAGTAGTAGTAGTAGTAGTAGTAGTAGTAGTAGTAGTAGTAGTAGTAGTAGTAGTAGTAGTAGTAGTAGTAGCAGCAGCAGCAGCAGTAGTAAAAGCAATATTAATAGCACTAGTTATAGTATTAGCAGCAACAGACGTAGAGGAAAAATACAGCAACTGAATTAACAGAAGAAAAACACCAGTCCCCTGGCCAGAATTCATAGGGCGATCAACATCATAACACACCAACGCTCGCCACTTATCACCCGCACCAGCTGCCCGCATATGCGCCCGCCAATACCCTATAGTCGTAATCGACAGCATATAATTTCATCACGGCAATCGTCTACACCATAATTCATAGTGCGAACACCGACAAACACCATGCGAAGACCGGCAGACACCATTTCGGTTCTTCCTCCCTGATTACTGAAATTACACGATCCGATTTCCGGCTCATTGATCAGACTGCGGGAACTTGTAAACGTATTGAGGTTCACGTTGGCAATCATTTCGCACATAACTCGTCAACTAAGTTGATTTATATTCTCCTCCAGTGGTAGATTAACGAGCCTTGGGTTGTACCGTAGGCTTAATGATACACCAGTGCGTATAAATAAGACTTATATAAGTCACGAAAGAAAGATAAAATTTACGTGAGACATAGTGTTGAATTATCTTCATAAGATATAACACTCTGCTGTTAGCCTGACGAAATGTCGGGCAATAGATCGTGAAACCTTTTGCTTGATTCTTTTGCTTTTAAATTCACTAAGGGAATATATTTTAAAATTACCTTCCTCTTTTCCGTTCCTCTTTCGAGAGGGGGGAGGGAGGCGGTGGGGGAGGGGTGGGAAGAGGGGAAAGGGGAGGGGGTACGGACGCGTCATATCTGATCTCAAAGGTTAGTGTGTCTGACTTCTGTGTATGATTGACTTCCCCTAAACAGAATCATTACAAGATAACAGGATCGACCTTACTGTGGGTAGGTTTACCTTTATTTCCTAACAATTTTGCCAGACATCGCCTTCGCCTTTAAGGGCTACCCTTTGCGATGTCCAATTGTCGCGGGATTTTTAACGAACACAACTTGCACAAATGACTCCTCTTCTCTTCGCCCTACATGGAGAAGGCTGGGTATCCCTTCTCACTACCCGAGAAATCAGGAGACGTGTGATATCTGAAGGCGCAAATGGTTCATGGGGAAAATGCCCAGCCCTGTGCGGGAAAACCGGGTACCATCTGAGCTTTAGGCGGATACTGTAACGTCTCAACCACGGCTGCCCCCTAACAAGTTATAAAACCACAGGATTGTTGGGGGTGGGGAAACAGCATTCCCACGGGTAGTTTCTCACCACAGAAGGAATGTCAGGTAATGCATACAGGCATACGCACAGTGGTGTTCTGTGACTAACTGGATACCACGGGCCATAGCTACTACAAGTAGTCATAGCTACTACACACGTAGTCATACCCACTACACACGTAGTCATAGATACTACAAGTAGTCACAGTTACTACAAGTGGCCATAGCTACTACAAGTGGCCATAGCTACTACAAGTGGCCATAGCTACAAGTGGCCATAGCTACTACAAGTGGCCATAGCTACTACAAGTGGTCATAATTACTACAAGTAGTCATAGTTACTACAAGTAGTCATAGTTACTACAAGTGGTCATAATTAGTACAAGAAGTCATAGTTACTACAAGTGGTCATAATTACTACAAGTAGTCATAATTACTACAAGTGGTCATAGTTACTACAAGTGGTCATAGTTACTACAAGTAGTCATAGTTACTACAAGAAGTCATAGTTACTACAAGTAGTCATAGTTACTACAAGTAGTTATAGTTACTACAAGTGGTCATATCTACTACAAGCAGCCATAGTTACTACAAGTAGTCATAGTTACTACAAATGGTCATATCTACTACAAGTAGTCATGGTTACTACAAGTGGTCATAGTTACTACAAGTGGTCATAGTTACTACAAGAAGTCATAGTTACTACAAGAAGTTATAGTTACTACAAGTAGTCATAGCTACTACAAGTAGTCATAGTTACTACAAGTGGTCATATCTACTACAAGCAGCCATAGTTACTACAAGTAGTCATAGTTACTACAAATGGTCATATCTACTACAAGCAGCCATGGTTACTACAAGTGGTCATGGTTACTACAAGTGGTCATAGTTACTACAAGTAGTCATAGTTACTACAAGTAGTCATAGTTACTACAAGTAGTCATAATTACTACAAGTAGTCATAGTTACTAAACGTGGTCATATCTACTACAAGCAGCCATAGTTACTACAAGTAGTCATAGTTACTACAAATGGTCATATCTACTACAAGCAGCCATGGTTACTACAAGTGGTCATAGTTACTACAAGTGGTCATAGTTACTACAAGTGGTCATAGTTACTACAAGTGGTCATAGTTACTACAAGTGGTCATAGTTACTACAAGTGGTCATAGTTACTACAAGTGGTCATAGTTACTACAAGTGGTCATAGTTACTACACAGAGTCATAATTATTACAAGATCATAGCTACTACAAGTAGTCATAGCTACTATAAGTTGTCATAGTTACTACACAGAGTCATAATAACTACAAGATCATAGCTACTACAAGTCGTCTGGTTGTTGAAGAGGACGGAGCGCGCATGAGGATGTCACGGGAACTATGATGTCGGTTCTTGGCTCAACTCAAATCATGTTACATTGACTGGAACCGAGTATTAGCGGTTTATCATTAGACTGCGCCTTTTTGTATACTTTCGTAATGTAATTGCATTGTATTTTCCTTCTCCTCCTATTAATTCTTTATATCTTCTTTCTCTTTCTATCTTTTTGTTTTCGCGGCTTCCTTCTCATTTCTCACTCTTATTCTTCTCCGCTTCCTCCTTCTCTTTATCCATCTCCTCCTCTTCTTCATCCTGCCCATTCTTCGTCTTCTCCCCAATTCCCTTATTTGTTGTTTCTCTTATTTCCTCTTCTTTTTCTTTCTTCTCCCCCGCTTTATATTTTCGTACTCCACATCCTTCATATTCTTCTTCTACGTCTTATGATCACATTTTGATGATAGTGTCACTCGAGTTCCCATGGTGAATTCGACCGTTCTCCTCCCCCCTCCACTCGTCTCTCTCTCTCTGTCTCTCTCTGTCTCTGTCTCTCTCTCTTTCTCTGCCTGTCCAACTTGAATCCTACCTTATCTAGTCCAATATTGTCTAGTCCAATCGTATCTTATCCAATCGTATTTTATTCTAAATATATTACTTTATCCTACCTACCTACCTACCTACCTACTTAACCTACTCGATCCATCCCTCCATCTATCTACACACCTCTCTCTCTCTCTCTCTCTCTCTCTCTCTCTCTCTCTCTCTCTCTCTCTCTCTCTCTCTCTCAATATTCTCTGGATTTGTCATCTTATCCAATCGTAGCTTACCCAATGTAATATATCTTATTTAATCCACATTATCAAATACATCGTATCCTATCTATATTATCTTATCATAATTATCCTATCTTACTTATCTTAACGTATCGATCTGTTGCATCTGTTTATGTTAAGTTATCTATCTACATATCGCTCTCTCTATATGTTTGCTACCTTTGTCTCGATATTTTCACCCCATCCCACCCATGTATTTCTGCCTCTCCGTCTCTTCCCATTTTTAAAATCAATGCCTCGCACAGGCAATCAAATGCCAACTCAATACTGGAGCCATGAAAAATAAACAACGCAATCACATTACGCCAATGCACGAAAAGAAGCAGTCTAATGATGAACTGCTATTAACATTCAGTTCCAATCAACGTAAAATGAATATTAAAGATTGAATGCAAGAGGATATGTATTATATTCAACATAAAAAGATGCCCATACTAGAACGCTAAATTATTACAATGCCGAATGCAATAAACAAATGAACTAAGAATAAAGTATTTATTTTCTTTTTGTTTTATTCCCTCTCATTTATAATGCATTTATCGTATTATTTCTCTGTAATCGAAATATGTAATTCTCTTTTATACAATTTCTTATCCCAATTACCGTGCATTTACATGTCGAATTATTTCCTCGTTACCTGCGTTTTAATGCACTGTTATTTTCCACAATGAGTTCTTTCAATTACACATTCCTTTATTTCTTCCCGCTGGCTTATAAACCAATCAGTGTCAACATTACAACGACACCAAAGCATGTATCATTACGTGAATTCCAATCATCCTCGTTCCCTTTCGAAAGCAAAATAATAAGGCCAGGTCCCAATCGCCTGACAAGCCAAATAAAAGCCATCACAAATATACAGACGGGCAAAGTAATAGAAACTTTAATGGTAAAACTGGGAAGAGGGATAGGCCAGGATTCCTGAATTTAAAAGGTCTATAATTAGTTAAAGCGATAATGAAAGAGGGTGAGATGGACAATGGAAACAGTGCGGCAACCGAGAGCGTGATGGAAATGGATTCCATTGAATTAAACACGCCATCATCATCATGTGCCATGCCGTTAAGCGTGAGCGGTCATGGTTCGCTATCTCACATGATTACCAAAATCTCGAGAAACGTTTGTGTTCTTGACTCTACTGCGCCACGTCGCCAAGCCACCCGGTATTCATCTAGTTGCTGTCCCACGGCTCTTTCCCCATCAAGTTTGTCGATTTTCATTAGGGTTTCAAGTTTCTTTCTACTCAGAACATGTCCAAAACATCCTGACAGTCCATGTCTAATTTCTATGGTTTCTTTCTACTCATGCATGCCCACAACACTCTAGTTTCTTTATATTCATAACATATCCAAACAATCGTTACTGTCTATATCTAATTTTTCTAATTAATTTTAAGTTTTCATTTGTTTGAGTAACCAAGACCAAAACAATATATTACATGATATATAACCTGGCATATTTCATTGCATCTTTCAGGTACATACTGCAGAATTCACACAACATAAACTAAAGCAATAAGATACATCTTTCAAGTTAAAATACAACACACACGTTTCTACCTTAGAATATGCGGCGCAGTATGCTAGGCAATAATTTGTGCAATCTATTGTTTGTGTCTTCGTTACTGACATTGAATACGTGAAAACATGGTTTTGAATTTAATTTGTTTCTTGAAAGACTGTCACATTCGGGTTTCTGTCCGTCCACGGCATTCTTTGAATATATCCCAGAAATCACATGTCCACTAACATGACATGACTCTCGACCTGTCTGTTTGTTGACCATGTTTCACGTGCATACAACTGGATAGATTCTATATAGCGCTGAAATAAAGCAAGTCAAATGGTTTGGCCATGCAAGTAGGTTACCATTCAACAGCATACCACAACAAGCAATGATGTACAGACCAGATGGAAACAGAGGAAGAGGCCGACCACGTAAACGTTGGATGGAGGGAATAGCAGAGTCCATGGGAATATCGATATATGAAGCCCATAATCGGGCACTCTCACGATGTTTATACTTCACCTCAACACCGCAAGGTACAAGAGGAACATGATGAGATGAGATGAGATGAGATACTCTTGTCCTCACTGCAAGAACTTTTATATTGGTGAGTATGCTTGCATCTTACAAAAGATGAGAGGTCAACAAAGCCGAATGGATAAAAGCTTTCGTTCTTAAATGCCGAGGTAGCGGGTTCAACCCCTACACCGGTCAGTTGGAATAAAATGTTGATGCCTCGTCACTTGACTGGGAGAAGTAAATTACACGGGGTGGTTTCGCCTGATGAAAAGGGACACTAGTAATAGGGAAAGCTAAAGACTTCGCAAAGACCAGTCCAGTGTACTGGAAGTATTAGTATGAGTTGGGACTACTCTTGAGCTGAAAGCGAGAAAAAACAAAACAACAGATAACGTTACCTTTGTCAGGGATTATTCTTCAAATCTCTACAAGGCACCTTCCATCAGATGGTATCAATGTTCAAAGTTTAATGTGTTTAACGTATTCAATGCCAAACAATACGTAGGTTCTGACCTAATTAAATTGGAAGGCGGAAAATGGGAAGTAGGGGTCACAGGTATCATTTAAAAGTTGTTAATATGGTAGCAGACATATTGTATTATATATCAAATTACAGAGGGTTGCATTGGGGAAACTACTGTGTATACACCCACAGCGGATACTGGAAGTCGCTTAAGACAAATAATCTTCCCATTGCATTTAATCAATTTAAAGAGATCATTTACCTGGGTTAATTATTTTTTGACTCGCCTGTGATTAACTAATTAACAATCACTGAAGTAGAAAATCACCTGGGCTTTTGAACTTAAATGTATTAGAAACATTCTTAGAAACACCATAGACCAAGAAGAAGAAAAACATACTGACATTCTACAAGATTTAAAGATGGAAGAAAATTGGATTATACACAGGATATATGTTTTGAAAACTGAAATATTGGCCACTCAGGGGTGAAGTAAGACAGACATATAAACAGATTGTAACGGGCACCATTAGTATTGGAACTCTACGCTGGCTATTGAAGATGATGACTGGGTGATTATGGCAATGCCCCGAGTGCAATGTTGTTAGTTCTTGACTCAAATGAACTCAAAGACTGGCCATTTTAAACGTCATAGTTGTGTTTTGACACGGGACACTGGAAACACCTTGGTCATGAAAAGGCTTGAGGCAGAGGAACTGAACGAAGGATGGAGAGTCTTTCCAGAGGGGTCGTGATGAGGGTGACGTTCTGCAAAGGACCTTTTACATGATGAAGATGGCGATGATGTTGGTTCTTGACAAAAATAAACAAAGTAAATTCCGTTAGAGCGTGAATCCGGCAGTTAATGAGTTAGAACTTCACAATTAAGTCAGTAAAATGTAGGTCAGATGTTATCAACCATTTTGTAGATTTGTGCCGAAGTAATGTTGCAAGGTCACTCAGCGCGCCAACTTAAGTCCACCATGGTCTTCTTTGTCCATAGGTTTTGAAACACATGTAATGATGCAAGGTTACCAGCGCGCCAACTTAAGTCCACCATGGTCTATGTTACATTTTTTGTCCAAAAGTCTTGAAACGACTGTTTATCAAATGTTGCATTTCTGTGTCATTACCTAATAACACCACCGACTTTACTGCTACGGTCAGAGGGCTGAACTATCATGGGGACGCGACAGCCGTGAGAACTATAAAGCTTAGTCAAAGTCAGTCAATATCACTCCACACTCACTCACTTTGCATTAGATCCCACATAATTTACCTTCACTGTCTGGAACCGTTCGTTTAAAGGTATTTAAAATAGGAACAGCTTTAAAGCAACTGTATCCTCCTATTTACTTAAAAATTGCTTCTTAAAAAATGAGATCTTATACAGTATTTCAATTCTTCTTCTTCTTCTTCTTCTTCTTCTTCTTCTTCTTCTTCTTCTTCTTCTTCTTCTTCTTCTTCTTCTTCTTCTTCTTCTTCTGCGTTCATCCGGATTTTTTTTTTTCCGGATGTGACTGCGTTGTGCCTGTTTACAGCAGAGCTGCGTTCTTGCGCCGTTAGGCCGACACATCCGACTATTGCGGGCATTTGTTGACCGGGTTAACCTTCCCGGGTATTTCAATTCACTTACTTCCAGTTAAAAATCGTTACACGTGCCACACTTAGCACATGGACCATATGGCGCCGACGTCTGCTGTTAGTTAGTTGCATATCCTTTACAGGAAGTCGCAGTCAACCCCAGATATTTTTGGTTGTTTGTGATTTCTTGCCAAGTTTACGTACAGTACTTTGCTTTCTGGACGACCAGCGCAGAACCTTTGTATGGGAAACCAACTCCAGGTGTGCTTTTTCCAAATCGCCCACAACCGTGTTTCGAACGCGGTATGCGGAATTATGAATTGCATTCGCAACCCCTTTGGTACAAAGCAGGCTGTAGCCTGCTGTGTGTATCCAAACAATGGCTCGTGTTTAGAAACATCTTGAAACAAGCATTCCAAACAGTAATATTGAGATTCCCCGTAAACAAAAAGCATATTGAGGTACTATATAGAACCTGTACTTTTGTATGGATTGAAGCGTGGACAATAAGCAGACAAACTGAAAAACATCTGATGGCTGTGAAGATGTGGTTTCTTAGGAAAATGCGACGAATACCATAGACAGACAGAAAAACCAATGACCACATCCTACAAGAAACAAATGAAGATCGTAAACTGATTAGAGAAATTAGACGTTGATAGTCATAATGTTTTGGTCACGTTATGAGAAGAAATGAATTGGAGAACTTAATGACAACCGCCGGTCTCTCAGGCGTAGAGTTAACGTCTTTCTCTGTAATCCCGTATATTCTCGTCAGTAACGCAGCTGCGCGAGATTCGGCAGCGGTTCGCGACGTGCTGGTAAATTACGGGGGTTTGTGAGCCGGTCGCTCATAAATCAATGGCAAACTACTGAGCGTAATCTTGCCTAGTACATCAACAGCAGCTAAAAATGCTGGTGTTGACTGCAACGTCCAGCAAGGGATTTGCGCACCCAAAAAAAAAAAAGACAACTGGCAAGATCCAGGGGAAGAGAACAAGGTGAAGGCAGAAAATTAAATACCTGGATTGCTGGACCACGTGGTATGATCGAGACAAGAACACTGAGCTGATCCACGACTCTGGTGATCGAGGGAGATGGCGAATCATTACCGCCCACGCTTATCGGCATGGCACATGATGAATGAATGAATAAACTAACTCCACTGCAGACTCCCCACAAGAATAAAACCCACACAAACAATATTATACTTCCGCGGCCATGCATCTCAGACAGATTATAGTAAAGAACGCGTAGACTAGATTGTAAGTAAGTGAAACGTTGATGTTCCTTTCACGTGCAGAGAATGTTCCAGAAGAGTGGTCTGGTCACGCGGCTTTCAGGTCTGATTACAATCATGGTGGACTGAAGGAATCAATCATGAAGTGTAATGGTGATCATTGGCACAGCCACCAAGATTAAAGTCAATGAGGAATGACATGGGTTGAGCTGTTGAATAGTTGTAAAACTACAGTAAAGTTGTAGAACTGCAATGTGTAAATCAACAAAACCGGAAAGTGGAATTGTTCAGCTTTCGTTAGGATACACAAGAAGAAGAAGAAGAAGAAGAAGAAGAAGAAGAAGAAGAAGAAGAAGAAGAAGAAGAAGAAGAAGAAGAAGAAGAAGAAGAAGAAGAACAACAACAACAACAACAACAACAACAACAACAACAACAACAACATCAACAACAACAACAACAACATTGTGCGGATACTGCATATTAACAAACAATAAAAAAAAAAAAATTATTAATAAAACACGAAGAAAGTCATTTAGTTTCGATACTTGGGCACAAAACACACACGCACAAAGATAAATAAATAAATAAATAAACAAAACTGTGTGCCACGAGCTCTGTATGTCAACCGACAGGAAGTGACACAGTGGAGAAAGTGGCCCGTAAGATTACACAAGTTATGGAGGTTGACGGGGAAGACACGAGTGGGACGACGCAGAAAAAAAAAAGACCATTCGTCCACGGTCAGTTGTTTGTATTTGACAGTTTCCTTAGATTCTGTAATATCGCGCACTTCGGTTAACAATAAGCCGACAGCCACACATGACTTGGAGAGATGACATTGCTGTTACTTAAAGAAGACACGGACATATGGCATATTACTTACATAAACACATGACACGGAGAGATGACATACTCACATAAACACATGACACGGAGAGATGACATACTCACATAAACACATGACACGGAGAGATGACATACTCACATAAACACATGACACAGAGAGATTACAGATTACTAACATAAACACAAGACATACACCAATGCCAATCATGTTCCACTGAAACACACACCACACAGTTCACCCTGGTATCACTTTAACAACTAACTTAACAAAGACCCCACGCTGCCAATTAAAACTAACACCAGGCCGACACTCACTGTCTCATCTTCACAAAAGAGGAAAACCATCTCCTGGTGTCAGGAGCAGATTCCTTTACGACAACCGGAACTGCTACAGCCATCTAATGATCTGGACAGGATGTCCCCAAAGGGTTGGCTGGAGGCTGAAGAGGGATGTCCAATTCCCCCGCCCAAGAAAATATATAGCACAGTATTATTCAACACGAGCTATCTCTGGAAAGTAGGATAGTAGGAGTTTTCCTTCTTCTTTTCCTTCTTCTTCTTCTGCTGTTCCTTCTTCTTCTTTTCCTTCTTCTTCTTCTGCTGTTCCTTCTTCTTCTACTTCTGCTGTTCCTTCTTCTTCTTCTTCTTCTTCTTTTTCTATTCCTCCTCCGTCTTCTTCTTCTCCTTCTTTTCCTTCATCTTCTTCTTTTCCTTCTTCTTCTTTTCCTTCTTTTCCTTCCTCTTCTTCTTCTGCTTCTTCTTCTTCTTCTTCTTCTTCTTCTTCTTCTTCTTCTTCTTCTTCTTCTTCTTCTTCTTCTTCTTCTTCTGTTCCTTCGTTACCTTTTCCTTCTTCTTCTTCTTTTCCTTCTTCTTACTCTTCCTCTTAAAATTTCTTATATAGCGGCTCCGTGGCGAAGGTGTTACGGACGCAGTTCGAAACACAGCTGCGAGCAATTTGGCAGCAGACCGCGTTGCGTTGGTATTTTACGAAAAGGTATGGGTGCCGATCGTTCAGAAAGCAGTGGCATATTACTGAATGTAAACTTGCAAAGATATCATAACGGCCAAAAATGCTGGTGTTGGCTGCGATGACCTGTAAAGTACATGCAACTAACTTCTTTTAACTTATGCAGAACGTTGCGATTAGCACCAGGTCGATGTTCTAGGCAGTTTTTTTACGTTCAGTAATTTGCCACTGCTTTCAGAACGACCAACTTAACGCCCTTCCTCACCATCACCGCACAGACAGTTTAAGAGATGAACGCTCTTGTTCTTGCGGCCTCGTCCACTGCTATCCTCCACGTACCTCAAGGGAAGGTTAAAGGACGATCTAAGGATATTTTGTGCGCTCTTTCCAATGCGCTAGGCAAGTTGGTCTTCATTTCCCTAATGCTGTTCTTGATCCCATCAATTATCTATTACGCGGTCTTCTCCTTGCTCTGTAGCATATTTCTTCAATGTGGCTCTGTGTGACATATGGTAGCTGGGTATTCTTGTCAGGTGTACAACCTATATACTCAGAAAGTATGCTGAGAAAGGTGAAGACAGGCATGCTTAGGGCAGAGTGGCACGCTTCAATTCAACAACCAGTAATAGACAGCATCGGTTGGGTTTTCCCCCAGGACACGCTGCTTTGGTGGGAAACGAGCAGGCGGACAGATTGGCGGGTCTGCACCACTTGGCGGGGTATTGGTGCATGATCAGGCAGACGTGGTCGTGGGCCTTTGGAATCGTGTGTATAGTGCAGAAGTCAAGTTACACCATCAGTGTGTGGAGAAAATGGCGCTGTAGAAAAGCTGGCCGACACTCAGGACTCCGAGGAAAAGCCAGATGGACACATAATCAGACTGGTACTATTAGTATTGGGACTCTTCGCTGGCGGTTGCAGATGAGGACGGAGCAAGTATGGGAATGTCCCTTGTGCTGGAATGTCGGTTCTAGACTCAACTCTTGTAAGGTGGACAACTCATTCAATCTGTTGCTCTTTGGTGAATTTAGCAGGCTGGTTTCAGAACTACACTTCTTATAATTTCCTCATTCGTAATTCTTCTATTTATCATAGTTACTTCTACAGCTCTTCTCATGCATCTATGTGTGGGTGGGGAGATGTGGGTGTGGGGATATGTGGTGGGTGGGAGATGTGTGCAGGTGGGGGTGGTTGTGGGTTTGGGGATGTGTGTATGGGTGAGGGATGTGTATGGGTGTGGGATGTTTGGGTGGATGGGTGGGAAGTGTGTGTGTGGGTGAGAGATGTGTGGGTGAATGTGGGTGGGGGATTGTGTGGGTTGGGCAGGGGTGCGTGATGGGTGTGGGTGATGGATTTTGGGATATATGTGTGTGGGTGGGGGATGTGTCTGGCTGGGTGGGGGTGTGTGTGGCTGGATGGAGGATGTATGTGTGGGTAGTGAGGGTGATTGTAGTTTGGGGATGTATGGATGGGTAGGAGATGTGTGAGGAGATGTGTGTGTGTGGGTGAGGGATGTGTCTTTGGGATGTGTGTGGGTGTGGTGTTGTGTGGGAGGGGAGCTGGGTGTGGATAAAGGATGTGTGTATGTGGGTGTGTGGTTGGGTGTGCGGGTGGGTGAAGGATGTGTGTGAGGGTGGGGGTTGTGTGTTTAGATGAGTGGTTGGAGTGTGTGAGTGTGGGTGGGTAGATAGATGTATGTGTTGATGAGTGGGTGAGGGATGTGTGGGTGTTAGTGGTTGAGCGATAAGTACGCGTGTCTAGGGATGTGTGAGGGGATGAGTGTATGAGTTGGGGATGTGTGTGCGGGTTATGTGTGTGGTCGGGTGGGGGTATTGGAGTGAATGGGGGATGTGTGGGTGGGTGGTGGATGTGTCTCATAACATAGTAATATGCATTGTTATGTTTACAAAATTCATGTGACAATGTTTTTTCCTATGCACTGTTGATGAAAGAAAGATGAGTGATTGGAAGGGCCGAATGTAAGACGCGCCTGCGTGCCCAATTTGTTACCCTTTGAAAATAAAGTCTGTTCGTTCGTTCGTTCATCTCAAATCTGCTATTATGATTTTGCTCTCGTTATTTCTGGTGTATCCCACACGCGGGAAGGGGAAATGTGGTTTCTGAGGACAATGCAAAGAATGCCATTGATAGACCCAAAAAAATTTAATAAAATGAGCAAGTCCTACACGATGCAAATGAAAACCGTACATTTATTAGAGAAATAAGGAGTAGACAGTCAGTGTTTTTTTTTTTTTGTTGGGGGGGGGGGGGCACGTTATGAAAAGAAATAAACTAGAGATTTTGGTGACGACTGGCAATATTGAGGGGAAGAGAACAAGGGGAAGAAAGAGAAGTGCATATCTGTATGGATTGGCCACGTGGCATGGTCGAGATGAGAACACAGAGCTAATCCACACCTCTGATGATCGTGTGCGCTGGCAAAACGAATCGATTGTATAGCCAACCAGACAAGGGCTAAACTTTTAAGCTACAGAAAAGAAGGCTGCATGTCCTTTACAGAACTTCACAATCAACCCCTCATGTATTGGCTTTGCATGATGTTCTAGGCAAGTTTACATTTAGTAGTCTGTCATTGCTTTCTGAACAGCCGAGGCTCACACTACTGTGAAAATCAACGCCAAGAGTTCTACTCACAAAACACCTACGGCCGACTCCAAACACAGTTGGTCAGATCGTGAGACAGCGTTCACTGCCCCCCCCCCCACCCCCGAGCACTGACATCGACAATGGCAAACTAACATAATGTCGCCCGGCCTTTGCAGGCCGTTGCCATCAACCCCAGGTTAATGCTCTCGGCGATGTTACGATCAATAGTTTGCTACAGCAAACGGGAAGTCAAGGTTTAAATCAAACAAACGGGTGTGTGAAATAAGATCACCACCCCGACGTCATCGCACATGAAGTTTAAGTGCTAGCTCGTTAACAACTAGCTCACACTTACCTGCAATGGCAAACTACTGAAAGTAAAACTTACTAATAAATTACCATCACCACCACCACCACCACCACCACCACCACCACCACCACCACCATCATCATCATCATCATCATCATCATCTTCCACTTTTGCCGTCCAGCGTCGTGAGGAGGAATAATTGGCGTTCCAGTGCTCGATGGGTGGCATTGGATAGTGTCATTCCCTGTGATTGTATAATGTCTGTAATGTTGTCAATCCATTTTCTTCTCGGACATCCTTTTGCTCTCCTCGCAGATGATCTTTCATGCAGGCGCAGTGCTGGTAATTGATGATGATGCATTCTAACAAGATGGTCAATCCATTGGATCTTCTACTTTTCGATAAATGTGGCATAAGGTGTTGATCCCATTGTCTGTCTGATATATGTAAATCATCAACAGCCAATACATGTTGGGGTTAAACGCGACGTCCCGATAAGGAGCATACAACTAACTTTGAAACAACAAGTTAAAGAAACCAAATGCAACATCAGCATTCGAAATCGACACCCTGACATGACACAGCTGTACTAAGAGCTGACGTAAATAACATCACTCATTGTCCCTACAAACGCGTGTTTGTAGAATCGATTCGTCGGAGCACTCGATCACTGCCAGCGCGTCAAATACACAACCTCTCCCTAGCCTGGAGATCACTCTCCTTAACATGAGCTGGCTGACTGCATTCAGTGGGAAATCTCACCGTTCATACACGAAACAATTTTACATTGCAATGTGAAGGGAAAAAAACACAGTGAGAGCATCACATTTCTGTGAATCTTCTTACCAAAATATTTGATCTCAATTCATGTCGTGAACTCTGAGTAGTGGAAGAAGTTTCATAATCCAGAAAGAAGGTCAGCATGGCCGAATGGATAAGAACGCGTGTTCTTAAACATCCGGTGTGCTGATGCCGAGGTAAGGGGTTTAACCCCTACAACGAACAGTTGGACCAAAATGTTGACCTATCACCCTTAACTTGGGGACGTAAATTGCAGGTACCTCTGAAGTCGGAGTGAGTTCGCCAGATGGCGAGGGTGACTGTTAATAGGGAAAGCTAATCCACGCGCAAAATTCAGTCCATCACTATTAGAAGTGTGTATGGACTACGCTTGAGTTCAAACTTAACAGACGAAAAAAAAAAAATAACATCCCGAATAACCGGATTCGAACCCGCAAGAGGTGTGAAAGCAGGCCGCTCTGATTTGATTTTTTGGTATGAGCGTCGGTCATAGAGAAAGCAACGGCAACCTATTGAACGTAAAACTAGACAGTCATAAACAGTCAAAATGCTGGGGTTTATTGTGACGTCCTGTAAACAACATGCAACTAACGTTAAAGTGAGGTAGTGAGGACTTCCTCTTCTTCTTTCGTTCGCTTGAAATATGTCTATAACTGCAATGTTGTCTCTTGTATGAATCTAACAGTCTTTTTTAGTTCACTTAGCGATCCATAGAGTTTATCTTCCACTGTTGTCTCTCTAGGCCAGAAGGTTCGCCTGGATATGTTGTAGTTTGGGCAGTCCTGGAGTATGTGCTCTGCTGTCTGCGACGCCAAACCACATGTGCACATGGCTGAGTCACCAATCTTGAATTTTGTATACATGTGGTTGCGTAATCTATTGTGTCCTGTTCTGAGGCGCAGAATAATGACCTGTTCTGGTCTGTCCATAATGTGGTAGTCGTCTTGAGTAGGGTTTGGTGGCCTTCTGACTGATTTGATCATTCTTTTCTTTTGGTGGAATGTAATGGGCACATCAGGCTGTTCTTCTTTTGCTCCTTCCTTAGCCAATCGATCACCTCTGTCGTTTCAGGGTACTCCACAGTAGGATGGTATCCACTGTATGGCGACCTTATGCTGACTGCTAAGTTCAGAAAGTAGTGTCCTTAGAAATGGCAATTTCCCAGACAGGAGTGCCTCTATTACGGATTTTGCATCTGTCAATATCACCACAGGTGGTGTACCATGGCTGGTATTTTGTAATTTCTCTGTTTCTATCTTGATTGCCTCAATTTCAGCATCATAGTTATGGCAGTACTTTCCTGTTGGAAAGTCATCAAGGAAAGTCATCAAGGAAGCTGGGAGTGGCTGTTCTGCGCTGTACACTATGAGGACTAATACTTCGTATAACGTTAGGTAGTGAGGACTAATACTTCATATAAAGTGAGGTGGTGATGACTAATTCTTCATATAAAGTAAGGTAGTTAGGACTTACACTTCATATAAAGTGAGGTAGTTAGGACTTACACTTCATATAACATCGGCTAGTTAGGTTTTATATTTCATGTAAAGTGAGGTGGTGATGACTTATTCTTCATATAAAGTGAGGTAGCGAGGACTTATACTTCATATAAAGTGAGGTAGCGAGGACTTATACTTCATATAAAGTGAGATAGTGAGGACGTATACTTTAGGACAGTTCTGTTCGTATAAACACAACTGATGTTTAAAGTTCCGAAGCAGGAATCTGCTATGGTCTACGAAGGACCAGGGCCATCCCATCACGTGGGCATCAAGGCATAGAGCGATGGGTCGCCAGTCTTTCCCTCTGTTAGCGAGCGCATGCAACGAACCATCGTGAGTCCCGCGCTCATGACATGCTCAGCATAATGTCCTAACAATTACAACAACGCGCCAGTTTTGTGAAGACACACTTGACCTAAATTTAGTTGGCGAATACTCATATCTAATCTAAATTATGGTGGCTGGGGCTTATCTGCCTCTCTCCGTGGCGAAGAGTTGGCGGATGTGATTCGTAATCCCGTATACCCGCGTTCAAAACATTTGCGCGAGATTTGGCAGCAGACCGCGTTGCGTTGGTTTTGCGTTGGTATCGGTGCCGGTCGTTCAGAAAGCAATGGCAAAGTACTGAATTTAAATTTGCCAAGAGATCACAACTGGTGTTGACTGCGATGTCCTATAAAGGATATGCATGCACGCGAGCACGCGCGCGCAACGCACACACACACACACACACACACACACACACACACACACACAAAGGGCTTATCTAAAGTCAATTTCATCAATACTTATAGTTCATCAAAATTAGCCTGCAACCAACGAACTTTGAAACTATAAGTTAAAGAAAACAAACGAAACAGTATTCGAACTGAATTAATACCTTCACATGCCACAGCTTTACTGTGAGCTGACGCAAATCACATCATCCATCGTCCCCACAAACGCGTGTTTGTAGAATCGATTCGCCGGACCACTCGATTACTGTCAGCACGTCAAATACACTAGCCCTGACTCCCTAACACAAGTTTGCCGGCCGCATTCAAGGAGCAAATGTCAAAGTTCATACCCGAAACATCTCTACTTTCGAGGCAAACAAAAATAAATAAATAAAACAGAGCGTCCAATTTCTGTGAATCTTCTGTGAAATGTAGTTAATAATAATAATAATAATAATAATAATAATAATAATAATAATAATAATAATAATTAATATAATAAAGCAACTTCGTCAGGACACTGACCTAACGTCAGTTCGACAGGGCTTATATTTGATCTAACGTCAGTTTGACAGGGCTTATAATTGATATAACGTCAGTTTGACAGGGCTTATAATTGATATAACGTCAGTTTGACAGGGCTTATAATTGATATAACGTCAGTTTGACAGGGCTTATAATTAATATAACGTCAGTTTGACAGGGCTTATAATTGACACATATGATATAACGTCAGTTTGACAGGGCTTATAATTGACACATATGATATAACGTCAGTTTGACAGGGCTTACAATTGACATATTTGATCTAACGCCAGTTCGACAGGGCTTATAATTGACATATTTGATCTAACGTCAGTTCGACAGGGCTTATATTTGACATATTTGATCTAAAGTCAGTTCGTGAGCATTTATAAATATACTAGCTGACCCGGCCCGGCTTCGCCCAGTCCCTGGTGGGGAGCATCTCATTTAATTCATATAAGTAGTCATATAAGTTCTCGTTCCCGTTACCGACTATCTGTCTGTCTGTCTGTCTGTCTGTCTGTCTGTCTGACCCGGCCCGGCATCGCCCAGCTCCTGATGGGGAGCATCTCATTTAATTCATATAAGTAGTCATATAAGTTCCCGTTCCCGTCTGTCTGTCTGTCTGTCTCTACCTCCCTCTCTGTCTGTCTGTCTGTCTGCCTGTCTAATCATTTATTGGTTGCAGTTAGAACAACCTAGATAAACGAAGATCAACTTACAAAAAGCATTAGAAAGAGCACTTGAAAGGTCTTTACATCTTCCCCAACAATTAACTTGGGTAAATGGAGCGGCGGCAGCAGCAGCAGCAGAAGAAGAAAAAGGAGGAGTAGGAGCTGGGAGGAGGAAGAGGGAGGAGGAGGGAGGAAGAGATAGGCGGAGAGAGGAGGAGGAGGGAAGAGGAGGGAGGAGTAGGAGTAGGGAGGAATAGGAGGGAGGAGGAGGGATTAAGAGGAGGAGAGAGGAGGAGGAGGAGGGAGGAGGAGGGAGGAGGTAGAGGGAGGAGGAGGAGGAGAGAGGAGGAGGAGAGAAGAAGAGGAGGGAGGAGAAGGAGGGAGGAGGAGGAGGAGGGAGGTGGGGGAGGGACGAGGGGAGAAGGGAGGAGGAGGAGGGAGGAAGAGGGAGGAGGAGGTGGGAAGGATGGAGGAGGGAGGAGGAGGAAGAAGAGAGGAGTAGAAGGGAGGAGGAGGGAGGAGGAGGGAGGAAGGAGGGGAGGAGGAGTAGGGAGGAGGAGGAAGAGGGATGAAGAGGGAGGAGGAGGGAGGAGGAGGGAGGAGGAAGAGGGAGGAGGAAGGAGAAGGAGGAGGGAGCATGAGGGAGGAGAAGAACGCAGGATGAGGGGGAGGAGGAGGAGGAGGAGGGAGGAGGAGAGGAGGAGGAGGGAGGAGGCGGAGGGAGGAGGAGAGAGGAGGTAGAGGGAGGAGGAGGGAGGAGGTAGAGGGAGGAGGAGGAGGGAGGAGGGAGGAGAAGGAGGAGGGATGTGGAGGGAGGAGGAGGAGGAGGGAGGAGGAGGAGGGAGGAGGAGGGAGGAGGAGGAGGGAGGAGGAGAAAGGATGAGGAGGGAGGAGGATAAGGGATGAGGAGGGAGGAGGAGGGATGGGGAGAAGGGAGGAGGAGGGATGAGGAGGGAGGAGGAGAGGGAGGAGGAGGGAGGAGTAAGGGGAGGAGGAGGATGAGGTAGGTGGAGGAGGGAGACAAAGGGAGGAGAAGGATGAGGAGGGAGGAGGAGGGATGAGGGGGAGGACGTAGGAGGAGGAGGGAGGAGGAGGAGAAGGGAGGAGGAAGGAAGCGGAGTGATTAGGAGGAGGGAGGAGGGCGAGGAGGTAGGAGGAGGAAGAGGAGGAAGGAGGAGGAAGGAGAAGGAGGAGAAGGAGGGAGGAGAAGAACGCAGGAGGAGGAGGGGGAGGAGGAGGAGGAGGGGGAGGAGGAGGAGGAGGGGGAGGAGGAGGAGGAGGAAGAGGGAGGAGGAGGAGGGATGTGGAGGGAGGAGGAGGGAGGAGGTAGAGGGAGGAGGAGGGAGGAGGAGAGAGGATGAGGAGGGAGGAGAAGGGAGGAGGAGGGATGAGGAGGAGGGAGGAGGAGAGGGAGGAGGAGGGGGAGGAGGAGGAGAGAGGAAGGGGAGGAGGGAGGAGGAGGGATGAGGGGGAGGACGTATAATTAGGAGGAGGGAGGAGGATGGAGTGGGAGGAGGGAGTGGGAGGAGAGAGGAGGAGAAAGGAGGAGGAAGGAAGAGGAGTGATTAGGAGGAGGGCGAGGAGGTAGGAGGAAGAGGGAGGAGGAGGAGGGAGGAGGAGGAGGAGAAAGATGGAGGAGGAGGAGGGAGAGGGAGGAGGGGGAGGGAGGAGGGGGAGGGGAAGAGGAAGAGGGTAGAAGGAGGAGGAGGGGAGAGGAGGAGGATTTTAACGCATATGCCTGTACATAACTGCAGCGAAAAGGTGGGTCTGTCTATCTATCTGACCCGGCGTGGCTTCGCCCAGCTCCAGGCGGGTAGCGTCTCATTAAATTCATACAACAACAAAAAGTAACTTAAAAGAATGTCCTTCCACACACCATCCATTATTTTTAATGAAAACTCTTTCTAATCACCTGCATGACTACAGTAACTTCTTAAGCATAAAAAGATGAGTTACACTGTTATGCATTGTGCATTATTTTTATGAAAACTTTAAAAATGCCTTAAAGATTGTATCATTATTTATTATAACTCATATGCCGGTACATAACTATGGACAAAGAGTTTATAAATCTTTGAAAACGATGCAACAATATGACTATAAGTTATACAGAAAAGTTATTAAAAGTTATGCCCCTTGAAATAACTTTTACAGAGTTAGGTCCCCTCGCTGTATATAAATTATAATGAAAAATGGAAAATTAAATAATATTCAGTAAGCAGCCGATTTCACACTAAAAAAAATGACAGTTGGCTGCGCTGGAATGAAAGGAAGACGTGTAGAAAATTTCATCTCAATCGGATGGGCCGTTCGCGAGCGCATAAAGGACATACGGACATACAGACAGACGGAGATCGCCTTTTATATATAAGATAAGTCAGTCGTCAGAACTTATAACTAATGTAAAGCCATTATTGATCAAATTATCCATCTAAATCAGGGGTGGGAAACCATGTTTCTGCCAAAGAGATGGAGAGATGTGGGGTAACATGATCACCAACGCCAGAGATGTTGACGATGATAATAATGAAAATGAAGTCGGTAAGTGGGCCAATGCGTTTACAACTGAAGCCATCTGGTGGTGTCACTTTGTTTTGGCACAGATATGTCTTCAGCAGAAGACAAGGTCATATGTGGGCGGACAACATCAAGAAACTAACTAGAAAAAAAGAAAAAAAAACTGTTGAGAGGTACCAAACTGTGGCCTTCTATGGCAATGTATAGTCCTGGTGTTCGGCATTTTCTCGAAGCAATGAAACGCATTTATCAAACAGAGAAATGGCAGGGCCCATCCACCGTTGACCCTCATCCTTCTCCTCCTTCTTCTACTACATACTCCTCTTCTACTACATACTCCTCTTCTACTACATACTCTTCTTCTTCTTCTTCCACCACTGCTTCCTTAAACTCACCCCCTTCTTATTCTTCCCCCAATTCCGTATCATCGTCTTCCTTTCCCTTGCCACTGAAAGAGGACGCACTTCTATTGTACATAAGGCATATTGTGGTGTCATTTTGTTTCGGCACAGATGTGATCTTTAGCGGAAGACCACGTCACAGGAGGGTGGACAACACCAAGAGATGGACTAGGGAAAACCTCAATGAATGCACCGTGAGACCACAGGACAGCTGGTGGCGTTAGAGAGGCAGTACATCCGACTGTCAATGCGGAGATGATACTTGAAAATGGTGTTGCGCAAACACGAGCAAACATATATACAAGCTACATTGTTGACAGAGGCGGAATCATGTTCTTCTATTACCATGTATAGTTGCGGTGTTCCGCACTTTCTATACGCAATAAAACGCATTTACTAACAGAGACATATCAGAGCTCCTCCTCCATTGAATCTTCTTCCTCTTCTTCTTCCTCTCCTTCTTCTCCAACTTCCCTATCCTCCTCTTCTTCTTCCTCGTCATTGAAAAGGTTACACATTTCTATTTTTCAATATGTCATCATGTCTATTAGTGCGAATCAGTGCCAGTGAATATATTTCTCTGTTAAAAGACCAAAACAGCAACGGCCGAACGATACACAGCACGACCCCAAGCCGCAGTTCAAACCAAGACGACCGCTCGTCACATCACGAAAACACTGAGAAATCCTGCGTGTCAAGGGACACAACAGAGAACTCCTGGGCAAATGGAAATTGCGAAAGCGGCTATGGAAAACGCCAATGACTGGGCCAAATTTAATTAGGAAATCCTACCCTAAAGACACAACAAAATAATCAATAAGGAATAAGTTCTCTTTTATCTCATCTGATCTGGGCGGGATTCAATCGAGAATTCACTTTTTGCTCTGTTATTTTGGTGTTTGAAGAGAAAAGATGCCAGAAAAGGGGGTTGTGTTACTAGAAACAATTTCTGGTTTACAATTGTGTTTGGGTTATCAAGCTGCTATTATCATAACGTTGAATGGCTGAAATGGTACTGCTTGTATAGTGGCTCACGAATTTATGAGATGCGACGACCAGTGTCGTTCCATGGCGAATTTTACTTGCTTTGGTTTTCAACTGGTTGCATTGCCCATGAAGTCTTCTTCTTCTTCTTCTTCTTCTTCTTCTTCTTCTTCTTCTTCTTCTTCTTCTTCTTCTTTTTTTTTTCTTTTTCTTCTTCTTCTTCTTCTTCTTCTTCTTCTTCTTCTTCTTCTTCTTCTGCGTTCATCCGGAGAGTTTTCTTCAGACGTGATTGCTTTGTGGCTGTTTAAAACAGACCTGCGTTCTTGCGCCGTTAGGCCGAAACATCCGACTTACGCGGGCATTTGTTGACCGGTTAACCTTCTCAGGGGTTTCGTAGGACGTTTGACTTTCACTGTTGTGGAGTTATTCCTCATCCCAGCTGGTCCATTTAGAACAGCCGAAGACATCCCGGTCAGTCCTCGAGGGAAGTCAGGGGCAGACCATGGGCATTCCCCGCCATCTAAGGGGGTTTCCATAATTGCAAAGCAGCGCTTTGGTACTGGGTTCACCCAACGAATCGTCACGTCCTGTACATGGCTGCTTAGCCTTACTTCCGTATATTGGGCCTTCCGTTCACTAGAGGCTGTTCCTCCGGAAACAGAAGAATGCAGTTGCCCCTGAAGTCAAGACCGGAGTTTAAAATATGAGTTTGTGGTCTGACGAAACGATCCCTTAAACTAACAGACTTGAAATGTACTAAAATACAGAGCAAAGGAAGACCGCGTAACAGATAGAGTGATGATATCAAGAACAACATTAGAGAAAACCAACTTACACAGAGCATTAGAAAGAACGCATAGAAGATCGTTACATCTCTCCCAATGTGAAGAAGAAGAAGAAGAAGAAGAAGAAGAAGAAGAAGAAGAAGAAGAAGAAGAAGAAGAAGAAGAAGAAGAAGAAGAAGAAGAAGAAGAAGAAGAAGAAGAAGAAGAAGAAGGAGGAGGAGGAGGAGGAGGAGGAGGAGGAGGAGGAGGAGGAGGAGGAGGAGAAGAAGAAGAAGAAGAAGAAGAAGAAGAAGAAGAAGAAGAAGAAGAAGAAGAAGAAGAAGAAGAAGAAGAAGAAGAAGAAGATTTAAAATTAGCTCCAGGTTCCGTACGTTGTAATCAATCCCAGCATTTATTGGCCGTTTGTGATTTACTACGTAATACATATAGCAGATATACATATCGCGTTCCATAACGTGTGTCATTCATTCATTCAGTAGCATGTCCTTTGCAGTACCTTGCTTCCATAAAAACTTGTAGGAAAACGTATGTTTTCTTTCATGGTTGTTAGTGTTTCTGGCAAGTTTTGCAGAAGGTAGTTTGCCATTGCTTTCCCTCTGGGCAGTGACTGTCGGTGGCCATAGCCACTGTCTCTACTGATGAGAACATCTGCCTATCGCCGCAGAGTGCAGACCATAACCAACAACAATCTTTCGGCTGCTCTCACACTCCTTCCACCACCTGCTTCCATGGCGTCACGTAACACTGATTAGGGGGGGGGGGTGGCTAAACGGGTACTCTAACTTGCCCAATGGTGTCCGGTAAACTAACAGATAAAAGGTGGTGTCTTACATCCCCTTTGATAGGGGTTACCCCTACATGATAACCGGAAAATATGTGTAGCTCGCTTAAATACACATTCGGATATTCGATGGTGTTAAGAATTCGTGGACTTTGTTGAGCTCCTCATATCCAATGCGATATACGAGGGAGACTAAGGCACTTATCATGATATCCGTGTGCCATAAGACGATTCTAAAGACAAAAAATTGCGAATACTACGTGACGGATACTAATTTGTCAAATGACATGTCTCCGAGTATCCATAAAGACACTGATCTTTTTATACGATGAGTAATCCCTTTATGGTGAACTCTAGAGCTGACAATATATAATGTTTTACAACGGGGAAATCCTTCACACCAGATCGGATCAGGAAATCTGTGCTTTCCGAGACTTCGAGACAGCTGACAGTATATTCACGTGACCAGGAGAGGTCACAGAAAGGAAATGACAGCCAGCCTGTGGTTGTGCGAGGGACTTCCTTAGTTAAGGAAGAACCCTGATGGAAGAAATGGTTCCTGGAGGCAGAGGTTGGTGTTCGACCTGCATGGTGAACATAGGTCATTAACTGATTCAGTGAAAAACAAAAAGTAGTTTGGACCAAACAAAAATGGATGGTGAAGAATGGGAAGTACGGGTGTGTCACTGTTATATTATGACGTAAAAGTTGGCAGCAGGCATGTTGTATTATATATCAAATTAAAGGTGGCAGTAATGGGAAAACTGCTGTATTGATATTTTAACGTTAGTTTCGTTTATAATCCCATGGCAGTTATGGAAAGTTTGAATAAGACGATTTATAATCCCATGCAGTTATCGGAAGTTTCACTAAGACAAGTTATGATTCCATGGCACCGAGTCAGTTAAAACCAACGTGGGTTTGAACATGCACAAGGAAGGAGAACTGGCGAAGGATGGAAAGCTGTTGAACAGATTGTGTTGAGAGCAGTGTTCTACATAGGACTTGCCAGAGTCTGATAGTGACAATGTGATTAGCTCTCTCTCTCTCTCTCTCTCTCTCTCTCTCTCTTTCTTTCTCTCTCTCTTTCTCTCTCTCTCTTTCTTTCTCTCACTCTTTCTTTCTCGCTCTCTTTCTTTCTTGATGTCTCTCTCTCTTTCTTTCTCTCATTTTCTCTCTCTCTCTCTTCCCCTCTCTCTCTATTTCTCTCTATCTTTCATTCTCTCTCTCTTTCTTACCCTCTCTCTCTCTCTCTCTCTCTCTCTCTCTCTCTCTCTCTCTCTCTCTAGACCTCTGTGGTGAATATGTGTCAGTGAGTGTGTGAGAGAGTGTGGACGTGTGTACTGTGTGAGAGTGAGATGTGTGTGTGTCAGATTAAGTGTGTGTATGTATGTGAGAGAGAGAGAGAGAGAGAGAGAGAGAGAGAGAGAGAGAGAGAGAGAGAGAGAGAGAGAGAGAGAGAGTATACATGAATGTGTGCCTGTGTGTGTATATATGTGAGTTTCTGCGTCTGCGCGATTGGGTTTTCCGTTTGAGATTGAGTCCGAAACTCGCGATACGAAACCCTAACATACACATCTTTATCTGCGCCGTTCTTTTCTCCTTGTCTCCCCGACTATTAGCACATTGACACGGCAAATTAAGTTACCTCAATTTTACGAAATAAAAAAACTAAACGAACTGGAAATTTCAAATAAAACTAGTTTCGAGCGCATTAATTTCACGAAGAAGAGAAAGATACAACAACGATTTATAACCGAGGGATAAAAAAAAAAAAAACCCACTTGGATACAATCTGGCTGACGTTTTAGACTGAACAACCAGTTTAATAATGGTGGGGAGGGTGGTGAAGGGTTGGGGAGGGGAGTTGGGAGAGGGTGAAAGAGAGGGATTAAAGAGGTGAGGGGAGGGATGAAGGCGGGAAACATCATGGAGAAGATTAATGGTGGTAGGATAGAGTGATAGGAGGACGTGGGGAGTGGAAGGTGTGTGTGTGTGTGTGTGTGTGTGTGTGTGTGTGTGAGAGAGAGAGAGAGAGAGGGTGACAGAGAGAGTGTGTGTAAGAGAGAGGTTGACAGAGAGAGTGTGAGAGAGAAGGTGTGAGAGAGAGAGTGAGAGAGAGGGTGACAGAGTAAGAGAGAGGGTCAAGATAGAGTGTGTACGAAAGAGTGAGAGCGTGAGAGTGAGATAGATTGAGGGAGAGTGAGCAAGAGAGAGGGTGACAGAGAGTGTGAAAGAGCGAGAGAGAGGGTGACAGAGAGAACGTGTGAGAGAGTCGGAGAGAGTGAGATAGATTGACATAGAGAGTGGGTGAAATCATGGAAGGGTATATGCCTGGGAAGAGAGGAAGAGGAAGGCCAACAAGAAGATGACTGCAGGATGTAGCAGATGATCTTCAGGTGCGTGTATCGGACGCGGGACATTTGGCTTATGACCGAGCTTTCCGGAAGGTTGTTATGGGAGCGAGGTTCTACAAAGGACATGCTACTGAATGAATGAATGAAATAACGGGGGGGGGGGGAATAACGGGGAGAGCACGGCAATCTCTACGTGTGTAAATATTGATAGAGGTAACTAACAGAGGAAATAGTAGGGACAGCACGGCAGTCTCTACATTTGTAAATATTGATAGGGTTAAATAACGTGGGAAATAGTAGGGACAGCACGGCAGTCTCTACATTTGTAAATATTGATAGGGTTAAATAACGTGGAAATAGTAGGGACAGCACGGCAGTCTCTACAGTTGTAAATATTGATAGGTTTAAATAACGTGGGAAATAGTAGGGACAGCACGGCAGTCTCTACAGTTGTAAATATTGATAGGGTTAAATAACGGTGGGAAATAGTGGGGAGTGCACGGCAATCTCTACATTTGTAAATACTGATACGGGTAAATAACGGTCGTTTTTTTTTTTTAATGTTAAGTTGCATATCCTTTACATGACGTTGCAGCCAACACCAGCATTTTACTGTCGCTCTTGATGTCTTGACAAATTTTTACGTTCAGTAGTTTGCCATTGCTTTCTGAACAACCGGCTCTCATACCAGCACCTTAATACCATCGCGACACGGTCTGCTGCCAAATTGGTCACCGCTGTTTCGAACGCGGGTAAGCGGCATTAAGAATCGCGTTCGCAACGCCATAACCACGGAGCCGGCTCGTCGTCCGCTAAGAGAGGGAACGACTGGCCACACGTCTTCCGTTTATTCAGTCCTATAAAATGTGATTGTAAAAACAGTTCACATACCCACAGCGAATCCCTATTTAGAGATTTGACTTCACGCACCAAACGGCAGATCCGCCATAGAGTTATCATTACCCCCACATCGCACGCGCACGCACACACACACACACACACACACACACACACGCGCGCGCGCGAAACCCAGCATAACAAAAATGCCCAACCTCTAGCATTCCCTCTACAACCCACTACCCCAAGTCAACAATAAAGACCCTCCCAGGAGGGCGTGTCTGGTGAGTGCCTTGCTCAAATATGCTGAGAGCATGTACATATCGGGCGAGGGTCGGGGTGAGAGTTGACCGCCCGCCACTGACTGCTCCTGTGGCCATTATTGATTTGTTGGTTCTGGTTTGACAAACGCGCGCCCAGGTCTGGCCCTGGGAATGTCGGCTTAAAAGCCTGGCATTTGTCTTTACTGCCGTTACCGGCACGACCTTCGCTTTAGCTTAAAATAGTTGTCGGACGACGATGTACTGACAAACTGACAGACAGACAAGTAGACAGACCAGCAGGCATGGTCACTGAGAGGAGGCGAGTTAGTTGGTAGGACAGCAAGCTCTATAAAATACCTCAAAATTCTATGACGTGGCCATTGTCGGATAAGTGACGACATACATAATCTATCCCCCTGCTGCTTTGCAAGGTCTGTCTTTTTAGACCAGTGGTTCTCAACCTTTTTTGGCCCGTGCCCCCCTTCACCATATTTTCTATTTCCAAGCCAATGTTACATGCAAGAACTTGCTGTCTTGTGTTCACAATGACGTATTATAATACAGGCGGTAGCGAATTTGACTGATTAGACCAATTCGTGCGATAAATATTCGTCCTCAATTGATGCGTGTGATTACATGATCCTTTCCACCGTCACGCATCATGTGACGCCTCATAAGCTTAGTGTGTGATCTATCTGCAATCACTTTCTCCTTTGTCTTTATTCCATTCCCGCTCGTTTACCTCCATACAACACGATCAGCGGCGACTTGCTCCCAAGGTGCAATATCAGTGCCAGTACCAATCATGTCCCACTTACATATATCTTTGTACCGTAGTAGAATTTTTTCACCATCTGTAATTCACCACAAAGATGTCCTTTGGTATTCTACCATCGTCCATCCTCCTACCGTGTCCTATCCATCTAAGTCTACGAAGACTGAGCATGTAACAAACAGAAACACCATCCGACCTTTCCCAATACTTCCGTGCTTGTGATCTTAACTTCTGACATTTAATATGGCCGGCATATGTTAGCTTCGGCGACATGTTACCTTTTATAAGTCAGTGGTTTTCGTTGTTCAAATTCTGAAGAATTTCATATTTGTGTTTGTCAGCTGGCGAAGAGGTTGCGGACGCAATTCGTAATCCCTTATACCGCGTTCGAAACACAGCTGCGGGCGATTTGGCAGCAGACCGCCTTGCATTTAAATACAATAACAAACAAGAGTGCCGGTCGTTCAGGAAGCAATGGCAAACTACTAAACGTAAACTTACCAAGAAATCACATACAGCCATACAATGATGGGGTTGACTGCGACGTCCTGTAAAGGACATGCAACTAACTTCTTCTTCTTCTTCTTCTTCTTCTTCTTCTTCTTCTTCTTCTTCTTCTTCTTCTTCTTCTTCTCCACCTCCTCCTTCCGTGTCCACGATGTTCTAAGAAGGCTCTGTAACGTCTCAGCTCAAAACTTCAATGTTCTTCTTTAGGGATTCCCCAATAAGTACAATAAGCAAACAACACCGTTACACCCACAAGGCGCTGGCACATACGGTGCCAGACCCACATGTTATAGACCAACCGGCACTGGGTGGGTGCTGTAGGTATCACGCCGGCTGCTTTTATTTCCACATACATGTTATGGTACCTATTTAGGCAGGTATAGTCAATCAAAACTCCATTGCTTTCTTCTGCGATTGCCGCAATGGTCCACGACTCACGTTCAAATGGGGGATCGATTACTTTATCATTTTTTTGGCATATCCCTTACAGGACGTTGCAGTCAACATCAGCATTTTTCAGCTGCTGTTTATGTACTAGGCAAGATTACGCTCAGTAGTTTGGCATTGCTTTCTGAGCGACCGGCTCACATACCCCGTAAGTTACAAAATCGGCGAGAACCACTACCGATTCTCGCGCAGGTTACGTTGCGCGCGAGAATATACGGTATGGTCAATCAAAGCTCCATTTGCCTTCTTTTGCGAATGCCGCAATGGTCCACGACTCACATTCAAATGGGGGATCGACTACATTGTCATTTACCGCCTCGTTATATTATTGTTCTGTTTTAAAATCTGCATGCCCTTTGTCCCAGCTTAAATTCCTACGCAATTTACGTTCAGCGGTTTGCCATTACTTTCGGAACGAGAAGTCACAGTTTAAGTCCAACTCACCGGTATAAGGGGTGCCATCGGCGCACCGGAAGTTTAAGAGCTAGTGCACTCTCATCCTTTCAGCCAAATCGACCGCCCGTTTCATTAGTTACATGTCCTTTACATGATGTCGCAGTCAACCACATAATTTTTTGCTGTTTGTGATTTCTTCGCAATTCAGTAGTTTGCTATTGCTTTATGAACGACCGGCACTCATATCATTATATGGAAATCAACGCAAGACTGTCTGCTTCCATATCGCCCGCAGCTGTGTTTCGAACGCAGTATGCGCGATTACGAATTGTATTCATTAACTCCTTCGCCACAGAGCGGGACTCGTTACATTACAGACAGTTGGAGCTAAGCAAACGCAGGCAAGACAAAATGTTCAGACGACATGTGTCCTGGTGCATGAATCTCCAGCAAGGCCGATGTAGAAGCAGACAGCTATAGTCTGTCCAGAAATGAATGCCTTAATTCACGATCAATTATTTTGAAAACTGTCTGTTGCATTGTTGTGAAATTTTTCCTGTCGTCTTATATTTACCCCCACCCAAGGAATATGTCTTTGATAGGTCCAAAAGCAACTTAAATCATGCAAAAACTTAAATCATTTGATGTTTTGGTGAAAAACTAGTGATTTCTCGCTAAAAAAAACTTATGTTACAGTAATGCCCCGTTCCACTACGCGAAGCTCTTGTCATAAGGCCAATCCCATGTTAGTTAGTCCCACGAGAAAATTAACTATTCAAAGCTAAAGTTTCTGTGTGAAGGCATAATACATCTAATAATGTGCACTTCATCTCTGACCCGTAAATTATATACCGCATATAAACAAACTTTGAAACCCGCTGTACAATCTCCAGAACAATAATCTTTTTGTTGGGTGGACATAATGATAAGGTTATATGCTAAATCTCATCATTTTCCCTCAGTTGGTTACTGAGATATGGAATTTTATATTGGGGCAGACACAAGTAAACAGACTATAGCTATACATTTAATGATATAACATAAAGATACAAGACAGACAGACAGCGCATGAGAACGAAACAGGTCGACTGACAGACAACAAAGCCCGATAAATATGACATGGTCAGCTCGTTAAGGGAAACAACCCGGAGGCGAACTGTCAATTACCGCTGTTGGATATAAGAACATGTGTGAAAGGGTCATTAAAATATAAGAAATGGAACATCAACTGTGGTGGTTCTGTCCCATGTCTTCTAAAAGTAAACAAGTAGAGACTTCCGTTTGGCGCAATTCCTTTGGGGATGAACAATTGTCACTTAATCTAGGCCACAGTACAATGAGATGGAGTTGACAGTTCCCTTGTTCACAGCTTTTCCTTCCAAGATGAAGGCTAGAAAATTGTCCGGTATCAGTTGCATGTGGTTGGGTTGACCTCTCAGCCGCGCAGGCAGGGAAAAGACTCATGCCGCTACTGGGGACTGAACGCTGATCACTGCCTTGGTTGTCAGCGAACCGGCTACTGTCATGACTAATAAACATGTCAACTCAACTGACACACCATACGGAGTATGGGTGGATGGGTGGATGAGTAGATGGGTGAGTGGTGGATGGGTAAATGGGTAAATAGGTGGATGGGTAGATGGGTAAAGGGGTGGGTGGATGGGTAAAGGGGTGGATGGGTAGACAGGTAAAGGGTGGTTGGGTGAATGGACTGGTGGGTGGGTAGATGAATAGATGGGGGGGGTAGATGAATAGATGGATGGCTAGATGGATGGGTGGATGGACAGATAGATTTTGTGGATGGGTGGATATATAGATACTTCAATGACAGCAGAGAAAGTTGGAGTATGTCAATACAACGTGCAAGTCACAGGGGAAGAAGAGCAGGGAGGACACCGAGAGAGAAAATGTTGGACACGCTGACTTCATGGCATGGAGAAACAGTGGTATTGGAAATGACTGACATCACAAGATACAGAAGGATGGAGATAGCCGTGATCACCAGCAGCTCTCATCATGGACTATCAGAAAAAGAAAAAGAAGTCCGTGATGCATACTGAGACGTCTTCATACATCTATTTCCATCAAGGCTGTTGTAGCGGGCAATGGGATATAGAACTAGTCTTTGCGACCAGAGGCGAAGACGGCTGCGACGTATTGCTAGCTAGCTATTCGGCTTACAATCGGGACAATCATTACCCACGCGCTTTTACATCTACTCCGAGAGACTGAGAACTTAAAGGCTGATCCCAAGTGTAGAGGCGTGGATTCTACATCATAATCACAATCACGAACTCAACGCTCCTAGAGCCGTGTTCTTTAAAGGCTCCATCACGTTCTCGGAAATTGATTTCGCTCGCCAGATACTCGTTAAGGAATTAATATCTCCGCTTAGAAGTGACGCACGTGTTTGGATAAGGTATCGTTGGATGTGTGTGTGTGTGTGTGTGTGTGTGTGCGAGCGCGCGTGCGTGTGTGTGTGTGAGGAGAGAGAGAGAGAGAGAGAGAGAATGAATGAATGAATGAATGAATGAATGGAGAGAGGGGGGTAAACCTTACTAACACCAGTCTGCTTTTGATTTCACCAGAATCTAAACTCTTACAGGTCTACGGAGACCTCTGGGTTCTGTCTCCGGCTGTTAATTTACTGTGAAAGATTACAGGCTTATTGATTCCCTTGGATTTCACAAGTATATTGGTGTTAGAAGTGGCAACAGAGTATTTACTTGCTATGTTCAATCAAATAACATCTGCCTTGAAATAGGGTGATGCACTATCGTCGCTCCTTTTCAATCTGGCTCTAGAGAAAGTTGAAAGGAAGGTAAAGGAGGAATGTGCTATTGGAGGAACATCCAAACTGCTTGGTTATGCAGATGATATAGATATTATAGGGGAAAATGAACAAAAGACATTGGAAATATTGACTCACTTAAAGGAAAAAGCTCAACAAATGGGGCAGGTTATCAACTAAGATAAGACAGAATATATGGTAATTTCAAGAGAAGGAACGGCTAAAAACTCTGGCCACATACAAATAGATAATATGACCATTAAAAGAACGGAAACATACAAATACCTGGGTACATTCTTCAACTGCTCCAACACAATAAGGGAAGAAATACAAGCTAGAATCAACTCTGGAAATAAGATATACTATGCACTACAACATCTGCTAAAATCAAATGCGCAATGTCGTAACACCAAGATCACAATATACAAAACACTGATTAGACCAGTTGTGCTGTATGGCTCTGAAACCTGGAGTACAACTACCGGAGACGAAGCCTTGTACCAAACCTTTGAGAACAAAGTCTTAAGACGCATCTTTGTGCCCATTAGGGATACACAAAGTGGAGAGTGGAAAAGAAGAAGTAACAAAGACATTTATGATCTGTTTAAGTCCCCGCTAATCACTGGTATCATGAAGGCTAATAGACTACAATGGCTGGGGCATATAGCAAGAATGGAAGATAATAGGGAAACAAAACTCGCTAACACTCAGGAAATAAATGACCGTAGACCCCGAGGTAGACCAAGAAGACGGTGGAGAGATAATATACATACAGACCTACAAGCACTTGTAATCAGCGACTGGTGAGAGAAGGTCAACCAGAGAGACGAATGGAGACGGCTTTTATCTGCAGCAAAGAACCTCAATGGCTCGGAATGCTGAAGAAGAAGAAAAAGAAGAAGAAGAAGAAGAAGAAGAAGAAGAAGAAGAAGAAGAAGAAGAAGAAGAAGAAGAAGAAGAAGAAGAAGAAGAAGAAGAAGAAGAAGAAGAAGAAGAAGAAGAAGAAGAAGAAGAAGAAGAAACAGCAGCAGAAGAAGTGGAGAAGAATGAGACGACGACGAAGAAGAAGTTCCGAAATCAATAAGCACACAATGTTATGCTTTTAGGAGACAAGCATTTAACTGACAAGGTAAAGGCTGAGCCACTCAATCACGAACACTCGTTGAAACAGAACCCGTCATTTCTTGCTCATCCCCCGTTTCAGATTACTGACCAGACCAGGTCATTTCAAATGTCAAGGCACCCCAAGTCCCGTTTGTCGAGTATACCCTCAACTCACTCGACATCATAATAACACAGGCAGACAAGCATGTAATCAGGTTAATATAACCCACCCCTCCACTCATACATCTAGAAATGCATGCAAACTTCATTTGCATTCCCACAACCCATGCTTTCATCGATTTATTTATCTAACCACTGATTTTGTCCATCGATTTAACCACTCATCTATCAATTTATTCAACCATCCATCTATACATCTATTTAACCACCTATGTATCCATCTGTTTAACCGCCCATCTAATTAACAATCCATTTATTTAACTATACTTCTATTTAACTACCAATCTACTGATCTACTTAGCTATCCATCTATTTAACTATTAATCAATTTAGACATCATCCATCCATCTATTTAACCACCCATTTATCTAACTATCCATTTATTAATTTAATCATCCAACTAACAATTTAAACATATAACCATCTATTTAACCACCCATCTATCAATGTAACAATCTAACCATCTATTTAACAACCCAATCACCCATCTATCAATCTATTTAACCGACTAACTATCCATCTACGTATTTAACAATCCATCTATTTAACCACCTATCTATCCAACGACCCATCTATCCAACCACCCATTATTTAACCCAGCCACTGATCTATCCATGTAACCACCCATGTAAACATTTATCTATCCATCCATCAAACCATCTGGCTGCCCGTTTACCTACATACCTACACATCTGCCTAATTACACACCTACATACTTGTTTTTCAATTCTTCTGTCTTTCCAACTGTTTAGCTCTTTCCCTTTTTCCTTCTTTGTGTTTCTCCCTCTTTCATTTATCCACCCACCCATCTAAACATCTGGCTGCCTGTTTACCTACCTACCTACACACCTTCTTATTTACCTACCAACCTACCTGCCTTTCGGCCGTTCTGTCTGTCTTTCTCTCTTACCCTCTCTCTGTCTGTCTCCCTCCCTCTCCCCCCCCCCCCGCCCCAATAAATCTCTTTCCCTCCATCACTCTCTTCCCACATTCTATCTCTCCCCCTCCCCCTCCCCCCTCTCTCTCTCTCTCTCTCTCTCTCTCTCTCTCTCTCTCTCTCTCTCTCTCTCTCTCTCTCTCTCTCTCTCCAACAACCATGCTTCAAGTGCCGACAGCTCATTCTCGGGTCGCTGACTCCCGTGCCATTAAAATAATTGCATCTTCCACAAAGTTATCGCGCATCACTGACCACCTTATAAACCTCCCTCACACCATTTCCTCGGAAGAATTAGCGCATCATCTAGAAGACCATCTGTTCCTTCTCGGACACCAAACCACGGTATCGCTTTTCTGTAACAGTCAACATAAACATGCGGTTCATTCACTCCGTTACAAACCATCATACGCGCTGATCGTTTGAAAGACGTATCCAGCCTACAACAAGGATACAAGGATGTATATTTTCATGTAGTGTTTTCCATGTAGTTATGTCAGTTTGTGTTTGTTTATTCTGCGCTGACGAAGGCTTTGGCCGCAACGTTCATCTTGTTACTTGTAATTGTGTTCTAGTCAAGCTCAAAATATACTTCTCGTTTTCTGGTGATTCATTCATCAACATAAGCATGCAGCCATGGCAGAATCGTGGACAGAACATTAGCTAACCACATCACCGATCTAGGTTCGGTCTTAGTTTAGGAGGGATACTGTTTGCGGACTTGAAGCCGGATCAACTTCCTCCTTCTTCTTCTTCATCTGCGTTCATTCGGGGAGTTTTTTTTGGGGGGGTTATTTTTTCGGACGTGATTGCGTTGTGCCTGTTTATAGCAGAGCTGTGTTCTTGCGCCGTTAGGCCGACACATCCGACTTCTGCGGCTTCTGCTTTTGTTGACCGAGTTAACCTACCCGGCAGATCAACATCTTATTGTAGTAATCTTTTCGTGACACGACATTCTCATTACTGCCATCGTAGGTCAGCATGGCCGAATGGATAAGAACACGTGTACTCAAACATCCGATGTGCTGATGTTGGGGTAAGAGGTTCAACCCCATCACAGGACAGCTGGACTAAAATGTTGACCTAGCGTCCTTGACATGGGAACGTAGATTACAAGTACCTTTGAAGTCGGAGTGGGTTCGCCTGATGATGAGGGACTGTTAATAGGGAAAGCTAATTCACACGCAAAATTCAGTCCAGCCGTACTAGTAGTAGTGTGTATGGATTACGCTTGAGTTTAAAGCGAGCGAGCGAGCGCAAAAACTACAGCCACCCCGAAAGAGTTCCCACACTGCTGTGTTCTATTGTTTCATTCAGGGAGTCTCCGTGGAGAAGTGGTTTCCCCGCCTGCCTCGCGATCCAAATGTTGTGGGTTCGATTCCTAGCTACGTCGTTCGGTTCACGGGTGCAATCTTCTCGGAGACTCCTGGGGGTCGTCGCTGGAGCTACGGTGTTCGAGCTTTGTGTGACGATTTCGGCAGGCCACCCTGCGGAAAAATACTGAGCCACATGGGATAAAACAAAGTGCAATGAAGTCGACCCAGCCTCAAAAACTGGGTACCTTTCTCTTTGAAGGAGCGGCGGTCACCATATCTCATTAAGCCGGGGTCTAGAATATATGAAAGCCTAACACGTCATGGTCCCATGGCAATGTCTGCCATGAGACCTACTACGAGGGTAAGTTAATAAGTAAGTCACAAATGGTTGTAGAAAAATAACTAAATATTATAACAACTTGAAACCAGTTTATTTTTATACATACATTGTCCCTTTATGTCTCAACATAATTTCCACCTAAACAATGTTAACGAATCTACTCACCAGGTCACTGACAGCATTCGAGATCCTTAGAGCAACAGCCAGCTCCAGAAATCCCGCAGTGGTAAACTTCCAATTTGAGATCCTCAGAGCAAGTCAGCTCCAGAAATCCCGCAGTGGTAAATTTCCAAGAAATCGTCTTGCTTTTATTTCGTTATCAATAAAATAATTTGAATTCCTCAGAACTAATTGTCGGATTAAATAGTGAGAACACAACATTTAGTTATCAACACTCTTGGTTGGATTCAGAAGTAAGGACACAATATGGATTCCCAAACATTATTTCCTGGATTCAGTAGCAAGAACACAACATGGATTCCTCAACACAATCAAAATATGATTCAGTACTAAGAAACAACGGGGACCGGCTGGCCAAGAACTCCGGGTTCTCCTTCGGGAAACCCGCGTTCGAATCCTCGGTAAGGTGTGGATTCTTTTTCTATCGGGGGCAAAACGCTAATCTGCACAGTTCGCTGCTACTGCACTAGCCAGGTGGCCTTAATTCCTCAGGGTCAAGACTCCCCCCCCCCCCTCTCTCTCTCTCTGCCCTACACTGAAATGTACTATATAGGCAAGATGATGACAGCTTTTTACAGTGACTAAGAAACAACGTTGATTAATCAACACGACTTGTGGGATTGGGTAGCAAGAACAGAACATGAATCTCAACACTACTTGTGGGATTCAGTAGTAAGAACACAACATGGACACACCAACATTACTTGTGGGATTCAGTAGTAAGAACACGACATGGGCACATCAACATTACTTGTGGGATTCAGTAGTAAGAACACGATATAGGCACATCAGCATTACTAGTGGGATTCAGTAGTAAGAACACGACATAGGCACATCAACATTACTTGTGGGATTCAGTAGTAAGAACACGACATAGGCACATCAACATTACTTGTGGGATTCAGTAGTGAGAACACAACATGGACACACCAACATTACTTGCGAGATTCAGTAGTAAGAACACAACATGGACACACTAACATTAATTGCGAGATTCAGTAGTAAGAACACAACATGGACGCATCAACACTACTTGTGGGATTCAGTAGTAAGAAGTCAAGTTGATGAACAATCAATCAATCATGTGCCATGCCGGAAAGCGTGGGCGGTCATGATTCGCCATTTCACTCGATCACCAGAGTCGTGGATCAGCTCAGTGTTCCTGTCTCGTCCATGCCATGTGGCCAAGCCATCCAGGTATTTTCCTCTCGGTATTCCTCTTGGTCTGTTCCCTTCGATCTTGCCAGCTGTCACTAAGTTCTCCAGTCCATTTCTTCTCATAACATGTCCAAAAATGTTTGACTGTCTACGTCTAATTTCTCTAATCAATCTACGATTTTCATTTGTCTCTTGTAGTACTTGGTCATTGGTTTTTCTATCTGTCCATGGTATTCTTTGCATTTTCCTCAGAAACCACATTTCTGCAGCCATCAGATGTTTTTCATTCACATCCATACAAAAGAACAGGCTCTATGTATCCCCTCAACACTCTTTTTCTCGTTTCAATTGACATCATTTTATTGGTCAGAATGTTTTTCATCTTGCTAAAGGCTACTTTCGCAATGGCGATTCTTGTTCTAATCTCTTCAAGGCATCTGCCATCAGATGTTATGACTGTTCCGAGATAATTGAACCGATTCACTTGTTGAAGGATATTCCCATTTACTTGTATATTACATTGTGGTACTTCGTTCTTCCTAGTGACGACCATAACCTGTGTCTTCCTACAATTTAATTCCAACCCCAGCTGCTCACTGTGTACAACAATCGCATCTACTAATTGTTGCAGATCCTGTGCATTGTCTGCAATCAATACTGTATCATCTGCATATCTAATGTTATTTATGTTTCTCCTCCAATGCTGATTCCATTTAGGTCTTCTACATTTCTGAAAATATTTTCACTGTATAGGGAAAAAAGATCTGGAGACATTACACATCCCTGCCTAACACCTCTCTTAATAGGTTGATATTGTCCTACTTCATTATCAATCCTTATGGCAGCTTGTTGTTTCCAATATATGTATTTTATAAGTCTAATGTCTTTCCCATCAATTTGTAGATCTGCAAGCATATCCACCATGTTGACATGTCTAACTCTATCAAAAGCATTTGTGTAGTCAATAAAGCAAAGATGTATACCCTTGTTTACTTCTAAAGCACGTTCAATAACTGTTCGCAGCATATACACAGCATTTACTGTACCCTTTCCTTCTACAACCCCACATTGTTCTTCCCCTATTTCAGGTTGTATTTTCTTCCTCACTCTTTGCATGATAATTCGTAACAAAATCTTTGTGATGTGACTCATTATACTAATTGTTCTATGTTGATCACATTCTAAGGTTCCTGATTTCTTTGGGATTGCAATAAATACAGAATTACATAATTCAGAAGGTATATCTCCAGTATCATATAATGTGTTCAGCAGTCTAGTGACTTGCTCTAGTCCAAATTCTTCTAAAGCTTTAATCATTTCTGTTGTGGTGTTATCTGCACCGGGGGCCTTGCCAGCTTTCATATGCTTAAGAACATGTTGAACCTCCATCTTTAAAATTGCTGGTCCTTAATTATTAAATCTAATAGCATACTGTTCCTCTCTGTTATCATTATACAGGTCTTTCACATAATCTGTCCATACATGTAGAATCTGATCTGTTTCTATTATGATTTTGCCATCTTTAGTTTTTAGACAGCCTATTGATGTACTTGTTCTTTTATTAGTAAGTTCCTGAATTCTTTTGTGCACTAATTTGGTATTTTGACTGTTGTGTTGTTTTTCAATTTCTAAGCACTTTTCCTCAAGCCATGATTCTTTTGCCTTCCTACATAATATTCTGACTTGTCTGTGAAATTCTTCATATTTGGCAGGATTATTTTTGTTGAGTCTTCTTGTTTCCGTTAAGTGTAAAATTTCCTCAGTCATCCATTTCTTACAACCCACCTTCTTTAATTTTGGAATAGTTGTTTCTGCAGCCACATTGATTGAATTCTTTAACATTTCCCATTGATCATCCACATCCTGGAATAGGATCTCTAGATCAGACAATATTTCAAATCTGTTCTGTACTTCTATGTTGAATTTGTTTTGTATTTCCTTGTCATTACTCAATGTACACAAGTCATATTTAGTGTTTCCTGTTATATACTTGACTTTCTTCAACTTTATCCTCAATGTTCCTGTGAGTAATCTGTGGTCACTATAACAATCTGCACTGGGAACTGTTTTTGCTACTGTTAGCGCGTTTCTAAATCTTCTGCTAATGAGAATGTAGTCAATCTGGTTTCTAATCCTGCTATCAGGACTCCTCCAGGTCCATAATCTTCTAGGGTGTTGCTTGAACCAGGTGTTTCCTACAATCATTTCCTGTTCTTTTGCCACTCTACTAGTCTGTATCCTCTTTCATTTCTCTCTCCTAAACCATAGTTTCCTACTGTGTATCTATCCCCTTGATTTCCTACTTTTGCACTGAAGTCCCCTATTATGATGTTTATTTCTGAATTTTTACATTTCTTTAAGGCAGACTCTATGTCATTATAAAATTCCTCTACACTATCTTCACTGGACTCTCCTGTTGGGGCATATACCTGAATAACATTTATGTTAAAAGGTCTGCCACTCAATTTAACTAGTAGAACTCTGTCCGACACGGCCCAATATCCCTGAACAGACGTTGATGTTTTCCGGTCCAAAATTATTGCCACTCCCCTATGTCGATCTTCACCTCCAGAATAAATAATCTTAAAATCTTTATGTATCTTGATGCCTGCTCCTGTCCATCTTTCGCACATACCTAATATATTAATTTTTTCTCTTTGAATTTCTTGTGTTATGTTCTCTAATTTTCCGTCGTTGTTTAACGTCCTAACGTTCCATGTTCCTAATTTTAATGTCTCTGTCCTTGTCTTGCGATGATCAGTCTTTAAGCGAATCATAATAAACTAAGCACTTTCAAAGAGGTAGTTTGCCGTTGCTTTCCTCTATGGCGGTGACCATACTGGCCGGATGACCGCAATCATTGTCTTTCGAAAGAGATCCTCTGCTTGCCGTCGCGAAACTCGAGACCATAACCAACAAATATCTGTCGGCTGCCCTCAAAATTTCATCCACCACCTGCCTTCCGTGGCTTCTTTTGAACACTTCCAATAAACGAACACGAAATAACATCACATAATCCAAAGGAAAAACACTATCCACACGAATTCCACGGGAATTTCCATAGGAAATCCACAGAAAAACACTGAACAGCGTCTCCTCTAAGAACAGCGAGTCATCGCGTCGCCATTATACCGGAAGCTGATGAACATTTCAGCATAAAAAGCATGCACTACATACCACAGTGCGTGTATTACTGGATTCAGCATAATCATCACAAGTTACTGAATCTAACAATACAAATGCGGATCACACTTAACGACTTACTGAATTCGTTAATATAAGCACGTTATGTTTAATATGTGGATAAACAAAGTACGCAATATAGATCTCACGCAGTGTTGTATTGGATTTGAAAACAAAAACTCAAGAGTGTTGTCGTGAAGCGAACACAATATACTCTATACAGACAGCGTTACAGAGTTCAAATGATGTTTTAAAAATAAAGGTTGTTCGATACTTCGGTAAAATGAGTCTCTGAGGCGAAGTGAACAAACCACTGTCTGCCTCGCGTTCTGAATGCCAGGGTTCCTTTTTGGACTTCTTTCGGTTCATGGGTGCAGTTTTCTCACAGGGCTCTGAGGTTCGTCGCTGGGCCTACGGAGTCGAGATCTTTGTGATGTTTCGAGCAGGCCACTTTGCAGAAATAGCCAAAGTCAAATGGCATAACACGTTATCCTTAATTCCCTCTTTCTGCCTTTAAACCTTTCAGTAAAATTAACGCAATAGAGATAGAGTGTGTTTTGCGTGGTTTGGTAAAGAGAAAGTAGTGTGTTATACACGATAAGTTACTGGGCTGTGAGACTGTCGCTATCGTTTAGAAGAAATACTATGAACTCACGGGAGCTCCTTTCGGGCTGGACATGGATGAGGGAGCCATGGTGGTGTAGAGGCTGGTCGCCCGCCTGCCGGTCAGGTGGTCCTAGGTTGGAATCTGCATTGAGGTGGGGTTTTTAAACTGACCTGGGTCCCCGGGCCACCCAGCCTAAAACTGGTACCAGGAATCGTCTTGGAAAGTAAAGACGATTGGTGGGATACTGACTACAATACTCACTGAGTGCCGGTCTGGTTATATAGAATAGAATCTTAGTGATAGTAAGGGGGAGGGAGAGAGAGAGAGAGAGAGAGAGAGAGAGAGAGAGAGAGAGAGAGAGAGAGAGAGAGAGAGAGAAGCAAATCTTACAGAAATGCATGCCAAAGTCGGACGCACTGACCTTTCAGGTAAAGAGGTGCAAAATAGATGTGAAGCACTTCCATCGAAAGAAGAATGAAAAACAAGTAACAACGTACTGATTTGGCATATGATAGAACTCCACCCTCCGAAAAACATCCGGGCTTCACAGGTAATATTATCACGGAACGTAACCCGAAAAAAAGAAAAAAACAAGAGTATTATTGGCCAGTCAAAGGTTAGAGAGTTACAGATACAGTCAAAGATAACATTAATATCTGCGAATAGTATTACATGCACAACAACACATATATTAATCGCTAGTCAAAGGTTAGAGCGTTACAGATACAGTGAAAGATCAGACTAATATCTGTGAATAGTATTAAAATGCTGATGGGCACTAGCGAAGATTATATAGCGAACTGCGGTGGTAATGTTATGAACACGGTCGGGCGGGGGTTCAACGCTCGCTCTCGACGCTTCTCAAACTGAGGAAGAGATTGGCCACGCGTTCCCCCTGGCTCTCAGGCCTACAATTTCTAATGGCGCTATCACAGCTTAGACTATGTCTGGGAAATTGCCAGTATTACGGACACTACTTTTTGAACTTGGCATCTAGTGTCAGATCACCATACAGTGAATACAATCTCACTGTATCATCACCAGAGTATCCGGAAACGAGAGAGATGATGATTACCTAAGGAAAGAGCAATAGACGAACAACCTGATTTATCCGTTACATACCACCACAAGAACAGAATGATCAAATCAGAAAGCCACCAACACCTGCTCAAGATGACTACCACGTTATGGACAGACCAGAACAAGTCATTATTCTGTGCCTCAGAACAGGACACAATAGATTACGCAACCACGTGTATACAAAATTCAAGATTGGCAAATCAGCCATGTGCACATGTGGATTGGCGTCGCAGATCGCATACTCCAAGACTGCCAAAATACAACATATCTAAGCAAACCTTCTGGTCTAGAGAGACAACAGTAAAAGATAAACTCTATGGACCACTGAGTGAACTAACAAAGACAGTTAAACTCATACAAGAGACAACATTACAGATAACAGATACATATCAAGCCAAAAGTTAAATTCATACAAGAGACAACACTGCAGATAACAGAACATTTCAAGCCAACGAATGAAGAAGTAAAATGGCCACCAATGCCTCCGTGTCAATGGATTCAATCGAGAGTCGTGCTATCATTCAGTATAATCAAATATAGAAGTTAGATGCATGTCATTTACATGGCATCGCAATCAACCGTGGCATTATTTGTCTGTTTGTGATTTTCTATGCAATTTTAAGTTCAGCAGTCTAGAGATAATTGTAGTATCGTTCTTCTTCTTTCTTCTGTTTCTTCTTATTCTTCTTCTCTGAGATAACCGCAGTCTCCTGCTCATCCTACTCCTCCTCCTCCTCCTTTTATTTCTATTTGTCTTCTACTTCTTCTTCGTTCCTCTTTCGAATAAAAATTCGTCACATCTTGTTCTTCTTCTACATCTTCTTCGAGATAATTGCAGGATCCCCCTCCTCCTTCTGATTCTTCTTCTTCCACTGTTCCTTTTCTTCTTCTTCTTCTCCGTTCTTCTTTCAAAGGAAATACGTCACATCATGTTCTTCTGCTTCATCATCTTCAAGATAACTGCAAATCCTCCTCCCCCTTCTTTTCCACCTCCTTCTTCGTTCTTATCCTCCTTTTCCTCCTTCTTCTTCTTTGTTCCTCTTTCGAGGAAAATGCGTCACACCTTGTTCTTCTCATTATCATTCGTCATCTTCTTCGAGATAAGTGCAGTATCCTTCTCCTTCTCCTGTTTTTTCTTCTTATCCTCCACCTTTTTTTCTATTTCCTCTTCGTCTTCGTTACTCTTGCGAGGGAAATACGTCACACCAAGTGTCATTCAATACTATTAACAAGAATGCAGTGATAACGGGAAGAATCAAGAACAATAGATACATGCATCACAATCAAATATAACAGTCTCATTCAATAACATTACAAAATAAGTATCCACAGATCCCTTCAAGAACTATACAATTAATACAATTAACGAAAAGAATATCGTCTCTATCGAATCACAAATAAGTTGACATGAGCAAATGAAAATACAATATCCAGGAAATACCTCAACACCGCCCGCCTGACTGTAAGACAACCCCAGTATCACGATAAATCAACGCGTGAGACGAGACAACCCCCGCCAGTTGATCACAGACATTAAACCTCCCTCAAAGACCCCTTTGAAGACACTAAGCCCATCTTCACTACCATGAAACGCCACTGCTTTGACGGGGGGAATCAATACCATGTCACCATTCAAAAACTCTTGCAAGAACTTAGGACGTCTCTCTGGGTAACGCGCTGAAGACAAGCGCCGCGCTTGAGCACAGCTCGTCTAAACGCTGTCACTTGTCATGATGGCTGTTTTTCCATTCCATTCCGTCTCAGGGAATCGGGTCGATTCCTATCTGGCTGCCAACAGATATTCAAACAGATGGTATCTTCTTCTGATTATCAGAGCGAATATCCTTCGTGGCACCGGTAAATAATGTTTGGGCTCTTAATCTATTTGCTTTCCATTACTTTTGGTTATTTTTTTTCTCCACGGAACTATTATTTCCTCCCTTATGTTTGATCTCGTGTTACCACCGCATACCCATCTCTGGTGCTGTTATCACCCTATAACCGTTAATGTGGTTTTAGCATCCTTATATTTTTGTAGACGAGTTGAAGAGATTAGAACAAGAGTTGAGTTGAGTTAAGAACCGACATCACTCCACTCAGGACATTCCCATACGTGCTCCGTCCCCTCGTTCAACAGCCAGCGAAGAGTCATACTACTAATCGTTCCCATCGCTATCAGATTAAAAGTTCTCCTGGTCTTCCATCTCAGTTTTGAGATTCTTCCAGAACCCCTGCCATTCCCCCGCAATATCATTCTTTCCACATATGGGTTCTCAATCTGTTCCTCCGCCTTCTCCACCGGGTCCCACAAGCGCACGACCACCTCCCCCTTGTCCATAGGCAAACTACCACCAAGTGGTGCATTCCCTGCTAGCCTATCAGCCTGTTCATTCCCCCGTACCCCCGCATGGCCAGGGCAAAATATCCATACAATTCTCACGATCTGTGACCTCTGAAGCGACGAGAGCCATTCCACACGAAACAGAACAAGAATAGTTCAAGAATAGCTTGCTTAAGGTAGTGGGTTCAACTCCTACATCGGTAAGTTGGACTAAAATGTCGACTTCTCGTCCTTGACTTGGTGACGTAAATTAAAGTACCTCTGAATTCAGAGTGGGTTCGCCTGATGGCGAGGGACATTGTTATAGGGAAAACTGTTGTTTGTCCATCAAGAATGATGATGACCATTCATTTCATCCAGTGGGGTTAAAGGAATGTAGATGTGAGTTCTAAGATGGCTAATAAGGCCTATTTTGGCTCGAAATGTTCTTTGTCAATGTGGACAAAGAATGTTTAACGTTCCAGGAGGAGAATTTTCTGCAGTGGTTTTTCTGTCCAGCCTTTTCTTTACAGCTCTTGCAGTCCTGGTTGCTTCACGCGTGACTGCACCCTTGCGTTATAATATACGCCACGAATTTCGGTCTTTGGCAGCAGTCTCCCAGTTGTCAAGATGAATCCCAAAAGCTTTCAGTGAGATGTTCAGAGTGTCTTTAAAGCGTTTCCTCTTGCCGATTTAGGAGCGTTCACCACAACGCAGCTCGCCGTAACAAAATGCATTTAAGAAGCCTGTGATCTGGCATGCGAGTTAAGTGACGAGCCCAGCGAATCTGATTCTTCATTACTAAGGTGTGGATACTGGGCATGGACGCTCTTTCTAGAACTTCAGTATCTGGGATCTTGTTTTGCCATTTAATCTGCAATAGCTTCCTAAGGCAGACACTGTGTGGAAGTGGTTTAATTTCCTAGCGATCGCTGATAAACAGTCTAGGTTTCACAAGCATACAGCAGTGTGGATAATACAACTGCTTGGATAATACGACTTGGTGAAGTTGCTCTTTTATGACCGGCCCACCTGCCTTGTATATCTCTGCTGGGATGGAGTCAGGACCAGACGCCTTACCGCTGGAAAGTTGCTGGATGGCTTTGTTTACTTCCACTATGGTCGGCAGGTCATCAAGTGTATTATTAGGGGGAACTTGAGGAAGGCAGTTAATGGTTTCATCATTGAAGATGGAAGTTGCATTTAAAATTTTGCTGAAATGCTATGCCCAGCGTTGAAGGATTTCTTTCTTATCGGTGACCAATGTTCCCCCATCTGCACTGAGGAAGGGAGCTGTGCCTGGTGATGTAGGACCATAGACCGCTTTCAGTGAGTCGTAGAAGTTTTTCATATCATGTCTGTCAGCAAAGCCTTGAATTTCATCAGCTTTGTTGCTCAGCCAGGAGTCCCGCATGTGCCGAAGTTTCTGCTGCACTACTCTCCGAATGTTATTGAAGGCATCTTTTGTGATGTTGACTTCGGGTCATTCAAATATGCCTTGAGGAGAAGATGTTTCTCGGCCAGCAATCGGGTGATGTTATCGGAATTTTCATCAAACCAGTTTATGTTTGTTTTTTGGCGCTGGACCCAGGAATTCCATAGCCGTGTTGTAAATTATGTCCTTTAGGGCTCTCCGCTCTGTTTCGGCATCCTGTTTAGCTGCAGCATTGGGCTTGAGGCGGTCTTCCAGCATATTTTCAACGACAGCTGCATTTTTTGCTGTTTAGGCGGGTGACATTTATGTATTTTTTGTTGTTGTTGCCACTTTTACCCCTTGAGGACTCTGTGGTGGTTTGATGTGTATGTTTATTTTCGAGATAATGAGACGCTGGTCTGTCCAACATTCGGCGTCACACATGGATTTTGTCACCCGGACTTTCTTGTCTGTCACTCCTCCTGACGATGACATAGCCAATGAGGTGCCAGTGTTTCGCGCAAGGATGCATCCACGATGTCCTATTTTTCGTGGGAAGACGGAAAATTGTGTTGGTGATCAGGAGATCGTGTTCGGCACAGGTCTTAAGGAGGAGGAGGAGTCCATTGCTGTTACAATTTCCGACTCCGTACTTTCCAATGAGTCCACTCCAAGAGGCGGTGTTCTTGCCTACTCTGGCACTGAAGTCCCCAAGGAGTATAAGTTTGTCTACTTTGGGAACGTTAATACGTCGTGCAGGTTCTCATATATCTTGTTTTTGACGTCATCTTCATTGGTCATGGTTGGTGCTTCTTTCTTTTCAGTAGGGGTAACTTAATGGTCATAAGCCTATCATTTATAGCCTTCGGAAATTCAGCTAGTTTGTCAACCAGTGCCGACTTAATGGCAAATCCCACACCGGATTGGCGTCTTTCCTCGCTTTTCCTTCCACTCGAGAAGAATGTGTAGCCAGCACCTACTTCACAGATTTGGCCTTCTTCTGCAAGTCGTGTCTTGGGAAAACTAATCCACGCGCGAATATCAGTCCAGTGCACAAGACGTATTAGCATATGTATGGGATACGCATTAAAGCGAGCGAACGCAAAAGAACAAATCGACATCACAAGAGTATTCGCTTGTCAGATAGAAAACATACTCACTTATGAAAGAATGATACCATTCTAGGACTTACACTTGTGTATGCATGCGAAACATGGCCAGTGTGAAAATGAGCGGAGATACATACAAATGGTAATGAAAATGTATATTCTGAGGAGAAGAATGCCACGGACGTACAGAAAATACACATGAAACAGTTTTTTTCATGGGGGGGGGGGGGGGGGTGAAACAAGTAAATTGATTAGACAACGTGGACAACCAGAATTTTTGGACATGTTAAGAGAAGAAATAAACGAGAAAACTTAAGTTACAACTGGCAAACGATGGAGAGGGGGGGGGGGGGGGGGGAGCATGAGGAAGATACACACGAAAAATAAATTCCTGGATGGACTGGGATAAGAGAACAGACCTAATCCAAAACTTTAATGATCGTGTTAGATAGCAAACCATACCCGCCCTCGCTTATCGGCACGGCACATGATGCTGCCGGTTTGATTAAATAAAATGTTTTGCGTATCCTTTTACAGGACTTAGCTGTCAACAGCAGCATCTTTCAGCTGTCTGTTGATCTCTTGGCAAGATTACGCTCAGTAGTTTGCCATTGCTTTCTGAGCGGCCGGCTCAGTATCCGCAAGTCACGAGCGGGGGTCGAACCACCTCAGTTCTCGCTCCGCTGCGAGACTCTGCATGATAAACGGGATTACAGAGAGAAAGTATTGTAACCCCACAGCCAGAGAGACCGGCGCCGGTTTGATTATCCTTGCAAAATTGTACCGTTGAATCCGGTATATTTATCATACTCTCCTGTACTTTAGAGGGAGGCAAATGATCTCTCTCTCTCTCTCTCTCTCTCTCTCTCTCTCTCTCTCTCTCTCTCTCTCTCTCTCTCTCTCTCTCTGAGTTTGTGCATATGATGTAATTGTATGTGCAGGTGTGTGTGTGCAGGTGTGTGTGTGTGTAAATGTGCGTGTGTGCGTGTGTCTGCCTGTCTCATAACATGGTAATATGCATTGTTTATGTTTATAAAATTCATTTGACAATGTTTTTTTTCCCTTCCCTATGTGAATGTAACATGCACAATTGATGAACGAAAAATGAGTGATTGGAAGGGCCGAATGTAAGACAGGCCTGCGTGTCCAATTTGTGATCCTTTGAAAATAAAGTGTGTTCGTTCGTTCGTTGCCTCTCTCACACACACATACGCACACATGCCCGGGCACACATTGACTAACGATAGAAAGGTTCGCGGAAATCACAAACAAACCAAATGCCGTGTTTGGGACAACACAGGTGATCGTATCCTTTACTAGCATGATTTACCTGCACAGGTGTAGGTGGGAACGGCAGGTAGGAACAGGTAATGGATATGATGTGCCAAGCTCGTGTGTGCAGGAGAACCGCGCATACCGACCTGTGTGAGGGAATGCGAGTGCGCGGGAGATACGTGATGGTGTACAGACTGTAAGATGCGTCGGGATGAGTTGAGCCAGGAACTATACCAATACTAATGGTACCCGTTGCACTGTGATTATGTGTTCTCTGGGCTTTCCTCGGAATAAAGAAGCATCGATTGCCGTAAAATATAGGTAGGTAAAGAAAAATATTTCTTCAAATAATTGTAGCGGTTGGTGGAGGAGGATGAGTCCTAACTTTCAAGTCCGGCGTATTGCTGTTCAGGTAGAGTGTGCCCTGAAACGAAATGAGGTTAGTGTAGACACGAGGGGGCTTCAAATTAAAACCTTAAAGGTGTGATAGACATTACAACAACCATGCCATTGTCTTGTAACCTGTTAGTATTGTTGTTAAGGATGTCTAGAGTGTTCAGCACGTGACATCACGGTGCAGACGAACACGGTGACGTCATAATGACAGATTAAAGATGCCCGCCCCACTTTTGACATGCACCAAAAAGGAGCAGCGTTCTATAATCCGTTTTTACGATCAGTGACGTGGTGAAACAGCGGGTGGTGCATGAGGGTTACATATGCGAGCAAGGAAATGTTTTCCACAGGAATTCAAGCACGTTATCGGAGCTGGAAGGTTTTCATTGACTACATCCAAAAAAAAAAATGATACTATGCTTGAGTCTAAAGCAAGCGAAATAAAAAAAAATAAAAAATGTTAAGCTTTTTTTTCGATAGGGGGCCATATTTTTATTGCTCTTGTGCCTTCCGAATCTGCACATTCAGAATCCATATTCTGCAGCCGAAGGTCGCTGCGTAAAATTACGAACCTCGATTTTGTGATTTCCGTAGACGGTTGTACATTTTTGGGGACGCTAATGTTGCTGGGAATAATCTCCGGAAGTCGGCACTGTGGTTTAGGGGTTAGTGAAACGCAGTTTTACAATTCATCGACATACAGAGTCGACGGTTCGAAACCAGCCGCGAACTAACTGGAAGCGATGGCTTTTCGTTGAATTCGATAGCATAACCCTTTGGTCACGTCGAAACATACTTATATACTTATAATTTAATAATTTAAGTCTACAAGTCACGGATGAGAAGTCAACATTTTAACCCAACTGATCAGTGTGGGAATTGAACCTGCTACCTCGGCACTAGCACACCTGAAGTTCTTACCCATGTCATGCTGACTCCCCTGTGCTATATAAATTAAACCAGGTCAATACTTATATTTATAATCACTGTTCCATCCCTGGTCTCCGCCATGGGTTGTAGTTACTATGTCTGTTTTGGAGCATAATGTCACGAACTAGCGTCGGTTGGCAAGGTGCCAGTAACAGTAACACTTAATAATTCATCAACTATACAACGGGATTTGACAGTGTGAAATATGAGGACATAATTTAGCTACTAGAATAATTACGAGGTTACGGAAACAGTTCGTAATTCCGCATATCGCGTTCGAAACACAGCTATGAGCGATATGGCAGCAAACCGCCTTGCGTTGACTTTTTACGAAATAGTATTAGTGCCGGTCGTTCAGAAAGAAATGGCAAACGACTGAATGTAAACTTGCCAAGAGATCACGATCAGAAAAAAAAAATGATGGGATTGACTGCGAAGTTATGTAAAGGGTATGCAGCTAACTTTTTGTTTTCGTAACTAGAGTAATTAAACATTCATGGCAAAGATCTTGCAGAAAATAAAGAACAAATCTTGGGGCAACAAACAACGGCTATGAGAATCAACCAGCGTTTGAAAAGACCCCCAAAGGCCGTCAGAAGTATCACACATAAATATGAATTGGGGGACACTTTGAGGCCACTAAGACAGTTCATAAATAAATGGACACGTCTTGTCTAGGGTAAAGAATTAGAGAATAGAGGACGCACTAGACAACAAAACATTGACAGATATGGTTACAGAACAGGATTCGAACCTTCACGTCCAAATGACGACAGCGCCTCGCTGCAGGAACAAGTGTATTTCGACGCATGAACAACCAGGCCCCCTATAATATGTCTTCATAAGCCAGGTCTACCATCAGAAGAGGGTGTGTAATGTCGACAGATCTGTTTTCATTATCCATTGGACATATAATGAGATCTCCAGAACACGGTCGGGCATCGCGGTCGGTGGTAATAGTATAAATAAATTACGTTATGCTGACGACACCGCCTTGATAGCCACAAGTCAGAGGAAGCTACATTAACTGATAGACGCAGTGGTTGTAGAAAACGAACAAGAAAAAAATGGCCTCATCTTGAA